>CP092096.1:20682500-20867500 GCA_029203775.1 Neoneuromus ignobilis | reverse complement strand
TATCAATTTTTAATATTTTATTATAAATAATAAAAAATAGTATTGTAATAAATATAATAACTTTAAGTAAATATTAATAATTCAAAATATCATAACATATAACAGTTTTGTAATTTGTATTATAGTTTGTACAATTTTTTTTTTTAAAAAAATCAATATATTTTAGTATGTATGTTTATGTTTGTTTATAATATTCGAAGATATATTGTAGCTATCAAACATATTTACAGGTCTTATAAGGGAAATATCAGGCTACACAAAATCTCGTTCATCAATCAATTTATTTATTAAAAATTGAGAATTATTTTTGTTATTATTAATACCAATCCACGTTACATTGTTTTTCGTCTATAATAATATTTTTAAAAAACGAATTTCCATTACAAAATTTCTAATATATATTTTATAAAATTTCAAAACTATTTACGGAAGTCTGAAAACCCCAATAATATTTAACTATCTGCTGGGTCTGCATATTATATTGAAAATAACTACTGCCAAATAATGTTTAACAATATTCGAAGATGTATTGTAGCTATCAAACATATTTACAGGTCTTGTAAGGGAAATATCAGGCTACACAAAATCTCGTTCATCAATCAATTTATTTATTAAAAATTGAAAATTATTTTTGTTATTATTAATACCAATCCACAATACATTGTTTTTCGTCTATAATAATATTTTTAAAAAGCGAATTTCCATTACAAAATTTGTAATATATATTTTAGAAAATTTCAAAACTATTTACGGAAGTCTGTAAACCCCAATAATATTTACCTATCTGCTGGGTCTGCATATTTAATGTATGAACTGAATTTCACTTTAATACCGATAATGACTTTCCCTCTATTATTACTGCTGCTCCATTGATACATTATACATTGTACCCCATAGGGAAAATGCCATTATCATAAATATTTTCATTTACACAAATGAATTATCACTCTCAGTACCACAAGATGTTTTTATTTAACCAAAATGATTTTTCTATAAATATATGATTCTTGACCTTCAATTCATAAAGTATATTTCTAAACTTTATTTACTACACTCTTGCAATTAATAATAACTGATTTTTATCTCCAAACTTCAACTAACGACCAAATTTTGATTCCTAGTATTTTTAAAATCCTTTTTTTCTCATATTTATATATATATATATATATATATATATATATATATATATATATATATATATATTTAAGTATCATTATCCCTCACTTATCTCCATCGACTACTGAATGAAGACCTCTTCCAAAACTTTTCACTTTAATCGATCCAATACCTTTATCTTCCAGTCTATTTAAATAAATTTTCTTGTGTCTCTAACCCATCTATCCTATTCCTAATATGCATTATATGTTAAATTATTCTTACATTCAATACCTATATACTTAAAACATACAATTATATCAAATGGGCAGTAAAAAAAAATTTAATAGATGAATGTGCCACTATTTCCACCCAGTATTCTCACTCAGTTGTCCCATGACTTTTGTGAGATTAATTTGTTATTTTTAATCGTTTAAGTTTATTTATTTTTTGATATAGGGTGGTCTAAATGGGACTAAAGGATTTATAGACATACATTTACTTGCTTACTATCTTTTATCATCCTTTAATCTCATTTTGGCCACTCTATAAGTAATTCAAGTTATAAAATTATTTTTTTTCTTCAATTATTGTGATATATATTCGTTTATATTAGAAAGAAATTGAATATAACGTATCAATTAAGCTTATTTTATTGTTATTTCCAAATTATACATACGTCCCATTCATTTATACTACTTTTGTAATTCGCCATGATTTATTATTAGAAAAATGTCAATAAATATAATTTGTATAAAAATTAATATCTACAATCTAATATAAATAATGTATCCATTTTTCGAAATAGATTTATATTTTATCACTTTCAAAAAAATCAAATCAAATATACATTGATTATAGGAATTGATATACATGTAGAGGTACATATGTGTAATACAAAACTTAGCTTTCTAGTTTATACTAATATATGATGTGGGTGATTATAATGGTAGGAGTTTGTTTTTAATGTTAATGTGGGTGGACCAGGAAAAGTTTCAAAAAACCTGGTGAACATGAGTTATCACTTTATTATTTTACTAGTATTTAAAATCATTTCTAATCAAACATTTATCTGTAGAAAACTTGGTAGTAAAATGATCATTTTATAAATTTCAATTTTAGAATTAAAAATTTAAAATAATTTCATATAAAATATTTAAATATTTTTCAATTTACAGTCGATTTATATTTTTCTTATATTTATCTAATATCTGTACATTTTAATACAATATTATATTAATTACTTTTATTAGTCGAATTGTCAAAAGCTCTTAATATTGCAAAACAAATCATTTTTTTAAAAAAATAGTGAAATACTTTCGAACTCCGTAAATAATTCAATTAAAAAATATTTTTCTAGAGCTGCGAACATGAAATGCAGGCATGTGTTCCCGAGCTTTATCTGCATGATTTCAGTTTAAATTTGTGTATTCGGGCTAACAAAAAAAAAAAAAAACTTTCAACATAAACCAAGTCATCTGTATCCATCACCAAACATCTCCGTGGTGTCCGATCGCAGTTCGTTCGACTGTGACGGCAGTTTGTTTGTTGTTTCATCCACCAGCCACTGTCGATATCATACGGAATTGTTCAGTCTGTCTCAACCGACGCAGGTCGAACGAAAGCACAGTACAAAGCTCTTGCGCCACACTCATTGTGTTCAGTTGGCGTTTCGACGTCGTACGTATCGCATATATGTACGTCCACAAACTCATCCGACATCATTATAACACATATGTGTGTGTATGATGGGACGAGATCATTTTTAGAGGAAAATTACATACGCGTACGAAATAACACGACCGAAAAATCAGTCGATTAATATGTGATCCATGTTAAACGAATGTGTTTCGAGTTTAACAGTTCTGTGTTTTAATAATATGATTAACAAGTATTGTTTTTCTATACGCTTTTCTCGAAATAAATAAATAATATCTAATATTGACTTTTTAAAAGTATGGTGCGTTGATCTTCATGATACTGTTTTTGAAAAGGTACTTGTTTATTTTCTTCCTATTACTCCATCGTGTCTTTATATTTTTAGACTTGGTATTTAAAACGACTGTAATTAAAAACAGATTAAAAATATATCCCTTTCACACAGATTTTCACATCAAAGTATATTTTTTAAAAATCTCCTTATATATATTTTAATATCGTAAATATTTATAACGTTTAAGAAAAAAATATATGAAATACTAGATAGATAGTTCGTATTAACATTTATTGGTAGTCATTTGTATTACAATTTATAGAATCTAAGAAGAAAACAGAATACATATGTTAGCTCTGTAACAATATTGTAATGTTAAAGGGTAATTTATTTGCATATTAAATATTGATAGAAATGTGTATTAATTTATTTTAGAATTATTCATTAAAATCTATTATTATGTATCATATTTGAAACTGATTAATTATATACTATAGTAGCAATAAAAAATGATTTAATTATAGATTTTGTCACATCTTTTTCTTTTTTAAAATAGAAAAACATCTCTATTTCATAAATCTCTAAAATAAATTTGTAAAATATAATAAAGTGATATTTTAAGATAAAATATTTATTTTTTTACAAAACAGTGTTTTGAAAATAAGATAGTTAATTATAAACATTTTTTAATATTTAACTCTGTACAATATCTATTGAAATAACTTACATTTTTTTTTAACACACATATATATATATATATATATATATATATATATATATATATATATATATATAAAAAAATATATAATGGTCTTTTTATTCATTAATTATATAAAACATTCAATTTATTTAATTTTATAATTCATTTAACAAACAAAATGAATTCAATTTTAACAGAACATACTTTTCATTATTTAATTACTTTTAATTAAGTCAGTATGTATACCTGACTTCAAATTGTCAATAATATATATATTTATTAAAAAGTAACAAATTTAAAATATATTTTTTTAAAGAATTTTTTCTTTATATAACGTTTCATATTTATTTTTTAAAATTAAATGTTTATATTTCTTGTAAACATTTCACGTATTGTATTAATAAATTTTAGTGTGGAATTAAAATAATATTATACTAATTTAGTTTATTAATTATTCTTATTATTTTTCTAGTTATAATCATATATTTGAATATTATTTTTTTTCTTTATATAATTATTGATAGATGCATAGTATAAAAATTAAACATGTTTCGTGTTTTTTATTTGTAAATATTTAAAATAGCTGTTTAGGTGAAATATTTTATAAACGGTTCTCATATTATTCATTTTTATATTTAAAATATTTTTCAAGTTATATAAAAAAATATTTATAAAATGTGGATATTTTTCTATCAGAAAATGTATCTTTATATATATATATATATATATATATATATATATATATATATATATATATATATATATATATGTGGACATGAATATCAAATTTAAAAAAACCCTTCATATTTATATTCTACTGTTAAATGCATAAACTAATGCTTATTCGGTGTAAAACACTAATGGTTTTTGAATTTGCTGGACGTGCACAATTTTTTTAAAAAAAACCGCATTAAAATATGTGAAGTTATTTCAGCTGTCATAAGAATTATAAAATTGAAAAAGTGATGAACGTTCGTTGAAAAATCAGAATGATGGATGGAACAAGTTTTGACTCAAATTAAATTAATGTGGGTAGTAACTACGCAAATATATGTGTTTGTGGTATTTTTAATAATATTTTAAATTATATTGTTCTATATATAATATATTTATTTGGAACAATTACACAAGTATTTTTTAGTCTTAACTCAAATTATTTAAAACGTGATATTCGTTTTTATTGGAAATGAATTGTTATAGAGTTTCAGTTATGAAAAATTAAAATTTTAAAATCATTAATAAAAATTCTATTAAAACATAATTTTATTTACTGTTTCATAAATATTTTCTTTTATATAAATTCAAATATTTATTCATTTTACCGTTAACAAATTACAGCCGACAATTTTCCGAGAGTCTAATTTCTTGTGCAGTTTTTTACATTTATTCAATGTATCTCCAACTAATGGTTTTCTTTTTTATTTTATTACGAATATACAATACATATCTGTATATGTTTATTTATATCTAAAAAGTCTGTCATTTATAAGTGAAGAGATATTATTTATAATTTTTTTAAAACATATTTCGTGTATTGAATTCGTACACTTTAAAAAAATACTTATTATTTTTACATACTTCTTTTCAGTCAAAGTATTTGAAATTTTAATAGTTTGTGAAGTCTGAGATAAATTTAACATCTATATGTTACATTTTTATATTTCTTATTTCTATGCTAGAGTAGTATATTTTGATTTTATACATCTTTTCGTTATCATGCATATGTTTTACAATATAATTTGTATTTTTATTTTACAATACATTTCTAAAATATTATCTTAGACAGTGCAAAAATTGAAATAAATACAATTTATTTGTATTGATTTTTTTAATAACTACTTGTTAGTGACATTAAATTATTTGCTATGGTTGTTTTATAAAAATGTTTTTATTTTTATAATTTTTATATCACCTCTTAAATAAAATTAAAAAATATATAGAAATATATTTCAAAAAAAACGTTTAACTATTTAATAATAATTTATGGCCTCGAGGTATAACAAAAAATATTTAATTGTATTTTATTAACAGTGACAAATTTTCTGTTAATATTGATTGATATTTTGATTCTTAAAATTATATTAGATTTTCTTAAATAAATTTATATCATGGATTTTAATAAAAATATGGTTTTCTTTTTTTAGAAAAAATGTATATTCTCCAATATATATAATATATATATATATATATATATATATATATATATATATATATACATACAGATAGACAAACAGACATACATATGCATATATTGATTCCGTGAGTTTTTAAATCAATCTGTTTATTGATATATGTTCGTTCATTTGTAAAATGAAACTAATGTCAAAATGACTAATTGAAATTCTGTTAAATTGATATATATGTAGGTTATTCCACCATTAATATTAATTGAATTTTGATACATATTAAACAGTGATAGGTGCATACATTTAAAGTTTGCTGTTTTTGATTTGCATGAAATCATTTATATTTGATTTTAAAATTTTGTATTATGAGAAAACACGAAAATATAAAATAAATATTTATATATATATATATATATATATATATATATATATATATATATATATATATATATATATATGTATATTTTTAAGAAATGAATTTTTAACATTTTAAAAATTACCTTAAATACTTTTATATTGTACAATAAACGATTATTTAGTAGTGGTAATTTTTTATAGGTACTTAAAAGCGATTTGTTAACTCATTTTCGATCCTTTTTATCACTCTCTCTTGTTTCTACATATATTGTTGATTTCTGTATTGCCACTACGTACAACAATACTTACACATAATGAAATAGACTTCAGGAAACTTTGGAATAAATATATAAAAATAGAAAATTAATTTAAAAAAGATCATTTATTATAAAATGATAAGGTTTTACATGATATAATACTATTGATTAAATCATGTATCGAATACAATTTTTTTGGCTAATTTCGATTATTTTATTTTTTTTGATTTTTCATATTGATATAAATTAAAAAAAATACATTACAAAAATAATCGATTCTTATTTTCTGAACCTGTTTATATGTTTATGTTAATACCAACCCGAGAAAAAACATCATCTCTTCATTTTTATTTATTTGTTTAAATTCTCAATGCCAAGAAGCATAATGACGGTGTATGGATGAAAAATTAATTGAATTAATCGAACAAATAGTTTTGAAAATTGAAAAGAATCATTTTGGAAAATTTATGTATAATAAATTACGAAAGAAAAAAAATTGTATCCAATCAGAAAATAATTATTGATCGATTCAATAAATATACAATTCAGTACATCGTAACTGTAAAATAAAAATCTATTCACTTGAATTTTTCCATCAACCATGGTATCGGAAACATACAATAAAATTAAAAATGCCCTAAGAAATGTTATAAATAATTCACTTTTCTTCTTAATAATCTTCGAGCTATTTCTTGTATTCACTAACAGCGTACGATAAAAAAACTGTACACAATGCAAGCGCAAGTTCAAATAGGAACATTTTAAAATCAAAATCGTTATTGTCATAATGAACAACGCATACAAGATTCCAAAACTCGTTATCACTTGTATTGGCACCTTCAATATGCAAGTCCAATTATGAAATAATAATTTTGATTTTACTTATATAATATTTGGACAATGGTACTATTTGTTCCATTGCCCCTGAAGAAGCTGCAGCACGTTGTTTTCGAGTTGACGATGAGTTCAGTGGACATTAAATGCAAATTAAACTACTTTAAAATCATTACTGAATTTGACACAAACAAATTTCAAGGAAATAAACTACGTTAATATTAAATATAAAAACAAGCAAAAAATTTCATGAAAAGGAAAATTAAACTGATAATTACTTAAACAAATTAAAAACTACTTTAAAAAATGAAAAACTACTTTAAAAAAATGAAAAACTACTTTAAAAAATTGAAAATTACTTTAAAATTAATATCAAAATAAGCCCCTGAAAATCATAAAATAGAAAAACATATTAGCTACAGGATTCTCATCGAGAAACTGTATCGTTAACTCAACGAAGAGATTCTCTCTATCTACACCAGTCAAAAGGTGAACATACATATAAAACCCGTGAAGCGGATTAATACATGCGTCCCTCTCTAACAGTGCTGAGGATGCAGCCTGTCTTAAAGTATGAAAATCATGTGTAAAAAAATAGTGGAGTCGAGGCTTCAACTTCGCTTTACCAGCCCTTCATCCACCCCGAAAGCTCCGTGCGTCGATAACAAAATCAACGATCATACAATATAACATCTTATATATCGAATACCGTTAATTAAGTATCAACCTAATGTGTCCGAAAATATACAAAAAAATATATATACATAAAACACATATACATCATGACATCGTTTTAATTAGAAGAAAAATTAATTAATAGTTAATCGACCAACAATAAAACGATATCTCCGATGAAACTTATTCTACATATATGGGAGGATAAGAACTTGCGATGCGTGTACAGTTTTAACGGTAATAAAATAAAAAATCTGGCCTTATTTTATCTCTCGTTGTCTATCGATGACCGATGATCGTAAATCGTTAATTTGTGACCGACGACACTCGAAACACTGCATTAAGGCAAATCAGTCGAAAACAGAATCTATAAAAAATTAAATATTACTTTTAAACGAAATTAAATTTAAATTACATGTATATATATATATTATGTTTGTATGTGTGTGTAAGTTCCCATCTAGAAAAAAATTATTTCATGTACAATAATAAGTATATAATATAAAATAACTAAACAATAAAAAAATATACAAATGTAAAATAAACATACCAAAAATTTAAACTTCATTATTTTTCGAACTTCATTACAAGTAAAAATTACAATAAAATTAATCATGTTATGCGCAACTGGGGAAAAATTTCAAAGAAAGAAAACAACAAATAATAAAAACTCAAAAACCAAACAACTAAAATACCCCAAGTATCATGTCATATGTCTCTTTCACAGCATAAATAGTTATTAGCTGCTAATTTCTGAGTCGCTCTCGATGGAACTGAGCCATTCAGGATTCATATATGGTACGCAGTTTACCCTCTTACACGGGAGAAATTAATAAATTAAATATCATGTAACAGATAATAACCGAATGACTATAAGAGAAACCCTGCGCCACTGTTATGACCACTGGAAGCGTGATCGCTCACCTATCTTATGGGGCACTCTATATAGTATAAATAGTCATTTGAAATATCAATTGTAAAATATAAAAATTAATAATGTACATATATATATATATATATATATATATATACATATATATGTCTGTGTATGTTTGTGTTTATGTATGTATGTGTGTGTGTGTAAAAGTGTGACATATGTCTCTTTCACAGCATAAGAAGTGATTAGCTGCTACTTCCTGAGTCGCTCTCGATGGAACTGAGCCATTCAGAATACACATATGGTACGCAGTTTACCCTCTTACCCGGGAGAAATTAACAAATTAAATATCATATAACAGATAATCAAATGACTATAAGAAGGATCCTGCGCCCCTATTATGACCACTGGAAGTGTGATCGCCCACCTAACTATTGGAGCCCTGTTTGTAATATAATCCATCGTTTGTATATAGAACGATAATTATAATATAAAACGATATATTTCTTTAAAAAATATTTCGTTAGAAGTTAAATTAAAATAATAATATGTTTACTAATGTATATACGATTAAAGATAATTTTACTATTTTGTTATGTTGCCACTATTATATCACGTTGGGGTTATAGATATGTACATAAAAGACCACCTATATATCAACGCATTAGTGATTACACAAGTCCCTATTCTTATTATGGTACTAGTTAACCTTTTTCAATTATATTTTCAATACTTTTGAAATACAACATATAAATGTATAGACTCTTACATATATATAATTATATTACAGAAAAATGATAATTATTTATAAAAAAAAAAAAACACTGAAAATTTAAATATATTAAAAATATTACTTTTTTACTAACAGTAAATAGCAAACAAACATGTCTTAACAGTTGAAATATTATATTCTTAATAATATTTCTTAAAAAATAAAATCGTAATTCTGCTTTTCTCTTTCCTGTAGGTTAATAAACTTTAATCCCGTCATTTACAGCATTATGCAATGTATTATACTAGAACACTCGTTTCCATTAAATTTTATTTATTTATATATATATATATATATATATATATATATATATATATATATATATCTTAACTTTATCCATTAGAAGAATATAGACAGTCGAGGTGCATTTTTTAATTTGACTATATATTTCTGAGTATTAAACCAAAAATATGTCTGCATGTACGAGGTTTTATTAAAATTACAGGTATATAAAAAATCATATTGTACGCTCGAAAGAGTATTATTTTAAACATATATATATATATATATATATATATATATATATATATATATATATATATATATATATCAATTAATTTCAATCAAAAAATAGATAGAGTCATGATAAATATTTGAATTTAAATATTTATTTACAATCATGTTATTAAAATAAGTCTTTACTTACGGTTAAAGCGATGGAGCAGCAGCCTCAAAAAATACAAAAACGACTTGTCGATATTCAATGTCGGTTGCACTGATTAAAAAGTCTCATATCGAACATTCCAGTGATCGTCTTACGAAATTATGTAAGATATGTTTCTTTCTAGAATTACACAGTATGCCTGCATAATCATAATAAAATAAAAAGTAACTACAAAATTTGTAACTCGAATCACCACGTGATACAACCAAACACGCACAGATATTTTTGTATGAATGTGAATTCAATTCATCTATTTCAAACGATTACTCCGCTTAACTATGACATACAATAATTAATCATTTACGATTAATAATTTATTCGAATAAAGTCGATTTTGAAAATTTCTCCGAATTTTACTTTTGAAAATAATTCATGAATTTTATAAACGTTTCTATTTACACATATATATTTTTTTGATGTACGGCTACAGTAATTTTTTTCAATTATGATTATATTGTTATATATAAGCAATTGCGCAGATATGCGGTTTTTCAAAATTAGTAAAAATATATCATAAGCAAAAATTCTATTTATCGCCATTTAACTATACTCGGATATAACATTTGAAATGTTATGTCGAATTTGTACCATGAAGTTATTATGAGATCGTTGTGATTTAAATTAAAATATCCAAATACAAATAATAATTAATACTTAAATCTAGCTATACTAATAGTAATATTTATAATAATAACAGAATATTTATCGTTGATTTTTCTAAAAACCCTTTAATAAACCATATATAATAATGACTTCTTTCTGTAATATTTTTTTTTTGATGGAATTTAATGGTATTAATTATTTTCTTTTTATTTTCACTTGCCAAATCGATTAATTTGTAATGGAATTTTTATATTTATATATTTTTAAAGGAATATATATATATATATATAAAAGACCAGAAGGCGGAAGGGAGATATTTGCCAACCTAATATATAAATATAAAAATTATTTGAGAAAACAATATAAAAAAAATCAAAGATAATATAGAAAAATGAAAATATATATTACAAATCATGTCAAAAATAAATGAAATAATATGTTAAAAATCAAAATAACTTAGTATAAAAATCAAGATAAAATAAATTAAGCTGAAAAAAATAGTTGCTGTAAAATAAAAATTTAAATAAATTAGAAAAAATAAAAAACAAAATTAAAATATACATAGAAATTATGCTGAAAATGAAAACAATAGTTACCATAGAATTTAAATTAATTAATATGCTAAAAATAAAACGAAATAAATTATTGTAAATTCATAATAAAAATAAATGAGAAAAAATAGATAACAAACTTATAATATACATAAAAAAATATGATAAGAATGAAAAGTATAGTACCATAGAATTTAAATAAATTATTGTGCTAAAAATTAAAATAAAACAAATTAGGTTAAAAATAAAATGAAATAAGTTAAATTAAAAATAAAAATAAATTATAAATTTAAGTTAAAATCAAAAATTATGCTAAAAATTTAGTAAAATAATATGAAATTAAAATAAAGTAATATGCTGAAAATCAAGTAAAACCATATCCTGTAAATCAAATAAAACAATGATCTGAAAATAAAAGTTAAATAAATTAGGCTGAAATAATATACAATGAAATAAGTTAAGCAAATCAAAACAATGTTTTTTTTAAAAGCAAACAAGAACTTATTAGACAAACAAATAAATTAGACAACAAATTAATAAACTTAAACAACAAAAAAATAAGAATAAGAAAACAAATATTAGGAAATGAAATCAAACAAATAAAAATATTTACATTTCCTGAAATATTCACAATTTATATTAATAAAATTATTTTTTTTTTAATAATTACATTTCAGTTTTGACAATATATTATAAATATATTTACATTTCTTGAAATAGTCAAAATTTAGATTAATTACCATTGAAATTTGTTCTTTTCCATTTACTGTTTCCATTGCAAATATATTTCTCAATGAATTTTATTTCATCAATATATTCTATTTATTTTTTCTTCAAAATTTGGACAAAATTATTTAGGTATACATCTGTATAAATATATTTTTAATGTTTATATTTTTGTGTCTAGTAGGATCTATTTTTGTTTTGAACAGTCATCAAAGCAAATACTAAGAGCTTTTTACATTTTCAAATTATTAGTTCTTTGGCACGAGCTGTCATATTTACGAAAATAGAAAAACCTACAACGACGGAAAATCTAAATAATGATAAAATGTTCTATGTTGATGATAATGATGGTTATATATATATATATATATATATATATATATATATATATATATATATATATATATATATATATACGAGGGTCGTTTGATAAATATGGTAAAAAAGTAAGAAAAACTAAATTGAAAAATTTAATAAAATTAATTAATTAAATTAAACAATAAATAAATTTACCATACTTATCAAAATTAGTGTTTTTTAATCGTAATAGAACTTTAAATTAAATCCCTATCGAAAATTCTCTCAAACCTAAAAAACATGTATATACATATTTATGTATGTGTATATACATATAAAGATATGATAAAGGTGTTTTTTTAAGTTAGATAGAACTTTCGATATTCAATTTGAACTTCTATCACGCTTAAATCTCTCTCTCTCTCTCTCTCTATATATATATATATATATATATATATATATATATATATATACCTTAATAAATCCTTTTCTGTTATGTTTCTATCTTCGAATGACATCAACACTATATTACGTAATAACAATTAATCCTGTCAACTAAGACTATCCCAACGGAGGCTGCATCAAAGCCTAAAAGCTTCAAACCCCTTAATCAATTATTGTGTATAGTAGATTCGATACACTGACATGATTATATATGTTATTACGTAACGCCACTAACACCGTTGTTACATAATGCACACATACATACACAGTGTAGAGAGAATATCTCACAGCATTGTTGTATGACATTCTTGTATGTTTATATCTTCATATATTACTTGAGAATCGAGTACACAGACATATGTACGTACATACATACATATATATATATATATATATATATATATATATATATATATAAATAATTGGAGTATAGCGTCTGTTATACGTACGACGTGGGGTTTCATTCGATAGTTTATTTATAAGGCTTTCAACTGTCATGAACACGGAACCGCAACGCATTTTCATTTAAACTGATCGGAATTGACAGTTCAATCTCATCAAATGGGCTGTTCGGTTGTTGTCATTTTGATTTTTGTTAGTTCTCCTGTCCTATATACTAAATTAAAGATTTAACGAAATTAATATTTGCCGAAGTAATTAAAATCGACATATCAACTTCGAATCAATATACAAGTTCAAAGTATCAAAAACTTATATTGTCTCATAATTTATTATTAATTTTTATAATATTTATTGTTACAGTATTGTAATATATACATGTTTTATTAAATATATATATATATATATATATATATATATATATATATATATATATATATATATCTTAAAATCATATATCCACCCACTGCTGGGAAAAAGCTTCTTCGAATGTCATTAGGTTTTTTTAAATGTTTTCTCAAGATTCTTCCATTGTTTCCTGTCCACGGATAATCCCATTCACTCCTCACTTCCACGATCCTCTACAGCAGGAATCGGTAACCTTTTTTGGCCGCGGGTCAAAATCAGCCAAAATGTGAGTATTAAAAAGACGTTTGGGTCAGAGATATTTTCGTATTAAAACAGTCTTTTAGTAAATAATAAGATATATTTTATTAAGAAAATAATTACAAACATAGATGAATGGAACTTTATTTATAAACGTTCTCTTCGATATCAATGGCTCTCCTGATGTTGAACTTGTGACGTCAATTTAGTCAAGTCTGGTTTATAGTTAGTCGTTTGAAGATGAATACAAGCATCTGAATTTTCGGTAGTTAACCTGTTCCTGTTCTTGCTTAATATAAATTTCATTTGTGAAAATATTTGCTCACATTTATAAGTTAAACCGAATGTGGACAAAATGGCAAAGCCAATTTTTTTCAAAGATGAAAACTTCGTAGGAAGTGATGTCCAACATGTTGATATCATGAGAAGATGATTAACTTCTGTTTTTTCCAAATCTTTCCGCAATTTCTTGAATTTATCCGTCCATAACGTTGAACTTTTAAAATCAATCATTTCTAAACTAAAATTGTCAATTTTTAGATACTGAAAATACTGCAAATTTAAAACATTTTCTTCTATTTCCTCGGGCTTTATTATAAATGTAAACATTTCTCCATGTTTCTTAAAACTTTGAAACCGACTTTCATATTCACTTTTAATGACGAAAATCCGACTTTCGAACATATTTAGATTGCTTTCATCGATATTTTCTTTTTCATGTTCCCTTTTTAATAAGGGAAAGAAATGATTTTTTTTAGTTTTCGGAACTAAAGTAGGTCATTGAAATTATCAAATGGGTCATTCGGTGACCCGCGGGTCATAGGTTACCGACCCCTGCTCTACAGTATCATCCCTCCATCTTTGATATGGTCTCTTCTCGAATTTATTTTTATCTTGCGGTCACCACTTCATTATAATTTTTGTCCCTTTATTACCTTCTCTTCTTACTATTTGTCCTACCCATACACATTAATTATATCAATACTGTTGTTCATTCTCATATCCTCATTTATAAATTTTTCAATCACGTTTATAAATTCCTAACATTATCCTTTCCATGTCTGTGTTGTCAAAAATTTTTGCTTCATTTTTACACTCAGTATCCAAGTTTCTAGCTCATAAGTGCAAACAGTACAATCAATATACATTGATTATATGCTATTTTTTAAGATTTATGATACTTTACTCTTCATTATATAATTCATTCATCCAAATGCTTTTCATGTTTCCTAAATTCTCGATATAATATCTGGCTGTAAGTCATCATCATATTGTTTTATTTTTCCCAGGTATTTTTTTCATCTACTTGTTTTAAACTTTAACTGTAAATTTTCTTTCTGTACTAATCTTTATATATATATATATATATATATATATATATATATATATATATATATATATGTTAAAGTATCCGACTCGAATTTTACAAACGTCTTTATATAGTAACACTTAGGGTAACTCAACTCGTCTAGTTGTATGTTTAAAGTTCATCACGGCATTTCTCAAGCTCATTCTAAAATGGGGCAGCAACGGCGAATGCACAAAATGAATAGAAATATGTTAGGTATGAGTATTAAAGCGGTCGTATGGGGATACGCGGATATTCTATAATGACGAGCGTCGACGCTTAAGGAGCGTACAAACTCACCCACGAGCTATAGAATAAGCAATGTCGTTCGTCACACTTTGTCCTTCGAGATAACAGAAACATATAAAGCATGCGGTTTATATCATACATACGATCTGTAAAATTTATAATAGTTCTTTTCACTATACTATTTTTCGAATTAACCTTATATGCATATTGGCTATTTTAATGTTTATGATTATATGCATAGTTGAAATTCATCTATTTTTTGGTTTTAATTATAATTTTGACGTATTTTATATATATATATACTCGTATATATAAAATATTTTTTTATTAACAAAATCATCAAAAAATTAAACATTTGATATAACAATTTTAATACATAATTTAAAATAAGAACTACTTATTACATAAAATATAAAGAAATCTAACACAAACAAATCACTTACCTCAATATAACATTTTTTTAAGTATAAAATAATTACTAATTTTTAATTTTATTTGCTGATAAACATTTAGATGGTCATATCACCATCAACTGAACGTTATATTATAAAATCTAGCTCAATGACCATTTCATCATTGTCAAAACTCATTATAAAATCTAATATCTAAATTTCATAATTCAACACTCTGATGATGATGACTTAACCAACTAAATAGACTAATGAATAAAGTAAATAATAAATAATTATTGAATACTTTTATAAAATATTGTCAGAGTAAGCGATTCATCTGCTTTAAAATGAATTTGCAATCGTTCTATAACAAATAATGTAATAACATTAATTAGAGAAAGTATTTAATACAATCACATTTTGATAAAACTATTATTCAATAAATATTATAGCATTATATATCTTTAAGTTTAATGTAATTGAAACAATAAACAATTTTTAATTTAAAAAAAAATATTAATAATTTTATATAAATCATCCTACCATAGTTTTAGAAAATCGTTAACATAAAAATTATATTTATTTAACAATTACTGGTTAAATTTATAAAACTATGAATTTTCACATCTATTCAATATTTTTCAAAAAAAAATAAATAACACATTACAATTGAAAACTTTAAATATCATCTGTAAAACTACCACCTTAAACAAACATCTTTTATTATTATCTCATCCGATTGATTGTAGAATATATATCCATACTGGTATATTATTTCATAGAAACTTTTTACGATAATCGTTCAAAGTCTTCGAATATAAAAATTGCAAATGAATAGTTTTGTACTAACATACGACGATAACAGAACCATCTAACTTCAAACTCTTCATGATGGAAATCCGATAACGACCTTTCAACTGGACGACCTAATGACTGTAATTAACCGTCCGCTCACCTTGGTTTCGAACTCGTTACCCGTCCAAGCACTGAGACCGTTTGTACCACCACCCACCTGTATACAACGTGCGCACGTTCAAATTAGTGTATGATTGTTTTTTTTATAAATTACTTATCATATATCATAAATGACATATTTTATTACTTTTTTATGAAAGTTATTACACATAAAGTGCTTTTGAATGAAAAGATACATTTTTAAATTATATTTATATGGTGTAATAATAATTATTAGCTTCTTTAAATTTAATTAAAGCCTCTTAATATTTTACTCTAGCAGAAAGTTTCAATACATTAATATTTCATTGTATTTCTTTTTTAAAAAAAACATTTTACAGTTAATTTATGAGAATATTGTACACCATTGACTGTGTTATTATAAAAATAAGAAGAGGATATCTACGTCTCACTAAAACTATTATTATTTCATTTTTCTCCAAAAATAGACTTATACCACTTTCTAGAAAAACGGTTCATATATTGAAATTAAATAACACTTTTAACTTTTCAGTAAAGTTTCAAAACATGTCTTATTAGACCAATCAATAGGGCAAAAAAACACCTGTTTTTGACTAAAATTCCGGAATGGATGAGGCCGGTTTTTTTTGTTGAGGGCGATGTTACAAGTAACAATATGTGTTTTGCAACTGAAAAAACCGCAGCATAAAGGTACTAGGAAGGTGCAAAGTTGGCGAAATTATGTTTTTCGTTCTTCAAGCATAGAAAATGCATTTTAGAGAAAAAAGTTTTAGATAAAAGTTGTAAATAATGAAAAAACCTTTAATTTGAGCCATTACTTGATAAATTACGTTGATTGATTATTGCAAAAAAGCGAAAAACCATAAAAATGGCCATTATTTACAAATCAATTATTTATTGCATTTTTCACTTTTTGAAACTTTTTCGGCATGCGTGGTGAAGCTTATACGAATTTAAACAAAATACCGTGTTGAAAATTCGAATTCGTTCATTAGTTGCTAACTTACTGTAAATTGTTTATCCCGAGATGCCCAATGTACGAGGCTATAACTTTCTAATGGCCGAAAGTTTCCAGTTTGAAAAGGGCTTAAACTCTTTAGCAAAATATATATTTTTATGTTATATTAGCGGCGTATAAAAATTTTTGTATTTTATTGCATAAAAAGTCATTAGAAAAAGTAGTTCCTTATTTGCTAATAAACAATTAAATTTTCAGCGATCCTATACATTGTGGCAATTTATAAAATAGAAAATCTGAAAGCTTATTGCAAGACGCAGATTTAAAAAAAAAAATCTGCCCAATAGAAAGCCATTCCGGATTAATTTCCTTGTTTTTGCCCTATTGATTGGTCTATTATGAGATATTTATATATTTATATGTATTTTTTATACTTTTTATGAATGTGCTTATATATATATATATATATATATATATATATATATATATATTAATAAATAAATATAAGTTCGCATTATCCTATAAATAATGTCCGGAGAAATTGTCTATCCGATCACATACAACAGTATCGGTGGCATGATGACAAGTGTATCATATATCATGCAGTTCCACACATGGCGTTGTTATGAACCAGTGTGGAGTCTGTGTTTTCATCCGCTACATATGTCCGTGTATGTTGGGGTCGGTTGGTGACAGTGGGCTATGTGGAATATGCCTGTTTCAAATACAATTGACGTATTGTGTACAATGATACACTGCCGCACACCAACAAACACACATACATAAATATACTGTGTGTGTATCTAAATAATGTTCTATCGGGACTCGCGCATACCCGGTGATAGATTTCATATAACAGTCAACAGACAGGCTGTGGGAGGCTTCATTTGGGCTTCAATTAATGCCTGATACGCTTTTCCGATCTATACTAGTACATACATACACATATATCTCTCGAATGTACGAGGTTAATTTTATCAATCAACTCGGTCGTTATTCAAACGGATATAATTGACAGGCACGTACGTAATTAGTTATGAATATATATATATATATATATATATATATATATATATATATATGTGTGTGTGTGTGTGTGTGTGTGAATGCATATGAATATACTATATATATATATATATATATATATATATATATATATATATATATATATATATTCACAATCTATTGGTAAAGAAACCAAACTTTCAATTTTTTGCCAAAACTTGCAGATCCATTTAAGATTTAAAGAAAGGTATTTATACATATCTATCTCCTCTACCAGCTCTTGAAATTGACCAATATATTTCAGAAACAAGCAATTTCTGAAATGATAAAGGAATGCAATGGAACAATGTGCAAATATTATGTTTTTTTTAAAATTTGGTAAAAAATTTGGTGAAATATTCACAGAAACGTTTGAATTGATGCATTAAGGGGGTATTCTAGTCTAGACGCACAAATTTTAGGTGTTTTTTCGGGTGCTATAAAAAAAACAACAAATATTTTTACTATCCATTTTTTATCAGTTATTTATTGACATTTTAAGAGTATAAAAAAGTATTATTAAAACAAAAAATTCAAAATTGAAAAAGGTACAGGCTGGCAAAGTGGGGGCTCGAAAAAAAGTGTCTCCTGGTTGACGTGGTTCCAACTCTTCCGGTCATGTGAAAAAAAATTTTTTTTTGAAATTATTGAAAAAGAAGGTTGTAGTAGTAGCCCCGCCTAGGGAAATTTAAACAAAAATTTCAGTGTGAAAAAACAGTAATTTTTTTGGCCTATTTTTTCAACTTTCGGAATTTTTAAAAAATAGTAAAAAACAAAATTTTCAAAAAATCCTAGGCGGGGGCAATCACTGTTATATTGAGAAGCTCTGTACCAAATTTCAAGTAAATCGGTCTATTAGAACTTGAGATATCACGTCAACCGTGTCGAAAAAAGTAGTTTTGAGAAAAACGCGTTTAAAGTTGATTCGTTCTGACCAGACCAGATTGGTTGGCGCGTCACAAAAATAGCTATAACTCCGAAAATGATTCGAATTTCAAAAAATCCTCTTAAAGACATATTCTTAAAGGTCTAAACTTTGAAAATATGCAAAAAAAACGATTTTTTCGAAATTCTAGACCAGAAGTTTACGATGATGATTGTCTGTTGTACATAAAAAATTACATGTGATATAGACGTTTTAAAAACGGTCGAGAAGACGTCTATGATAACTCAAAAATCACAATCACCGATGAACTCATTAAAAATGTATGCAAAATGTTTACTATTGATTTGAATTTAAAATGTAATATGCTTGTTGACGAGTTTTGCATATCCAAAAATACAATTTATGAAATATTGACAAAAAAATTAAACGAAATAAAAATTTATGCTCGAATTATACCACACAAATTAATGGAACATCAAACGTATTGATTAATACGTTTGATGTTCCAATCCTATAAAACGTATTGATTTTAATGAAACTTTGGTTTTTAATTAAATGTTTTTTTTACGAAACTGCATGAATCTTCATAAATCTTTCAACATAAAATAAGAAATGAAATCGATAAAAACCGTGTCTAAAAATAATTTCAGTAATTACAAAATGAAAAAAATAAACGATGATAATGTATACTCAAAACGGTTCCTATATAGCAAGTAAATAAAAATATAAAAATGAGTGAAGAGGGACAAAAATGAAAATAATATCATAAATTCTGATATGAAAAACTTCGAGTCTTATCTAGAACATTTGAACACAAATATCCATTTCTTTCGTGCCGCCCGTCCAAATCGGTTTCGCGAAGAATTCGACGTCAGTGAAACTTTGTACAAGAACTTATGTCGAACGTTCTTTTCAATACTGTATGAAACTTTTACAGCAGTCGAAGGTGTCTCTGTTCACCCCGTTTCACTGACGCACACAGGCGCGTATCTACCTACCGAAATTCTCTACATATACACATACATATGCACGTACGACACACTTTTGAAAATGTCTTTTTAACGAAAAATTCTTGAAAACTCGATTCCATGTAAACTTTATATGGCACTTTGACAGTCGACAAAATTATGAATATTTAAAAAAATCGACTAAAGACATTATATCATTGAATTATTTATATAGGGTGTGGAGATTTTGATTAGAGAGGTTTTAATAAACAAGTGCATGATTGAAAACATTCTCATCTGAAGAAATACATAACATTTAATAAATTATTTAAGGAAATGTATTACGGACAAAAATAACATTTCTATAAATGTCAAAGTATGAAATAGTAATCAAATATTGATTTATATCCTCGATTGGCCGAAAAATATCCCTGGTTTACTAAAAAATATCCTCGATTGGCCGAAAAATATCCCTGGTTTACTAAAAAATACCCTCGGTTGGCCAAAGAATATCCCTGGTTTACTAAAAAATATCCTCGGTTGGCCGAAAAATATCCCTGGTTTACTAAAAAATATCCTCGATTGGCCGAAAAATATCCCTGGTTTACTAAAAAATATCCTCGGTTGGCCAAAAAATATCCCACGTTGGCCGAGAAATATCCCACGTTGGCCGAAAAATATCCCACGTTGGCCGAAAAATATCCCTGGTTTACTAAAAAATATCCTCGATTGGCCGAAAAATATCCCCGGTTTGCTAAAAAACGGAACAAAAATAATGTTCTGATGTAAACCATTAAATATAACTTTATTCAAAAATTCTTACTTGTAATAAATCATTGTTTTAAATATTGCTATAGGTTATTTTAAATATTTGAACAATAAATAAATGACTAATTTCTTTTAAAATATTTTTTATTAATATTGATATAAAATATTTTATAAATTGCACAAAAAAAAATATTGACTTATCAGTTGTCTCTAATCTTATAATTAAAATTAACGTTAATGTATATTGTTTATTGTCGATTGCATTGATTAGAAAAAAAAATAACTATCACGGAATTTTACAATCTAATTAGTTATTTTTTTAGTAGAAATTGCAAACAAATATATTTAGTACGTTATAAATTAAATAAAATAGTAAATAAATATAAGTTACTAAACAAATCAAACATATGAAATATGTAAAAGTTAAAACAATGACTTCTAACTTTTACTCATTTAATGCCTGAGAAACTTTATAGTAATTAGAAATTTATAACTTGAAACATCTCACAGAATTATACTTGTCTTAAACAGATTTGTTTATTCTTGTTATCAAAAATAAAACATTAACACAATCATTAAAACGATATGATATAAAATATATTTTGACTATGAATGTCTATGAAACTGGATTTTTATGAAATGTAAATATAAATTTTTATAATAATAATTAGATTTTTTTTAAATAAATAAAACTAGAGATAATAATTTTATTCATTAATGAATGTCTTTCTTCAAATAAACACTATATTTAAATTAAAATAATTTCATATTTTATCAACGAAACAAATTATAATTTAACAATGTTTTTATCAATAAAAAATAACATGTTTTAAAAATTTACATATTTTATAATATCACATATTCTATATTATTATATATTTTCTATTATGTTATCATATATTTTATATAGGGTCAACCAAATGTGACGTCTATATTTGTGTTTTATTAAAAATAAACATGTGTATAGATTATTTTATTTATTTTTAATAAAACACAAATCTAGGCGCCACATTTGGATTACTCTCTATTATAAAGAAATATTAACAAAAAAAAATACAATATATTTGTAACAAATAGATTAAATTCAAGAATAAGAATAATTATTAATTAATAAGTAATCAATAATAAGAATATTATTACATCTATTTGAAACTAGATATAACAAGGCCTCATAATTTAACCAGTTGCCCTGGAATGACGTGCTATGTACCGATTTCATACTGCCCGCTGTACCAAATGTCGATAAGACACTAATAGCAATATCGTGTGATTTATATTAATTTAAAAATAACATCGGAGTTTAGTCAGCAAGTGTCACACTTCTGTTTTGAAGGCATACAAGTACTTGTTTGTAGAACTTCATTAATTTTATATATTTTCATTGAATAATAATCAAGTAGATACAAAACACAATAATTTTTTTTATTATTATAAAAAAACTATTTTATCCAAGAACTATTTTATTCAGACAATAGTGCATCAGAAAATGTGTCATTATTTATTGAGATTTATGCAGACAGTTTGAGTTGATTTCTGCAGTTTACAAATATCGAGCCAATTGTCTCTTTTCTGTATCAATGGTATTCGTCACCAAAAATGTATCGAAAATTACATTTGCAAAAAAAGCAATACTATCTGAACAGTCAGATCTAATAGAAAGAATTTTGCTAAAAGATCTCGCAAGAGGATAAAATAGCCGACAGTTTAAGTTCTTTTTTGAAATCTATACAATGGTATCTTAGCTGTAAAATGGAAGGACAAAAATGAATATATATTTACTTTCTTCAAAACATTCCAAATTGTTTGAAACAGATTATCGTAACAAATTACGAAAAATGGCCAGAAATGCAATACAAAGACCAAAGATTGATATTAATGTTTTCATTACAAATGATTTCTAATATAGTTTTAAATTACAATGATGTATGTATGGGTGGAGTAGACCTTTAAGATAAATTATTTTTGTTTATTTTTTTATCCTTTCAATGAGAAAATTTGCAAAAAGTTACAGAAAAATATTCTTTTATCTAATTGATATGGAATTTTTTAATACCTCTATTCTATTCGGTAAAATAACAAACGTACCAAACTCAAGAAATACTCCTTTTCAAAAATTATTAATAAATGTGTTAATCAATTTAAGAGTTTTACTATAATTTTAATGTGTGTGTGTGTTTAAAATTTTATAAAAAAAATGATTTCAAACACCAACTCGCTGCAAATTGCTTTGGACGGATTTGCCACGCGTGCATGTTAATTAATTGCCAGCGCAACTGATTAAATTAAATAATAAACCAAAAAATATTTTTTATTCAACAATGAAAGGAAATATTTTTTGTTCTAGAATTGACTTGAAAATGCTCAATAAAATCTTTATTTCTACGCAATTCATCTGTACTATATATTGATTTTTCAAACTTTTTAAAATCACTACCTTCTACTTGATTATTCCCGAATGAATTTTACATCCTAGGCACTCATTCGCACATTCATTTCATTCTAAACATACTCTCGAACTTATAAGCAAATACATATATGTACATGCCGAAATTCGTGTCCAAATGTTCCTGTCGCCATATTCGCCATGCCATGTTCACAATATTAAGTGTTCGTGATTTATAACTCCGGAGTGCGCAGTTTCGCGATTAGTTCGCGTTCGTTTTGTCGCGCGGCTGTTTTTCACCGCCGTTATATGTATTTTATTTGCGGATATATCCACTATCGCATGCGAATACGCCACGTTATGCATTTCCAACACGATATTTTTTTGTCGTGCACCACGAATGGGTGCTCTAATGGCGTTGATTGTCATGTCAAATGGATACGTTGAGATTTATAATGCGTTCATGTGAATTTAAATATTTATTTATGTATACTGATATGTCAAATAAACTAACACATATGTATGTATTTATGGATATGTATAAATACGATATGGATTTTTTTTTTTGATTTAAATGTATAATTATCAGATGATAGAATTATCAAGCGATTAATCAACAATACAATATTTCGAGATTACTTTATGTTTTACTAAAAAAATTAGAATTCTCCATCAATTATATCGTAGTATTAAAAAATATCGAATTTTATTTATTTGACAAAAAAATATCTATCGATAAGATTTTTTTCAAAAAAATATGTTAATAAAAACACAAATTTTAGTTCAAGAGATTTATTATACTAAATAATTTATTTATTTTAATTATAAACTTTTATTATATTTATATACATATATATATATATATATGGTATAGCATTCATTGTGGCTTTCGTCCAGTAGTGGACTGATGTGGGCGTTATGATGATGATGATATATATATATATATATATTTATATATATATATATATATATATATATATATATATATGTATAATATAATATATAAAATATGTTTCTAGACAAGATTTTTGTTCGTGAACCCATTTCATGTTACAGTAAAAAAAAATATACCCGAAAGAAAATACACGAAAAATAATACAATTTAAAAACGCGATATAACGGTTTACATCTCCACGGAAGACATAATAAAATGAAAAAAGAAAATGAAAAAGCATTTAATGTATACAAACAAAGAAGAAAAGTAGTTATTTCCGAAATATATTTTTATGATAGAGCAAATTCAATAAAGAAATAATACGTAAATATGATACAGGTTGTGTATTTATGTTGTATTTTCAAATGTATTTGTTATAATCACGCGTAGTAGTAAGTTTGAAATTAATATTCATCTCCAACCTTATATCATATAATTTTTAAATAAAAAAAAAATGATACAGGTAACAGTGTTCATACATTTGTCATTCGATTATTATTTTCAATTGGAATGTTTTTCTTATTTTTTTTTGTTGAAAAAAATATTTTTTTTATATACTTATAATCTTAATTTTTATGGATATATATATATATATATTTGTTCCTTAAAATAATCTAGAATATAATTTCTATTCTTTTAAATTACATACTATGCCTTTGAGATTTTTCATATTTTTTTTTAATATATACAATATATGATTTCAGTAATTTCGATTTTATTCTTGATAATATTCCATGTATATATTAATTTTATATCTGTAATTTTTTCATAATATATATATATATATATATATATATATATATATATATATATATATATAATACTCTTCCAAATAATTTACTCCTATATATATTTTCTGAATCCTTCCCCGTGTCACTGATAAAAAAATATTTTCTGCTTTTCTCTTTATTTTCCAATATAGATTAATTTTATTTTTTTCTTAAGAATTTTTCAAAACCTTTTCCTTTTTTTATTTGTTTTATTTATCATAATTGCATCATCTAGAATATTTATTTTGAATATATAATACCCCAGCTTATGTCTAATTAATTTTTCTTTCTTTTATTTTTAATTATAATTTTCTTTCTTGGCATTTTTTATTAAAATTCAAAATATAATAAATTACATTTTACATTTGAATATACAATATTTTTCATAAATTTGTATTATATATAGTTTTTACAATCTTAATTTCTTTTTACATTTTAATATAATTATTTTAACTTTATATTATATATATATATATATATATATATATATATATATATATATATATATATATGAGGGTGAATCGAAAAGTTTCAAAGGCGAATCAAGATACTTGAACATTTATATGTACATCTGAACATAAAAAAGCTCACTTTTCAATGGATAACGCGTTTACTGACAATCGATCAAAAGCAAGTTTGAATAATCATTTCTCAGTAATATTTAAACGTGTTGAATCGTAATGAAAAGGATTTTTTGTATCATTTTATGACTGTCGATGAAACATTAATATATCACTCTACACTAGAGATAAAACTATAGTCATACGAATGGACAGCACACAGTGAACTAACTCCACAGGAAGTAAAGTGTATTCTCTTAGCCAGATTTGGCATCTTCTGACTTTTCCTGTTTCCAAATCTTAAGAAATGTCTGAATGAAAAAAATTCTTTAAAAACTGAAATGATCAAAGTTATAAATAGATATATCAAGGGTTTGTACACATTTATTTTACTGAAGGAATAAAAGTTTTCGAAAAATGATGGATTAAATGTATCTAACTCAAAGAAGACTATAGAGAAAAATAAATATAATTTTTATGAAAAATTGTGTTTGCTTTCTCATTATCAAAACCCTCCGATCCACCTATTTATATATAAATATATATATATATATATATATATATATATATATATATATATAATATAAACAAGCAAAATTAATAAAATTGTTCAATTTTTTCTAGATATTTTCTAGAAGAACAACTAAAAATAACATAAATTTCTTTACTAAAATGAAAAAAATGGTTATACTATTATTTGTTCCCTAATATGAAGAAATGGCTCGCGGGAAAAAGATTTTATTCGAACGAGGAGGTAATTGCAGGAATGAATGACTATTTTACAGACTTGGACAAATCCTATTATTCGGAAGGGATCAACAAACTAGAGCAGCGTTGGATGAAATGTATAAGCCTAAAAGGAAACTATGTTGAAAAATAAAAACGATTTATTCAAAAAAATGAAGCAGTTTTTATTTTTACACCGACTTATCAAACAACCTCGTAAATATTTTTACAAAATATGAAATTGTTTCATAAAAATTATAAAATTAATATTTTTTTAATATTTTCAAATAAGTTGTCAATGAAATAAATGTGATAATATTTTGTAAAATCGTACAACCGTTCATAATATTTTATTAAACTAATAAATTGTCTTAAAATTAATCAACTATTCAAAACAATCTATCCTTTTTATCTTTTATATATATATATATATATATATATATATATATATATATATATATATATATATATATATGTGTGTGTGTGTGTGTGTGTGTGTGTGTCATTGAGTATCGTTTTAATAAAATAAATAAATGCACACAAAAATCGTTTCGAATGTAACTCAATAGTGAACACGCGTCTCTAATATTTGTCAGCATTGTTGTTCTTGTTGGTTTAGCATCACAGAGACATGATATAGATTTATGACTACTTGTTTGGCGTCATCTGAGAAATTTCATCCAATTTAAAACCCCTCGAGCGACACAACACCAACGCAAACTCATACCATTCGGCCTGGTTACATTTTATGCCTCTACCACCATCATCTCCCAACGTTGTCTTGTGTTCTTCTGTGTTGAATATTGCCTACTATACGTACATGCATATATACATACACTCGTACCGAAGCTTTTGCTTTTTGTGTACTGTGTGATCCCGAATTCGAAATATTTATAGTTTAAATATCTGTCTGGTAAAAAATACAAGGAAAATCATTTTATTGATAACATAGTTTTGTTTTTATTTCTATATTATTATATTAGTATTTTTTTTATTAATTGTAAATTAATTTAAACAATTTAGTTTTTTTAGTTGCTAAATTGTATTTATTTATAAATCAATAATTTATCAGCATTTAAATTAAAAAAATAAATATTATGTCATTTAAATAATGGGATTTTATTCAAAGTAAGTACATTGTACAATAATCATTGAATTTGATGAAATTATAACCATTACTTTACAGTATATTTAAGTTAAAATATCTATTTTTATTTTTACATCTCTTACTATAAGCATATATATATATATATATATATATATATATATATATATATATATATATATATATATATATATATGTTATATATACAAACAAATTTTGATTATATTACATCGAACCCTTTTCGTACAACGCATTGCTTTCATCGCATTACGACCACTGTCTCTCCCCGTTTATCTACATATATAAATCGAGAAACAGCTTGGTGTTACGTACCTCGGCACATACAATGGCCAAATCAGACGGTTTCTTGTGACATTTGTTAATGATACGACGTAGGCTTTATTAAGATGATACAGTCGCTATTCGCAGAGTATTAATTTCGTCGAATTGTTGGTTTTAATGTCTACCATTTTATTCGTCGCACTTGTATTCAAAATGTACAATTTATTGATAATAATAACAGACATTGTTCTCAATTTTTTTTCATTTCAATATTTAATTGAAATTTACTTTATTAGCACTTAATTTTGTTGTTAAGAAGCGTTTCGTCACTTTTTATATACCATATTATTTTATGGTTAAAATGGTGTCATTCTTATTTTATGTTTATATAATTGATTCCAAAATTTTATATCAAAAAATAAGGCAATTCAATGAAACATGATAGTTTTATGTAAATTTTTTTAAAAGAAAAATCGATCTGGAGGAAAAATATTCTCCATATATATATTTTAATTAATTTCAAATAGAATATTGTGGACAATTGTATAAGACATCATACTTTAAAATAAGGGTAATTAATGTTTATATTTTTTTTAATAAAAGAAGTGAATTTCATTTCCTCTTTTGGTTATCTATTAGTTAATTCTGTAAGAACATTGTAATTTAATAATAACTGTAAATATGAAAAAATATAAAAAGGTGCAATTTTTATCGTTAAGAGATATTTTTAAAGAATGTAATTTCATTTATTCGTACCTGTATACCAATTCATTCACACACACACACACACACACACACACATATATATATATATATATATATATATATATATATAATTATAAAACCAAAATCGTTTTAACAATTATTTATAACTTACTTTTAAAAAAAAATATTTCATTCCCTGTGCAATAATTGATAATTTCATTTCACACGCCATTAATGATTGATGCGATACATTAATTTTTATCGCTGATTCAAATTTATACACCATTTGTCAATGTAATTGTAATGATAAATATAAATAAATATGTGTATGTATGTGTATATATATATATACGAGGTCAGACAATTAAGTAATGCGATCGATTTTTTTTCTCGGCCTGTGGTAACACTGCGAACCTGTAACTCCGCCACCGTAATAGCAGATCCCTATTCTCTCGATTGAGACCTTGACCACCCTCGTACGATCATTTCTTCGCCAGCTGTTTAGTGTTTTGTAACAACGCGCGAGTAGTGCATGTCACGAAAATGGAACAGAGAAATTTATTACTGGTTATTACTGGTGATGAAAGTTATTACTAAAAAAAAAAAAAAAAAAAGTTATTACTGGTGATGAAAGTTGGTTCTTTCAATATGACCCCTAAACTAAACGGCAAAGCCAACAGTGGCTGTCCCCTGGAGCACCAAGGCCAAAGAAGGCGAGAATGAGCAAGTCCAAAGTGAAAACCATGTTGATTTGCTTCTTCGACAGCAAAGGGGTGGTTCACAAAGAGTTCGTACCACCTGGACAAACCGTAAATCAAGTATTCTACCGCAATGTGCTCGAAAAATTACGAAAAAGGGTGGTCAGAGTGCGTCCAGAGATCGCGAAGATTTGGGTTCTGCATCACGACAATGCTCCCTGTCACAGTGCGTTCAGTGTCTCTCAGTTTTTGGCGTCTAAAGGCATCGCAACGTTACCACAACCGCCCTATTCACCGGACATGTCACCCTGCGAATTTTTCCTATTCCCCCATATGAAAAAATTCGTCAAAGGTCGACATTTTGACTCCGTTGAAGATATCCAAGAATCTGTGACGAGGGTACTCGGAGAGGTCCCACAAGAAGTGTTCCAGAATTGTTACGAAAACTGGAAAACTCGCTGGAATAAATATATAGATGCGGGAGGGGACTACTTTGAAGGGGATCGCAGTGATGTACCTTAATTTTTAAATATACTCGATTTTTAAATTTTGTCGCATTACTTAATCGTCTGACCTCGTATATAATTACAAATTAACTAATTTATTGTAAATAAAACTGTTTTATTCACCGTATTTTTTCAGAATTTTTTGATAATTAGTAACTACGCCTCAGTTTAAATTATATATTTGTATAATTTCATCTCATTAATGCTTCTATTATTATCAAACCTGTATCAATGATAAAATTATATATATATATATATATATATATATATATATATATATATATATATTTATATATATGTTTAGATGAGATGAAAACATAAGAAAATTTGTCAATGTGGAATGGAAAAAAGGTATTGAATTCTGGAAGTAAGTTTTAGAAAATGTCTTTACCAATAGTTAACAAAAAAAAATTGATGATGATAACAATGGTGGTAGATAATTTTTGAATTTATTATTAAAAAAATTCAATTGATATATAAATAAAAATTAAATTACTTCATAAACTAATTGATGAAACATGATAAATATGAATAAATTGAAGAAAATTACAGATTTGTACTTTAAACGATAGGTTAAAGTACAAATATTTTTATATTTAACAGTACTTTTGATTTAAATATCAAGATCAAAAAATAACAAAATCTATATTAAGAAATCAAGAGAATAAGAGATTCTTTTTAATTACAAATTTAAAATAAAATAAAACTACAAATAAATAATATCAACTAGCAATACGATATAGGAAAAAAACAAACTAAGATGTTTATATATTTTTTAATTATATAAAAGACATACATTATATATTGCTAATGAAAATAATTTTCTGAAATAATGTTTTTTTGTAATATATATATATATATATATATATATATATATATATATATATATATCATGTTATATATCTTTTTCTCGAGTATTCGTACATTTAAGTGTTCGTATTTCTCGAAAAAACCCCTAAGCAATTTATAATTATTATACGGACTTTTTCATCTCGCACTAATTAAAAAAACAGCGTAATAAAGGAAGAGTTTTTGTTACACGCTTTCAAGTTTTTTTTTAATAAACATAAATCAATTATAATTGTAAGCATGTTTTATACACAGTTTATTTGTACATGCATAGATCTATATTTTTAATTTATGTACATACATACATACATATTTATATATACAATATATGTAAATGAATATTTGTATAACATTTTATGTATTAAATAATTAACATTTCGTTTTCAATATTTTATTTAACTAACTTTGATTTTATTAATGGATTTATATTTTAATGTATTTAAAAAAAGATGTATTTAAAAAGATATATATATATATATATATATATATATATATATATATATATATATATATATATTCAATTAAAAACTTAATAAAACAAACAAAGAAATGAAACCTTAGTTGCCTCAATTATGTGTTTTCCATGATATTTAAAATAATCATAGAGAACAAAAAAGCCAAACAATTACATTGAGAACAATGGCCGATTGAAAAAGTACATACAATCGTAAAGCAAAACGAAAAGCGTGAAAGCAAAAAAGAGGTAGAAAGTGGCAATATGCCAATAGCCACCGTTGTCTTAATCAGTTCGATGTTGGAACAGATTGTCGTTTGGGGTGAATGTATAAAATGTAAAATATAACAGATCTGTTTGAACGGAAATATAAAAAAAGATCAGAGATTTTAATTACATTTGATACAACACCGCATATTAACGTTTGAATAAAACACTTTATGTAAACATAAGATTTTCATAAAGTACCGAAATGTTTGGAAGTGTGTAGGATTTAAGGGGTTATACGCAGTTGCGAGGCGCAAAAACGACGTTTTTTTAGGTTTTTTTTTAGAAACAGTATTTATTTTGCTATTACAAATTATGGTTATTTGAATAGATCCTACTTTCAAGAATAAAATAACATGTCGATCATAAAAAAATATTGAAGTGCACCGCTCCTGCAGACGATGTCCGAACGACCTCCAAAAAAAGGCGCTTGGCGGTGATCTCCATATCGGCGGTTTGGATTATTTGAAATCAGAAAATATGGTCAATTCTTTTAAAGGATAGATTAATGCAGGTATTGAACGAAGGAATAATAAAAATTTTCATTTTTGATAAAATGGCGTCTACTTGAAAAATATTTTTCGTTTTTTACTAAAATTTTCGCTCCAAATTGTTTAAAAAAATAGTAATAATTTTTGTAAACCTTATTCCTTCGTTCAATACCTGAGGAATATATTTGAGAAGATTGTGTGAAAATTTGAGACCAATCGGTTCAGCCATTTCTGAGATATCGAGATCACCGACTATGAAAACACCGTTTTGAGATAAACGCGTTTGAAGTTTCGGAAGTAGTTTACACATAGTTAAAAATTTGGTAAAAATTCAGGTGTATGTCCGAAAATATTTATCGGATTTACTTCAAATTTTCAGAGAATATACTCAAATATATGTGCATTCCGAAAATGCAAAAAAAAATCGATTTTTTGAAATTTCTAACTGCGTATAACCCCTTAAATGAGATGTATTTGTTTGTATCACTCAATATGTAGAAAAATACTATATTATTATAAACGTAGTTAGGAATGGAATATATGGAAAACATTGAATAGTAACAAAGCGAAGTCATTCGTGAATATACACTTAAAACGAGTATCGACCATTTCTCCATACGATCAATTGAGAATTATAAACATATTTGGTGTAAAAAAACCCCAAAATGTATTCAGTTATCTTTGAAAAAGTGTTCATCAGAGTAAATCGATTCAATCTGCATGTATGTAGAAAATTTGTTCAATTACTCTATACAATTTTTTAATATTTGTTATAATTAATATTTTTAAACATAACTTTTTTTTAAATAATTCATACACATTTATCTATGATATATATATATATATATATATATATATATATATATATATATATATATATCATTGACCTTTTCTATCCACTGCTGTATGAAGGCCTCTCCCAAAACTTTCCACTTTGACCAATTTTTCTTTTCTCTTTCATTCCATCTCGATTAAATTTTTAATCTCATATATATACAAGTACATATACATGTATATTATAAAAATCTAATATTAGACATATCAGAAAATGACAAAATAAAACGCAAACTTAATATAAAATGTTACCTAAAAAAATAATCTTAAAAAAATACAAAAATCATTTAATATATTATATTTAATAATTATTACAACTGATACTAATTAACTCTTAAAATGATGTAAAATAATATTTTTTATGAAATTTATCTAAGTTACTTACTTAAAAAATTATCGAATGATTTTCTTTATGCATAGAGATATTTTTTCAAGAATTTCATTTATACGAATCGTCTTATCTGAAATCTATTACGATCGACAAGAAAATCGACGTTATAAAGAAAGTTGTGTTTATATGTTTCAATATAAACAGCTGAAGAAAACTTATAAAATATTTCATATCGTCCACTCGAAAAATTTTATATTGCAAACGTTGTGGACGAACCGAACGTATAAGCAGTATTATTGCATTTTCTACGAATAGATCTTTAAAAAAAGAATACGGTTTTATCGTCTTTACATAAACTTGATATAAGCGTTTTTACTTGTATTTATCTCCAACAATGTAAAAAATTGTTGATATTCAATATAATTTTTTATTGAGTGCGATATAAACGAATACAAAACTTTTTATTGCATATTTGCATATATATATATATATATATATATATATAGAGAGAGAGAGAGAGAGAGAGAGAGATATCAATGTGTATTAATTTTTTTATCTGAATAAAAGTTTAAATTTTGAAGTATTTTTGAAATATTTACATTTTTTTAATTAACTATTTTTGTTCTTTGTTAAACACAAATATAAACATTTAAATATAAATATTTTAAACAAACAAAAATAATTTTATAAATATCTTTATAAACGTTTGTAAAACAATATTTACAATAATTTCTCTTTATTATTCGTATTTTATTTAATATTTACATTTTTTTATTTATATTTAACTAATTAAATAACAGGTAGACTATAGGAAAAGCGAAATATAAATAAATTATTATTTTTTCTTACCATGAAATAAAAATTCTCTCTCTCTCTCTCTCTCTCTCTCTATATATATATATATATATATAAATATATAGATAGATAGAGAGAGAGAGAGAGACATATATATATATATAAGGTGAGCCAAATAAAACTGAAGGATAGTAAAGAATAATAAGCAAGTAAATATATGTCTAAACCCTTCAATCTCATTTGAACCACTATATATATATATATATATATAATTAATAAATTTAATTCCTATGAATATTTCAAATATATGAATGAACTATTAATTCTATATTAGTATTTTTCACCTAATATTTATTAATTTAATAATTAGTATTTTATATATTTTATTTAATATTTAAATCAATATATTTTAATTTTTCAGTATAAAATTTATTCTCAAAAACTAATATATAAAAAGTTGATATTTTCCCATTTTCTAGAATTCAACATTTTTTAAAAAAAATATAATCCTTGCATTAAATATTTTAATATAAATATAAATGGTTTACAGTAATATTAAAAAAAAAACTAAGTATATTTTAAACTGTGGCAAATTCACTTTTACACAAAATTATATTTTGTAGTGTTGAGGATGATAATTCTTTTGTGTGAATATGAATGATAATTCATTTATATATACATACATTTTTCACAAATGGTAATTCATGTGTGAAAAATGTATTTGTTTTAAATCAGTTTACAAAAACTGGATATACTATGATTTAAAAAAATATTTGTCAGGGTAATCTATTATATAGATTTATACTCTCTCTCTCTCTCTCTCTCTCTCTCTCTATATATATATATATATATATATATATATATATATATATATATATATATATATATATATATATATATATATATATATATATATATGACTACACAAGTTAAAATTCAATATACAAAAATATAAACACATTTTATTGCCAATATGTATACATGACACAAATAATGTATAAATAATAAATCTTTGTTTTTTATTAAAAAAAAAAACATTGTATCAAATAGAGATATATAAACATAGAGAAATATAAAACTACATAAATCAGCAAATAAAAATGAACTGAATTTCACAAATTACTAAACTGAAGATTTGTTCCTCCATAGGTTTTCTTAAGGAATAAGTTTAATCTTAAAATACACAATCGGTCTTCAGCGGAAACAATCTTAGGAATAAACGTTAATATATATACATATATATATATATATATATATATATATATATATATATATATAAACTTTTATTATTCTTCCAGCAGTGTCCAGTTTCAATAAATTGTTTATGACCCAAGACGGTTACTGGCGTTGTGCGACGCTCCCTCACGAAATGTCACGTGTCCATTCTCTAGCGAAAGGGAACGACCGACACGTGGTACGAACGTTGTGTTCCAGGATGATTTATCAACTCTGTTATTTCGGAAACGTGATCCAAGCGACTTGCACACACGCACACATACATTCGAATTTAGACACAAGCATGTTATACATACTTACAAACACATATATATATATATATATATATATATATATATATATATCTTGATTTCATTTTCCATCATTTTTAATATTCCGTTCGTATTTCGTGACCGGGATTCGAGTTCTTCAGTCAAATATATTTTATTTATTTATTTTTTAATAAAGTCGATATAGAAGAGCTTATAAACGTTCCTTGATTCTTGACAGAAATTTCGTATATAAGGATTTTTGTCGAATGCATTGTTCAGTTTATTTAAATGGGTATAATAAAAACAATTTTCAAAAAATTGAATTTTACTTGATACAAAGCAATTCTAACCCAAGTAAATTATATATAATTCAATGAACTGAAATTATATTGTATTATTTATTATTTAGGGAAAGTTAAGCTGATAGTATTTGTGAAATAGTTTAACAATACATTATTAATAAAGTGAAATACAAAATGTAAGAATAATTTATGAACAGTTATGCTTTCTAGTTACTAAACTAAAAACTTGAAAATGAAACTTTGAGAATTTTACTCAAAGTACAACAAATTTACTAAACTTGGTAATATGAAATCTATTTAACATATATAAAATTTGATAATTATTTTCTAAACTAATACATTTCAACTCACTCAAATTAATTAGTTTCAAAATTGTATATATATATATATATATGTATATATAATTTTTTACTTAGATTTTCACGTAAATAATTTATAAACTATTACATTTCACTTTAATAACTTCTGTACTTAATAATAATAAAAATGTATTTGAAATTTAATTCTCTTCTCTTTAAACTTACTTTAATATCGTATTTTGTTATATCTATCAAAACTTTGAAAATTTATTGATAATTATTAAATTATATATATATATATATATATATATATATATATATATATATATATATATATATATATATATAAATCATCCCATAAATAATAACATATTTGAATTAAAATTCATAAAGGGGTTTGTATAAAAGTTTTTTATTTTTTAATCAATAATATAATCGTTATTATTATCTGTGATACTTTGCTATCTTGTTTCCAAAAATTCAATGTATTACTTAAACAATTCTGTTTTTTTAAAATAAAATATCCAAATTTATTTTTGACTTCAATAACATTTGGGAATTTTTTTTCCCCAATAAGTGAATGTCCACACGACCTGAATAGGTGATAATTAGATATAGCTACGTTCATTGAATAGAGAGGTTTCAAAAATATTTCATATTCTCAACCCCATGATTTTCTCTTGCATAATTTTTGTAACATGTGGTTTCCACGTTATCCTATTGCAAGATGACCTTTTTTTAAAAAATGATACCCTTGTTGATGAAGAGAGATTCTGCCCTAATATTTCTAATCGGTAACAGTAGACTTTAGCGATTATTATTTCTCCAGTTTTCAGCAATTGAAAATAATCACTCCATGAAAATACTATCAAAAGTATAAAAGTCTCGTTTTTAGAGTCAAACTGGAGTTTGATTTTATGAAAACAATTATTCAGTTCCCTTCAAATTGGTGTATAGAATTTTTCATTTTTCATCTTTGATTACAATCTTATGAAAAAATGGTTCTTTCTCGTTATTTCTCATTAATAACGAATACAAATTATTATTCTTTATTCTCTATTGGCCGATGACAGTTCGTGTAGAACCCATTTCTCTGCTCTGTGAACCTTTTCAATTTCTTCCAGATATCTGTGAATTGTTAACCATTTAAATCCAAGTTATTGTGACAATCCCCAATTTGAAATTGGACTCAACAAGAAATTTTATAGCCTCATTATCAAATTCACTTAACCTTCCATTTCAAGGTGTATCAGAAAGGTCATCGCCATTTTTCTCACATTTTTTAACAATTTTCTAATACATCACCATATATAAGGTCATCCAAATTTGACATTTAGATTTATGTTTTATTAAAATGAAACTATACACATGTTTCCCTATACACCACCTTACACACACGATTTTTTTTAATCAAACACAAATATAGGCGTCACATTTGGATGATCCTATATATTATGATTTTTTTTAGTTGTAAATATTGCATTTAATCTACAATGAAATTTCAACAATAGACAGTGTTCTGAGGGTTGTATGCCACCATTTTGAAGTAGTGAGGATAATTTGAAAATGAATTACACAAATAAAAAATTTAATACAATAAGATCGTGATATGAAATACCACTCAAATCAAATACGAAACGTTTTTTTAAAAAAATACATGTGTCGTTACTTATGGAAATTCCAAATATATATATATATATATATATATGTGTGTGTGTGTGTGTGTGTGTGTGTGTGCTTGATAATTACGTTTGATTTGATTCTAAATTATATTCCATCAATTTCAATCTTTCCATAATGATCAAATCATTTGCAAAGAACCCCAATTCGTTTACGTACAGATAACCGATCCTCTATCTCGAATTCAAAATTCACGGTCCGATCCATTTATCGTCTTTTAAAAATCACTTTCAATAAATTTCGTTTCATATAAAATAAAGTGTAATTTATTGACGCTAGCTCGATACAAATACATAAACCGTTCCGCGACGGTCGTTACGATCCGTTTACCGGCCTAGCGTCATTCTTTCGCCGATACCACACTCAGCTCCCGTGCCCCACTCCACTCGAACCATCATCTGACCCACAAACCCACCGACTGCCACCCGTTCCGGTGTCCTGTTTGCTAATATAATTATTATTCCGGTCACAGAGCCGCGTCACGATCACCAGCTTTTGTATTTTACTCTTTTGTTGTCTGGCATGTTATTGTGGCCGTTACATAATACACGCCGAAGAGGTTCGCCTCACATAACGGTATTATTTCGTTCAGCGGACGGAATTTGTCTGGATGCCGTTGTGTTTGTCGATAAATGAAATGAAATCAGTAAACGAAAACAAACAGGTGTGTAAATAGAACGTTTGCTCTCGATTAAAATAGATAATTAATTGGTTTCTAAATAGAATACAGTCTTGTATGAAACAAATTCTAAATATTTATTGTATAGAGAGTAACATAATAGTGTAAAACATAGAACTAACAAAAACGTTCTATCAATTATATTCACACTTTTATACATATCAAATTTCCCATTTCACTTAAGGATTTATCACACATATATTTCATATTAGATATTAAAATATATAACATCATATAACTCAATAAATGAAATATATTGTTCTAAAATATGACATTTATCATCTAGAATTAAATTAAATATATTCATAGAACATACTGTAATTTATTTCAAGAACGTCAACATTACACTGAATATATTTTGAATTCAAATTGATTTTTTTTATAACACACTTGTCTTGTTTATAAGAATTATTAAATAAATTCTTTACTCTAAAAATAAAAAAATATTTAAATAAAATTATAAAAACTCGTTAATATTAAAATACAAATATAAAAAAGATTATTGAAGTTGGTTTTTCAATTCAAATAAAAAATATGTTTATCACAAAGCTCTTTTCATGATAATATGGTATAAAAAGGTTTTTAAAAATCGGCTTTATTTTTTTACTGTATTCAAAAAATAAATATCTGCGATTTGTCAAATTTGTTACATTTATTTTTAAAAATATAGAAATTATAAGTTGACATATTTATATATATATTGCTATTATATAATATATTTTTTCGACAATAAATTATAACAGAAGTAATTTACAAAAATGCATTTTGTACGATTAAATCATGTTTTATAGAACAATTTATTTTCTACTAAATGAGATATGTTACAAAAAAATAATATGTGAACGATTAATATAATTTTTAATATTAATTATATACTTTAATATATTTTCATTATATTATATATTTCCTTTAATAAATATATTCAAAAAAAAAAATAACAAAAATCCACCAACTACAAGTATTGTTTACTAAATTATTTGCTATCATAATATTGAAATAATTTCATTATTACAAAACAATTTCACCAAACGTTTAATAAGTTTAAACACGTAATTAATTAATCAAATAGTTCAAATCAGAGACATAATTAGCTATTTAATTTGTATCATTGTTTGAAAACCTACATAGTAATAAATTTTACAAATCGACCATACTTTAATCATATATTAAATAATCCACGTATGGAAAGTCCATGTAAATAGCCTCAATTATTTATACGTCATGCCGTTCAATTAATTCCACAAGCTTTGTTCTTGTGCTATTTTGTTGATAACGATACAAAGCACCCGTCCACGCACATACGCACTTCTATTTTCATGTACGCGTGTATATAACGCCGTTACGTTGAACGACATACATGTTTGTACATGTTTAAATAATTGAATGTCAATGTTAAAGTAACTTGTTTATCATTTGTTACAGGACTAGTATATGTGAGGTGATTGTAGCTTCGCTACACTCGAGAAGATTATCCATGGCAAAGAAGCTATCAATAAAACCAACACACAGCTGGGATTATGTGCTTGTGATGGCAGTAGTGCTTTTACATGCTCCTCGATGTAAGTCTAATTATTACCTTCTATGAATTCTTTTTAGTATTTATTTAACTAGTCATTAAGTACTTTTTTATTTAATTATTTAATACTAACCCTTTTTAGAACGTTATTAATTTTTTATCACTTCTATAACAAATTTAAAATTATTTCAATAACATAATGTATTATTATTTTTACACTGTAATAATACAGTAAACTTTTACTAAGTACAATGCACGTCTATAATTTCAACTAAATAAAATGAAATATACTAGTATAGAATTTATAATATATAAATATAGGTTAAACATATTATTTTATTGATTATTACTACGAGAAAAACTTATTCTCTGTAAATTAAACTGTAATCATATACGTTACAGCCATTAAAGAATAATACGTTTCAAAAATATTAGAACAAGCAATATTTTTTTTGATTATTATTGTTATTAATATTAAAAAATCTTCTAATTAGATCATTGGGGTATTTAATTGCTCGGAAAAAAATCCCAAATGTTAATGAAGTCAGAAATAACTTTGATTCATTTTTTCTCCAAAAAATCACTAATTGAATCTTTAGAGACAAGATGGCAAAGTATCATAAAAATAAAAGCCTTTTATACAAATTTGTTTACGTATTTCATTCAAATACGTCATTACTTATGGAATGACCTAATATATTTTATGATATTTACATAATGGTAATTTCTATTTTTAAATTTACAATTTTCTTTAATAGAAGAAATTTTAATTAATTACATTTTTCCATTTATATCAACTAATCTGCAATGTATTTTTCTCAGACACATATAAAATCATCAAACCAATACTACATTAACACAAGTAAATAAAGACACATCTCATAACTGTTTCCATTATACTATATCCTTTATATGTCATTTATTCTCACATTCATCTATCCATCAATGATATATTTGGTCAAAGAATTGAGTGGATATACTAACAGTCATCGGTCTGCTTACCATCTCTCTTTCTCACAAACACATGTGCTCTTTTGCAACTTTAGATTTAAACGAAGGATCCAAATATGATACATATATGTGCATATATATATATATATATATATATATATATATATATATGTGTGTGTGTGTGTGTGTGTGTGTGTATGAATCATTCGTCATCACTGGACAAATAATAATACCCAGTTTGTGTTAAACAGAACTGTCACACTGTGAAAGATTGGATTATATCATAAAGAACCGTTTTGGTATTGGATATAAAATATAATATCATGATATAAACTTAATATATATATATATATATATATATATATATATATATATATATATATATATATAATATGTATATATGAAATAATAGAAATTAATACTTATTTTCAATTATTTTATAACAAGTCATTCATTTTCTCTATTTTGAATATTTACATCTTCAAATTGAAATTTCTTAACAACTAATATATCTCTAATTAAAAAATATATATAAATCAATATTTCTAATAAACTTAACTACATTTTCCTAATTCAAACTAATACATAATATCTTTAATTTTTTGAAAACAAAATTAAGTGTTAATGAAAAAAAGTCTGTATAAAAATTCAAAATACAATTAAATATTTGTATACATATACTAGGGGTACTCCACCTCCTACTCGCCTCATTCGTCAACACCCAAACTTACTTCTGTTTATAACAATGTAAATAAGTTATAGAAAAATAAAACATTTAGAAAGTTATATTAATACTTCTATGTAAAGAATGTTTATTATAGATTGGTGATCTGACGTCCATTCAAATCTAATACCAATACAATTGAAATTTATTTTATTCCAAAAACCGGCCCTTAAAGTCTGCTTGAAAATCTTTTTCTTTCATTTTTTGTTCATTTTAATATGTTATAAAATTTGTACTCCAATTCTTATTGGAAAAAATCGGAAAAGAAATTTCTCTATATCTCTATATATAAAATAACTCCATCGAAAAATTAATGTTATTTATGTTCACACTACTCCAAACGTGAACAATTATTTTCGAAAATTAACAATTTCAATTGCGGAGTGATGTAAATATTTCAACACATTTACATCACTCCGCAATTGCAATCGTTAATCTTCGGAGATAATCCTTCACGATGGAGTAGATTAATGACATTAATTCTGCGATGGAGTTATTATATATATATATATATATATATAGATATATATATATATATATATATATATATATATATATATATATATATATATATCAGCCTCTTTCTATTCACTGTTAGATGAAGGCCTCTTCCTAAATTTTTCACTTAAACCGATCCAGTGCCTTTTTCATCCAGGTCATTTCAATAAATTTTATATATCTCCATCGTTTCTACCAATGAGTCTCTTCTTATGCCTCCATATGTAATATATCTAGGTTTCCAATCAACAACTTCCCTTCTTCATCCATGATATTCTTTTCTTGCTATATGACTGATCCATTTCAATTTCAAACTTTTCACTTTTACTATAACATCCGTAATTTTTGTTTTCTTTCTAATCCATTCGATTCTCTTTCCACCTTTTTCTGTTAGTCTTAGCATGTATATAGTTCTTTATGTTATCTGGAGTCTTTGAATTTTCCTACCATTCAGAATCCATTTTTCGTTGCCATAAGTGAGAACAGATTGGATACATTGGTAAAAATCTTACATAATTATTACTCTTTTTAAATTTATTTTCTAATAAAATCTCTTGTACTCGACGAAAATTATGAATTCATTAAAATATCAATCTTGAATAATATCTATGAACGTTATTAAAATTGTGAACCGATAAATAATTTTCAAATTTTGCATGAAAGTTTTTCAAAGTTTATTTTATTGTTTTAAAAAGTCTTATTTTTAAAAAATGAAAATAAAACCATTTGATAAGTCACTAAATATAATATATTCATATCCTTTTATACTCGTTCTCTTTTAAATATAATAAATTTGACAACTGTTAAAATAACTGTATAAAATGTTAATTTCTATGTATAGAAATATTGTTTTTAAATTTAATATTTAAATATAATTAATTGAACATATCGAATTGAAAAGCAAATCCGGATTTTTTGTTACACAACTGTATTCTGAAACAAAGACAATTAGACTTTTATCGTTCAATCTTCAATGAATAAATGCTAATTTTTCAAAAAAAAGATATACAAAATATACAAAAATTTAAAATTTTACATCGAATTATGAATTCCGGCATCTGTCGTATAACAAATTTGTACTCTCGTTTAACTGGTTCTTCTAGAAAAATTTGCATGAGAAATTAACGAAGCAAAGAAAATTCCGAAATTTTCATAGTCTGCGAATAATTTATTTGCCTGGGATTGTGTTTTTTACTAGTGTTTGACTCTTCCTATTTCTTCAGACGCTGTCACGTCGTGATCTAACGACAGTGCAAGGAAAAGTATGACGCCGCGCGTTTTAACGACGGACGTAAATGCGCGCCGCACGGAATCATCTTTGTTTCGTTAGAAACGGCGTCGGTGTGAGGGGTACGAACGCCGGTCTGCCCGTTCTCATGAATATGCATGTGCTCTTGATTCGGCGTCGTACGTAAGGTCGGATCGGGTGTTGCCCGAACTTTTGTTTTATGCCACTTCGGCGGTGATAATTTATACAGATGTTTAAATTAAAACACGTATGTTGTCAACTTGACGCCCATGTAAACATGTCAGATTATTATTGCACGAATAAGCTCTCGTAAAAAATATATACGGTCAGATATAAAGAATTTTAACACGCTGTTGTCGTTTACAACACATACAGAGTACAATTCTTTGCTAGAAATCAAGTATACTCATCAAGTATTGAAATCTTAACAATTGTTCATAATAATTAAATAATAGAGTAGTTCGGGGAGATAATTTATAAAATAGACGAAAATTCGCAACTAATATATTTTCAAAACCTTTATAAAATATCTGATATGGCAAAAATTTAATTAAAAAATAGAATATTCATTCTAAACAAGAAGTTATCACGCACTAAAATTTAAATTATAACTTTACAAAAAACATTCATTATTTTACAGAAATATTCGGACTTGGATTGAAATTACTATTAGGTCATGTAATATGAAATGTCGGATTTCTCATCAGTCACAAGTTGATCGTTCAAGTGATTAATTATATATTTAAAAGTTATAATTTTTTACGCTCATTTAAAGTTCATACAGTTCTCAGTAAATTACCGTTATTTTTTGTTAAATTTTTGGATAACTGTAATTTTTGCAAAAATTTAATATAATGGTGTCAATCAAGGAATTAAGAGTTACTTTTATACGAGATTAAATCGAGTTATACCGTAGCACTTAAAAATATCCCTCGTTGACAAAAAAATATCCCTAGTTGACCAGAAAATATCCCTCGTTGGCCTAAAAATATCCCTCGTTGGCCTAAAAATATCCCTCGTTGGCCTAAAAATATCCCTCGTTGGCCGAAAAATATCCCTCGTTGGCCGAAAAATATCCCTCGTTGACCGAAAAATATCCCTTGTTGACAAAAAAATATTCCTAGTTGAAAAATATCCCTAGTCGTTCGCAATATCAACACTGTATAGCGATGGCACCGTTAATGAACAAACCGTACAGAGATGGTTCGAAAAATTCCTTGTGGAGAAAAGAACTTAAAGAATAAGCCTCGTGAAAAATCACCTGTCCTTTTCGAGCGCTGGTGAAATCTAATCTCTCTCGAACATTGTCTTCTTGTGGTGTGTTACAAAACCAACGGTAGCCATCTCAAGAACTTTAAAAAGGTTAAAAATCTCGACAATTATAAAATCAATTATTATTTCTCTTTGAATAATCCGACATTTCATATTACACGACCTAATACATTTCTCAGTGATAATTATAAACTCGTATTAAAGAAGATAACGACTTATTAAATAAAATCTGTTTTTTATAAAACATTAACACCAGATACAATATTCTAATCAGATATATTATTATATTTTTTAAATGATTTTTTTATCAATTTTTATAAAATGGTCCTGCAATAATTTTTTTCATTTATTTAAAAAATTTATAATCTTTATTCAAATTTCTAGATTCGCCTCTAAACATATTACATCATATTAACATTTCTTTTTTCACACATAACACATTATTGAAATGAATTATTTTTTTCCAAAAAAAAGATTGCCTATTAGAAATTATATACTAAGTGTAATTTAGTATATAAATAATTTACACTATTCATATTTCTCCTCTTTTACCATAAATTATATTTTTTTAATAAATGAACATTTATATTTTTGCTTAAAACATTGTTATAATTATTCATATATGTTATATAATACAAAAATTAATTTAATTGAGATTCAATATTTAATTTTACTTCATATTCAATTGTCCATACATTTTGTAATTATCTGATTCATTGAAAACATGAAATGATAAAAGTGATGTTATTTCAAACAACCTTGAACAGATTCCGTAGAACACACAAACCGTACGTCAGTCACGTCGAAATAGACAAACGGACATCTATCTACAACATTTCGTTAATCGCACAAAACGGAAAGATAAAACGAAAGTATATTAAAGTCGGCAGCTGTATCTATTCTCCACCTATCGAGTTAGTTAAAACGACAAGCCGGGGCTAGGCTGGAATTACAAGAACGCGTCTTTATCGAGCAAACGAATCCAATGCCAAACGAACGTCGCCGTTGACACCGTGTTCAATTTACGGAGCACTTAACGAACACAATTTTCGTGGAGATTAAATGACATGAAAGATAAATTCTATATGCGATTTTTTAAAATTCCGCGCTTAACGTTAGACTCGGAAAGAACGTATGTTCTAATGATAAGTCGCAGCGATTGTAAATTAAAAACGAATATTTTTAAGCTTTATTTATGCGATGAACTGATATTCATTGACATTATAATTTATTTACATCTCTTTGTTCGTTATACATCAGTCAATCTAATCAAATTCTATCCACTGTACGACTAATAGATTGAAATTAAAGAATTTAATTAAAGCAAAAGCTAATAACTCAAAGATATGTAAATTCTTTGTTTAGATGTTCGTTTAATCTTTATCTGAATTTATCATCAAAAGAAAAACCATTATTTACTTAAATAATTAAATAAAGTTAAAATTTATTATCCAAACATAATCCTTCAATTTAGTCATTTTAGTTAAATTATACCAGTTTTTAAACACTGTTTAACATTTACATTTTTGACTTCAAATAGTCCTTTAATCTCAACTATTTAACTCTGTAATTAAAATTTTATTTACTATACGTTGATTGAAAATCCAAGAAAATTATATAATCTCATTTATACAAAATATTTCATAAATGATCAAATCTATACAATAAAAATAATACTCATAGATGTCTTAACAATTTTACACAGATATTTCAGAATATCTTTACAACGGTCTGTTTAATAACCCATTTTCCAGATAATTTAGCAAACGTTTTCAATGTTCTTACTAACGTTTCAATTCAATTTGTTAAAATTAATCTTTTAAATTCCTTAATGAAGTTAATAATGCCTCGAATGTATTCATTTTAATCCTGATGCTATTTTAAGTATTTTAATAACAAGCGTGTATCAAATTAGATTAAAATATAATCATATAAGTTACTTTGTGAACACATTTGTAATTTGGATTTACTTCCATGTTTATATCAATTTTTGACAATATCTCTCAAAATTATTTAAATATGTGAAATGATAATAATATGAAGTACTTCCTTTTTATCTAAAAAAATTCGTTAAATATTATTAACTATTAGGTAGTTACAAATTAAATGACCTTTTTATTTTTTACTTCTAATTAATCGAATTCTTAATACATACATATTTCATCATAATAGTCTCTACTAATGTAAATACACTTCAATCAACACGATATAAGTCCATTAGTATGAATTTGATAAAAATCAGGACAACAAGAAGCCAAAAAGTCATACAGTGAACTTTTTACAATATCCTCTTTGTTGAAAAGTTTCTCTGTAAAAAAATCGAGATGTTTAAAAAATACACCAATACGCAAAGCTGTGATAATTCCCCTGTTGTATAGTATTATAAGAAATAAATGTAAATTTCAAAAAATATTATAAATAGAAATTTCCAATAAGAATGTTAAAATTTTGACAGATTGTGGCAGCCATGTTTGAATTTTTTAAAACTCATTTTGACATTTCAACTCAGTATAGTTTGGCAAATTATATTGGAACGTTTAACACTTCAACAGTGCTTAGAAATTGTTGAAAAATTTGAAAACAGTTTTACTCTACATGATACAGCAGTGCCTATAAGACTAAAAAATGCAAAAAGTGAGGCCAGTATTGCTTCTGTCAGTGAAAATTTCAAAATGAAACTGGAGATCATGTTACAGTAAATGGAATGGGTTACCAAATTATGATTAATGATTTTTTTCCATCAAATTTTGTGAAATAATGGACTCATTATTTCACAAAATGTACCCATCAATTGGCCACCAAAATCATGTGATCCTAACTCCTTTAAATTATTTTCTGTGTGGATATTTGAAATCGTTGGTTTATGTTGATAAACCATAAACAACAGAAACATTAAAAATAAACATTTAATGTGTAATTCATGAAATTGAACCACAATTATATAAAAAAGTGACTAAAAATTTAATCTAACGAATGCATTATGTTAAATACTTTTTATTTTATTTCCATTTAAACTTCTGAAGCACTTATTGGAAAGCCCTATATAAATCTTAATAAACTATAATCAATTGAACGTAAATCGTTTAATTAAATTCATACAGTTGCATCCTTATCATTGCTTAATCCAAAGTCAGTCTGGACCGTTACCATCTTTTCATTTCAAATAACAGTTAATTCAATTTAAATTTAACGATTTCTTTCGACGCATGTGTACTTCAACGTGATAAGATCCACAAGACACTTACAAATCAATTTACATGTGCAGAATATTAAACATCATGTTGTGGCAGTATACAATTCAGTTCAGAGAACTTTAAAACTGTACTGCTTCAATAATGATACGTTTAATTACTTCAGATCCAGCGAATGCATTCTACTTGGCTTCGCGCCAACGCCGACAGTACAGAGACTCTGTATATATTTCACTTGTTCACATTTCCTCGACGATATTCAATTGATATGTACAACAACACAATACGTTGTAATTAACCCTAAACAAGCATGTAATCTACCCTCGAGCGTAACGCTACGTACACCGTCGTCATATTGATGGAATACCCACATAATGACTCTGTAGAACATAATATTGTGATCCCGTCAGCGCAACGAAATTCATGTTGGTGCAGGTTTATCTAGCGGTTATGTTGCGTGTTCTGTTGATAACTAACCGGTGAGTATAATGGATGGTCACTTTATTTATTCGATTTCAGTTGTATTATCATTCCAGTAGGACATATTAAAATTTATTAAAAAATCACTTCGTAGTTTGACCAATGATGGAAATTCTAATATACTCATTATGTTTCTCCATTTTCTTGATTTAAATAAATTACTAAAAATAAAATATCTTATATTGATTTAGTGTCTTTTTAAATTGGTATGTAAACCATTTTATTTATAGATTTATATATCATTTAATAACTTTGAATACTATACATAATATACATGGATAACACATCAAGTTTCAGCCATATCGGTCTATTCCTTTGTCAATCGTTGGAACTAATCAGTGATTGTCAAATAAGAAAAGATTTCTGTGTTGATTTCAACTACTTCATTAAAGGCAAAACGCCTCAATATTTGGATCAAATTTTAACCTGCGATGAAAAATTGATTTTTTAGTCCAACTATAAACGTAAATACCACTATTATCAAATGTTCCCTTGCTACAAACACCTAAAGCAAAATTAGCTCTAAAAAAATGTTTTCTCTATATTTGGTAAATTTCAAAAGAAATTATTCATTGAGAGCATCTACAAGTTTTTCACAATCTCACAACGAACATTTACAGTGAATAAATATACAAAGATCCCTAATTCATTATAACAAAAACATCCAATACTGGTAAAAAATACAAATGTTCTCGGTGATTTATTATTTTATATTATGAAGAAAATAATTGAATAACATGATAAATTAAAATTATTAAATAAGTGTAATATTTAGTTGTTGTAAATCTTTTTATTTTAAAATGACCACACAGTTCGCTTTTAATTTCATTTCTTTAAAATCTCTAATAAAATGAACTAATATTGATAAATGTATAACACCAAATCTCTATATTGAACTCGTGAATAATCAGTATACATCTCATTAAGCACGTAAATTGAAATAGAAAGAAATACACCCCAACAGCACCGCAACGAATTTTGTTCATAACATTCTGTTCGGTATAATGAAGCACTTATTTACGTCAATGTCATTAAGATAAAACGCGAAAAATCAGAGACAGAAAAACATCAGAACGAACGACTAGTTATGGGAGAACGAGAATAATACGGTAGGAAATCGGTCGGGAACAAAAAGAAGCGCGCGTGGGGATAACAGCGGTCGTAGAAGGGTGATAGATCTACATTGCGTGCACCCATATACACGTTTAAGATAAAAGATTGCTTTGATGGTTCGGTGGGTACATAAGAGACAAAAATAAATAGGCATTCGCGCTGTTTATCGCGGCCAATCTTGATTCGTACCGAACCAGTAGAGTTGGATGAAAGACGAAAACAGAAGTATAGGAATGGGTACGTGGTTACGGCACGCGTCGATATCATCACAACGCCACGTCGAAATTGATTTGTTGCCCGGATATCCGGTGTGTCGTCTTACACCGAAAAGCGGGTCGCTGTCATTTTTACGTTTACACTATCGACGACCACTGATGTTCCAAATTTCAGCAAAATGTTTTACCAAATATGTCAATAGTTCACTCTGCGGTCACTCCTAGAGAATTGTTCAGTAATTAGTATCATATCAATTAATTTCTCTAGATATTATATATTTATGGCCAAATTGTTTCTTATATATTTATATAATACAATCATAAATATATTTATTAAATGTCACGTTTTTTAAATTATATTACATAAATTTTAAATTTATAAATTTTATTTTTAATTTGTGTTATAAATTCGGAACTTTATTTCAATATATCAACCATTACTCTTAGGAAAAGTAAGGAATAAAATATTTATTCTAATTTTTTTATCAAATAAACGATAAGAATTTAAAAAAAGCTTTTTATTTTTCAGTAGCTAAAAATAATATTAAAAATTATAAAAAGGCAAATTAGTGAAAGTTTTATTTGAAATAAAGATATAAAAGTTTGAAAAATTATTCATTGAAATATTTTAAATTATTATTTCAATGTATATAATTATTATTTCTATGCTAGAATCAGAAATATCAAATAAATAGAAGACAAAAATGAAAGAAAATAGAACATAAAAGTGATCTAAATCAGTCCTATGTACGCTCAATTGCTAAGGAATGTAAAAATATAAAAGAAGTTCATCACAAAACACTATTTATATGTAAATATATATCGCGTAATTTTATTTATATACATGCATATATATATATATATATATATATATATATATATATATATATATATATATATATATAGGGTTATCCAAATGTAACGCCTAAATTTGTGTTTTATTAAAAAGAAACAAAGTTTTATATAAGGAAACATGTGTATAGTTTCTTTTGTTTGTTTTTTAATAAAACACAAACCTAGGCGTCACATTTGGATGATCCTATATGTCAATAAAACAGATCTGTAAAACCAGTTCTAATACAATTATTGTATCGATATCATCTGGAGCTCCTCAAGCATTGACACTTGCAATCGAATTAATAAAAAGTAAACTTGTATTTTTTAAAAACGCTAATCTCTGTGTGCTAAATAAAACTTATGTATATATGTATGCATATATGTGTATATAAATAAAGAATTGTTTTAATAGATGCGCTCAATCTGATTAATGCCGGTGTTAGCTCGATTTCATTTGAAAATCACATCCGAACAGAGAAAAATGGCACAGCTATCTACAAACACAATCTCGTCTGCTTTAAGCAGCACTTAATTTTATTCCCGAACTTGGGCAAACCGGTAAAAGTTTTGCTCGGCAGACTTTTTGTTATTGGGTTTATCGTAAACGTTGCAAAAAAGGTTCCGGCTGTAAATCAGTCGTTGCGTACTCGATTCGTATTTATCAGTAAGCGACGACGATACGAAATACTGTTCAGTTACGTACGGAACTTGTGACAAAGGTTTCGTTATAATTCAACGGGTTTTATTTTATGCACGGCTCACATTCGTGCCGTTATTTCATTACGACAATCCTTGTTGCTACGGTCACTCGGCGAATGGAACCTCGCCAGTTCAAATTTTAATCTTTGAAATTAGCATTAAGTCCTAGTTCTTGTGTTTTTGAGACATTTATATTTTTATCTCGTATTCTCTGTCGGAGCAATGTATGAAAATACATATTTATATAAATATTTAAAAAAGTCACACTCTACATCTAGGGATTAATTTTCTCTACTCATATTTAAACCGAGCATAAACAAAAAACTGTTATTTATAGTATTACTTTATTTAAATTATAAAAATATTCATTCTTATAAAATAACTAATTTTATTATTTTTTTTAAAAAAAATATGATTATTTTTCTCGTCATCTCATATAAATCTCCAAAAAATTATTTTAACAAATAGATACATACAAGACTGAAGTTATTTTAAAAATGTCGCAGTAAAGTGTCATTGATTTTTCTTAGACTCTGTTGCACTTGAAACACAATAAGACAAATTCATCAAGCATATCAGCTTCAATTAATAAATAACTTGAAGAAATTCATTTCGTTTACAATCTTGTACAGAAATCAAACGCTCGTCTGTCGTCGAGACACGTATTAACGGCTTAACTGAGCTAACAAGGACATTATTTACACGATACTTGTTCCAGGGGGAATAAATAGCATGTTAAGATAATGACACTTCATATATCTTTGTACATCGGTCTCAATTGAATTACCCCTCGCCATTACTGAAAGTTTAATAATGCTCAGATAACGTATAACAGCCAAAGAAAAACAACGTAGACGATATAAATACTCGTCAGTATGAATTTTATGGTCGTATTTGACGATGTTTAATATTAATGATCGTTTCCATCATATTTCATATTAATTGACTTTGATTTAATTTGACAGTTACAATGTAGAAATCAGAAAATCAATTTATAGTGCATTGTTTATATAAAACAATTCAAATTTATTTCAATTATAATCTAATGTTTTTGTATAGAATTCCATATACATGTATATTTGAAATAATACCCTTTAATTTAATTTGCTACCTGAAATCGATTTTACATGATTCGAGTAAAATTTTAATTGAAAATAATCAATGTGTAATCACTTTTCTGTTTCTCTTTATACAAATATAAAATTCGTGAAAAGAAAAAGATACAAATATACGGAATTTTCCACAGTAAAAACTGAATCTAAAAATTAAATTTAATTAACATAACTCACGCAAAGATAAATATATAAATTTATGTGAAGGAAAAGGCGTAATCCCATCAGATATGCTAGTGCATATTCGAATAGCGAACGAGACCACTAATCAACATAAGTATATTTATGTATTTATGGCTGTATATCATGACTTAAATTATCTCATATCATGCTTTTCCTTCCTAATAAAAACTATTTTACGTAGCATGTTTATTTCTTCCGTTATCGATTAATCATTCAAGAGACCGCATACGTCTACACACTTGTGTTTAAACCGTTCAAATTTATATGTTCTATATTTTAAAACAACTCTATAATAATATAAAATACATTATTGAGTTTTCGATTTTCATAAAGTACGTGCTTAAGGAATATTAATTGAATATAATGGAGTATGAGAGTTGATTGTTTGGAGATAACAACTAGAACACAAATATCTTTAGTAGCGTCATTGAATTATCGATCTAAACAAGAAACATACATACATACCTCAAAATATTAACATTCTCTAAAATATATTTTATTTATGAACGAAAATAGTACATATAATATATTTTCATAAACATATACTATAATGCTTTTTATGTTAAAGTTATTCATAGTTTTTATAATTGAAATATTTATTTACAATATAAATAAATCAAATTTTAAACGTGTATTCTTTCTATACAATGCCTTTTTTAATATATATAATAAACCACCATTAGTTCTCTTTCGTAAATAGATTTTATTATTATGTTAGAAACGCCTCGCAACTGGAAATAAAAATTGAATCGCATTTAAAAATGTAGTGAGGAAAAAAGCATACTGTAAAACTGAACAACCCACTTCGTCAACATCTAAACCGAGTTTAAGTGTAAAAAAGAATGTCTATATGGTGAGATATAAAAGCACTAATTTATTGTAAACTTCTAAAAGCTATAATAAACGATTAATTCTGAAAAATATTGTCAGCAATTGGTCAATTTAAATAATGAACTTAAAAAAACTTCCTACTTTTGTTAATAGGAAATAAGTTAACTTTCAACATTAAATGCAAGGCCACATGTTTTATAGCAACCCAGAAAAAATAGCAGTTCTTATTTGAAAAATTCTAAGTCACCCAGTATATTCTCCAGATATAATACCTTTCGACTACTATTTATTTTGGCTCTACAAATATTTTTTTTAAAATGGAGAAAATTGAATAAAAATGGCATTGAGTGAGTTTTTAGCTTCCAAAGATATGTTATTTTCTCAGAAAGTAAAAAATGTACATGAAAATGGAAAAAAGTTGTTAAAATTAATGAAAATTATTTGTTAATTAAATATTAATAGACATTTTTTATAATTTGCTTTTATTTAAAAAAACAAATAAAACTTTTCAATAGACCTAATTATATATCAAATACATTTATATGTATTTACAATATAAATATATTTATAATTATTAATTTAATAGAATAATACATTTACAAATATTGTGTTTTTTTGTATAAAATACACATTTAAATTGATAGATTAATATCAGCTATTGCTATAATTAAACACCTCACCCACACACAAACACATAAATAAATAAAATCAATAATCGGTATAAATGGTAAGTTTATTTGTGTTGTTCTTGAGTGATTAAAATACCACTTTAACTACGAGTTCATGGTGATAACTGCTCACGATTTCAAAAATGATGTAAAAAAATTTAATTTCAAGTATATTATTGAATTGATAATTTTTGAAACGTCTTGTGGATACAAATTCAAAACTAACAATAATCAAATTTTAAAGAGTCAGTTCATTTTACAAAACTCTATTTCGTATCATACTGAAAATAAAATACTTGAAATCTCAGCACGTGGATGCTTTAAAAGCTTTATTCATTTTATTAATAGAGTGAAAATAATTAAACTTCTATTTAAATGACATTTTAATCACTATTGAAAATTACATACACATATCGTTAAAGCAAATATTGAAAAGGATACAAATTTAATTGAAGAAAAAATAAAACGTTTGTAAAAAGATTCATGCAAAATATCCAAAAAAAGTACTGAAATATTTAATACAGATATTTATTAAAATAACATAAAACATTTATATTTAATTATACACATTAAACTTAAAAGTGAGTGAAAAATAGTCGTTTAGTTTTTTAAAAAAATGGGAATAATTATCTATTTTGCACCTCACTAATAACGCTACCCTCTTCTATTCTGTTAATCAGGTAATGTGATTATCGTCTAATTGAACCTCCAGAATGATTTACTATAAAAATAATGTACTGATAAATATTTATATTAGTTTTATGAATGTTATATTTTTATTTAGAAACAAAATGAATTTTATTCATCTCGTTTTTTTTTTATAATCGAATATTTTCAACATGAAATATTTACAAGTTTTCCATAAAATTCCATTAAAAAATCTCATTTGATAATAATTTTAATTCCACATTATTACATTATAAATGTTGTATACAATTAAATTTAAATTGTTTTTATTTCATTAATTTCATTTATAATTTATTACTGACAAGATTATGTATTTATCATTAATTCTATTGGTAATTTAGGTCTGTTTATTACATATCACTGGTAAATTATATCAACTATTGCATTAGTTTTACTGTACTGTACATTAACTAAAATGATTAATTAATGCAATACTAATTGACGTCTGTAGTGTGTCGAATTAGGTTCAATTTACATGTCTGGTTGCATTTTGTCATTGTTAGTAAATAACTGAACAACTTTTTAAGTAAATTAAATAATTCATGTCTTATATTTTACAAAATTTTCCTAAAATAATGTTTTTTTTAAAAAAAATATTATTTAATTTTTAAACCTATTGTAGAAATTAAATAAATCTATTCAATACATTACTATTTGTAGAAGATGATTTATATAATTTACTTCCTGTAATTTTTATATCTCAAAGATTTTAATTTAAGTAAATGCTATTTGTAATCAATTTCAAATTGAAAATTGGTATTGTAATCAAAGAATTAATACACACACATATTATATATATATATATATATATATATATATATAGAGATATAATTATAGTCGATATTTATTTTTAAAAACTCTTAAGTCAATAACTTATTTATTCAAACTATTTTTTAAATCAATCTAATTTGCACTTACTAATTTGATTTTCAAATAAATCAATGAAATAATCAAATATTTTAAAAACGTTTCTATTTCTATTAATTTTTAATTAAAAATACAATAGTTTGAAAAAGTAAATCGACTTACGTATATACATAAAAAAAATGTACAAAATCAAGTATAAATATTTTTATATATAATATTAAATCATCTCCGATTTATATGACAGTATCACAAAAAAAAAATGTGTTGAGTCTGATCTTTGACACGAACACATTGTACTCCGTGCGTCCGTTCAATGAACGCAAAAATATTTTCGCTCGAGATGAATAATGCATTTTTGATTGAGTTTTTAATGGCCGAGTCGTTGATTTATGTCTTTTGTCTATTCAACCGGCAAACGGACATGTCAAAATGTCAGTTAATGCTTATTTTCTGTTGATGGATATTAATTTCTTTTTAATATTGATGTAAATTAATATCGATTTATTGCCACGCACATATCGAGTGTGTATTAATTCGATTATTGAGATAGGACCTTTTCTCTTCATATTATAATTTATGTATATTCAATCGTGCATTTACAATACGTTACCATTAATGTATTGAAAACATTATTGTGCAGTGGATTAAACATGTTTTATTATTAACAATACAACCACAATTTGTATACGTTTTAAATCAACAAGTTTTAGTCTATAACATGTATAGAATTACTAAAAAAATACAACTATTTTTATGGATTGTTATCGTATTAAATATAAAAGCTGTTTTTTTAGGTTAGATAGAACTTTCGATAGAGATAGCTGTCAAGTTAATTATCAGTTTACCCGCTGTAAGTGCCATTTGATTCAGTACACTTTGGCAAATTATTATTAAGTTTTGAATATCTAAACAACGTTTTCAAATTGTATAAATTTATTTTAAAAATCAGTGTTCTGTTCGCCAAACTTATAGAATACTTCGTGAATTTTATGATACAAATAATCGGCCATAGGAGCAAGCTTTTCATAGAACCATCGATAGATTTCACACAACTTATTCGTTACGTGATGCAACAATACCAACAAGGCGTATAAATGTGCGTACCAAAGAAAATATTACTGCTGTTAACGATAGTGTGAATAAAGACCCGAATTTGTCAATCCGTCGTCATTCGCAACAACTTGAGATTTATCCGGCTACTACGTAGAAAATTTGGGTAAAGATCTTGGTTTGTGCCCTTACAAAATCCAACTAGTTCAAGAACTGAGCCAGTTTGCGTCGAATGTTCGGTGAATGGGCTCAAAATAAACTGCAAACTGACCCTCTGTTCTATCGCAAAATTTTGTTCAGAGATGAGGTTCATTTTTAGCTTAACGGGTGCGTTAATAAGAAAAATTGCCATATTTGGAATAAGAACAATTCTAAAGTGATTCACGAGATCTCTTTACATCCAGACAAATTCATTGTGCTGATTACACGCTAATGGCATCATCGAACCTAATTTCTTTTGAAATGAAGCCAGAGAACGCGATATCGTCAATAATGTACGTTACAGAACAATAATCAATGATTATTTGTTTCCAAATTTGCATGACATCGATCTAAAAGAGATATGGTTTTACCAAGATGGTACCACGTGCCATACTTCGACCGAAACAATCGAATTAACATTATCTCCAGAAATGGACCTGTGAATTGGTCTCCACGATCGTGTGATTTGATGCCTCTGAATTATTTTCTTTGTGGATATGTGAAATCTCTGGTTTATGCTGATAAACCAGCAACGATTGAGACATTAAAATCCAACGTAACTCACGTTATTACAGACATAAGACCTCAATTTCTTGAAAAAGTGGTCTGACAGAATGGTATATATTAGAAATAACCTCGGAGTATATATACCCGAAATTATTTTTAAATATTAATACCATAAAATGATCTTTTAAATAATATCAAATAAATGGTCATTCGGTCAATTAGTATGTGTTTTATTTCAATTTAAAATTCTATTACACTTAAAAAACATCCCTTTATATTAGCATAAATTACCTGTAAACGAAATTGTTCAAATTATTCAATGTTTCAGTATACATCTAAAAGGCGGATCTCCTATTGTAACAAGAATAGATTAATATCTATTCATTGTCCTTTCAATGAATAGATAATCATGAATAAATTAATTTTCTTAGCAACATGTCATTTTTTCCAAATGGTCAAGAAATCAAATATTTATTAATAAAAAAGTAATAGAACTCTTGTATACGTACAATATTTGTACATAGATTGAATTTAAAAAAACAGAAAATCTCCAGTCTTATTTCGATATTTTAGATGTGTATTTTCGACATACAACGTCATGGACCATTTTGCATGAACTCGCTTGATAATTATTGTCATTCGGGCGTAAAGACATACTCGTTGACAATGAAATGTGAGTACGCGCGTGTAGCTTGTGATTCGCACGCGAAGTAACTAGACGACACACAATCTTGACGTTTCATTAGTGTTTGTCAACACGCCAAGTTGTTTCGTGTTGTTCGACGACATGATTGTTTTCGACGGAAACGCGACGCATTATTTTATTCAAATCGAATGATTTAACACAATTAACATGCTGTTTAATTTTCATAATTCCTAAACAATGTAATATATTTGTAATTATGTAATATATATATTACAGCATATGCATAAAGAATGAACAAAACATGGAACAATTAACATATATCTATATTTATACAAATATCTAATTGAAATTGTAAAATATAGAAATCAACAGTTTTATTCGAAAATTTTAAACGAAGATACAAGACCAATAAAATCGCAACAATCCAAAATTTGTACTAAAAATCCATATATAGTTATTAAATAATACCAAATCAAATATAAAAATTCCGATTTATTTTAATAAAATTTAAAGATAACTGTCAATCTTTCTAAAGTCAAATTGTTGATGTGATTTTAAAGTTATTTTTATATTCCATGAATTTAATTTTGTACGATCATTTAATCAAAAATAATTCCAAAATAAATATTTTTATAGAAGAAATCAAATAGAAATTCAAATATATTTTTTTATAAATATTATTACTATTACATTATTCGAATCAACTAATTACTACTAATGCAGCATTGTTGGAATATATGGAGCGTTACTGTGTTTTCCGGCTCACCAATAGTTAAATTAACACATGCAGTTTACCCAACAGTTGATACAATATTTTCAAAAATAAATCGTATATAATAAATTCAAATAATGGTTCAATGACTTCGAGTTTGTTCAGCCTTTTCACTGCCAAAAATAATATTTTAAAATATACAGTTATAAAATGTGTGCATTTTTTTATATAGAAGATATATAAAATCAAAACACACTATTCTAACATAGAAATAAGAAAATCAAAAACGTTACACATGCAGTTATTCAATTCATCTCAAATAGACTTCATAAATTGTTAAAATTTCCTAATTTTTTCTACCATTTCATTTAATTTTGACGCAATTAGATACAGATTTTTCCTAATTTCTTAAATGTGTCTTTAAATCAGTATATTTAATATCTATTTAAAATATATATAAAGGTTTCTTGATTTGATTTAAAACAAATTTTGTATTTTTTTAATAATATTATTTGACTTTCAATATATATTTTTTAACTCTAATAATATATTTATGGATGATAAATAGCCGCAATTATGTTCATAATGTATAACAAATAAGAATATTCAATTTGATACTAAATATCTTGTAAAAATTCAATCGATCATACGACAGAACGTTAAAAGCTGTCAAATGAGCAATACGAAAATTTATAATAGGCATTATCTTCGATTCGTGATTGACAAATGATAGCAGATATCGACGAAATGATGAAAAAACTGATCCTCTCGTTTTACATAATTGAAAAACAGCTGTATCTATTGATGGTACATTGTGAAATAAATCAAATGGTGACATTATCTATTAATCTGAACAAAATTCTTGATTTTTATAATTCTTTGATAAAAAAGACCTTATAATATATCAGATTGATCTGAAATTAATATCGGACTTTTTCAGGAAAATGAACGACATTTTTTTATAGTAAATAAATATTTTATTTAATTATATATTGACCATTTTGGTCCAATATATTTTGCCATCTTTCTGATAGTAGCAAGATTCCATGCTCGTACAACTTCTGATCTTTGCTTTCAAAAAAACTGAACCAAGTGATTTTTGACATCTAAAGAGTTTTCTCATCTAAAGAGTTCTGTAAAGACCGGAGCAAGTAATAATCGGAGGGTACCAGTTCTGGCGAATATGTTAATTAATTCTTGTGTCTTCTGTTTGATGAAATCACTCAATTTATCTAATTGGTGGTAGTACACTTCCAAATTAATTGTGGAATTGTCTGATAGAAGCTCAAAAAAAGCAATTCTCTTTAAATCCCACCAAATAGAGAGCAACACTTTTTTTGATGAATATCGGCTTTCTAAGTGCTTTGAACCGGTTCATCTCTTCTGCTCCATGATCGTTTACGTTTAACATTGTTGTAAACAATTCATTTTTCATCGCCAATTATGATTTGCTTCAAAAATGAATCACTTTTTTCACGTTGTGTTCTTTTTTCTCTAATATAAATTTCTATAGCTATCTCTAAACCATAAATAATGTGTATTGGAGACGATGAAATAGCCATCAGAACACATATTAACAAAAAAAAATTAACAATAAATAATTATTCAACCTTTTTTTTAAATTTTGTTATTATAAAATGATTCCTGAATTAATTCATCGAAAAACGTAATCAGGTATAAAACTATTACAATTAATTATAGCACTGAGGTTGAAATTCGATTGCGTCAATTTAAAATACAATGGTATCAAATCGAACGCTTTCTACAAGTATCATAATATCAACCTTACTTAAACGTAACGGTTGTACTTATTACTTGTATAGCTGTCGTTGCTATTTCTCACAAGACAAACAAATTTTGCCCGAGAATTAATTAAGAGCTACATTGTAGACGCGCAAGCGTCCCCCCATAGAACTGAACGTCTGTCGACGTGTTCAAACAAGATGTCCATCTCCATTGCGCCGTTTTCAGTATGCGGTGAAATGTAAAGGCATGGAGCAAGATGGGGATTCGGTTCTCTTCACTAACGACATAGTGTTGTAAGGCGTCAAGTATTATACAATAACAACTGGTGCCGATAGACTTTCACGCATACAAATACATACATAACATATATATATATATATATTTCAAAAACAACATTGTTTTCACTATTTTTTATGTAATAAAAAAACTATTTTACTATTTAGCAATTAATTGTAAACAAAAATAAATATGAACAATTATATATATTAATTATTTATATTCACAAGTCAAAATATTTTTTACACCTTCTATACTCAAAATTATAAAATTAAGTGATCAGTTTTAAAACGTGAAATGAAATTTACAAAATTTTTAAAAATTTAGAATGGATTTCTATACAAGTAATTATTATTAATACTCGTACAAAATTCAGTTTATAAATTTTTAAACATATTCGTAAATTTCATATTTTATATTTACAAGTCATAGTCGGACATCTCTGTCTCTATCTTATAAAAAAATAATAATAATAATATTAAAAACAACCTACTTGAAACAGTAAATACAATAGATTTGCATTCTGTTTCAATTTCAGCTTAAACTATTTAAAATATTCCATTTTTAATCCATTGCATGTTTGCAGAAAATAAGATGATTATCTTTTTTAATAAAAAAATATCTGTTATGATTGCTTAAAAGCTCATATTTCATTTAAACGAATATATATAATTATTTTATTCCTAAAGCAAATATTTTTTTTATTTATTAATAATTAACGAAAGCTTTTATACATAAAATATCATTTAATTATATTCGTACACTGGCCGATGGTTCTTCATTGTGGTTGTCATATGAATTACTAAGAAACTTTTGTTTCTAATGTGTTTCGGGATTTGTAAATTATTTCCGTACAACAATGTTCCATTACCAGAATTATATATGAGTTGTAATTGTTAGACAAGTGTATCAAAAACATTTCACACTACGCTGAATTAAAGTTTATTAGTGAAATCATAGATCCACATTAAATTCTGTTAAAGTTTTAATGTGCCCTCATGTTGTTTTGTTTAGTTTTAGTTTAGTTCTCGAATCGTTTTAATGGAACTCGACAACGTTCATATTTACTATTATAATGGTGTTTACATTATTAAAAACATTATTATTCGACAACTGCTATTACTATTCGATATGAGTTGTATTTGCTAGTCTTGCGTAATTTTCATCCGTTAGAATTAAAATTCAAGTGAATACGTGTAGTATAAATTAATTAAAATTCGATACTTGCTTCTAGTAATAAATTGTTTAACTAATAGTATTTGGTTAAATAATAAAAAACTCTTTCATTTATTAAACGCATTATTAATCTCTTTAAACAATTGTATTTTTTCATTTAAATAATATTGTAATTATTTATATATTTACAAATAACGATCGTTAATTTTTAAAATAAATTTAATACAATGATAGAAATAAATATCACGTTGTCGACAAGTGAGGATATGAAAACATTTCCAAATAGAAAATAGAAAAGCGTTAAGAATATATCGGCCATTATACAAGTTCCGCTGGAGCGTCCATGTGTCTTCTGGTACATTGATACGTCGACGACTATGTCTTGGCCAAACTGCATTTATAATTCACGCTAAACAAACCACGGTAATGGTCCAACGTAATAGTCTGTACGCCAAGTTTGTTGACACACGGCCTTCGGTACTCGGCCATGAATCGTAGGTACACACGCCGTCGAGGTTAGTTATACATTAGTTGAAAACACTTCTCTATTCAGACGCGTTGAATAAATATAGAAACGCAGTGTGTCTTTATGGAACATATCTTCCTAAACAAACTTCCGATATAAATTAGTTTGATAGTATCTATAAGTTCACAAATATTTCAAGAATGTTCATACCCACAAGCTAATAAGAAAATATTGAACAATGTGGATGTTTGTTTTAGTTACAATAACATAAAATATTTTTTAAACACTCTCAAAAAACTCAAGCAATAAAAATTGATAAAAGAACATAATTTATTCATATGTCAATATATTTTATAAATAGTCAAATGATTATAAATAACAATAACAAAATTTAACTCTTGATACTTTTTCTTATTTTTATATTTTGTTTTACAATATACTTCAAAAAACTGTAAATTATAAAAAAATAATAATAACACAAGAAATACATTAAATGTGATTTTAAGATTTCATATTTAAAAGAATTAAATAGAACAGAGAATATCATGAAAATGAATACGAACAATGTAACTATAAACTATAAAATTATTTTACTTTAAAATATACTGCACACGATAACTTTTTTCATTTTTCAATTAAATAAAATAATTATTACAAATTCAATGTATAATAATTAAAAATCTGAAAATAATATTAACATGATTTTCAAAGTTTTATTATATTTGTCACTTCAAAACTTACTTTAAATTGTGTCACCAAATCATCTTTCCAAAATGTCTCTTGCAATGAATCAACAAATAACTAGAATCATTTTTTTTTAAATATTTTTGGAATTTAAACATAAAAAATGAATTTATTACACATAATTATCAATAATACATGACGAACAATTTCACATGACGAACAACAATTACACAGGTCGACGGTCACTGCAGAAGTAAACAAATCAAAATCACTAATAATAATAAACAAATAAACAAACGATATGTTGTATATATCACACGCTTCTTAGATGTGTATATCGTTGCTATACTCCAATAAATATATCTAATGAAGTCCTTAACACTTTATCGATAACAGTTACCTAAGTTTAAAAAGATACCAAATCCAAAATTTAAATTGATTAAATTATATATATATATATATATATATATATATATATATATATATATATATATATATATATATATATATATATATATATATATATATATAAGTACTTTTAGTACTCTTTCACTATTACTTACTGTTACATAAATCTTACTGTACAACTTGTTCATTATCAAACAACTGTTATCTTCCACCATTATTTTAAGTACGTACTTATTAGATAGTAGAATATTACTATGGATAATATGTTAACATATTATATATACATTATATATATATATATATATATATATATATATATATATATATATAATATTACATAGTGAACAAGTACGTGTATACAAGTTGATGCCTCTTTGCGAGTCTTGGAAACAGTAATTGACCGAAGAGGCCATGAACAAGGCCCATCGTCACTCGAATACCTTTAGCAAATGGCCTGCTATGCTTCTCTTCTCTATTCTCATTCGCTTCTTCAACACACATAACATATAAGCTCCATTTCGAGTTAAAAGCATTCGGGCGTTACTCTTCATTCTTTGCTACACGCAAGAGGTACTACAGCAATGATAGGTTACTCCAGAATCATGTTGGCCTAAGATCAAAATGCGTGTATACATTTATATACATTATACTTATATATACTTATATATATATATATATATATATATATATATATATATATAATACTAGTATACGTGTGTATCATTTTAAATAAAAGTATCAAAATATATATATAAACCTACATGAAAGTTTTTACAACAAATATTTTAGCTATCACCATTTTTTTTAACTTTATTAAAATACAATTACTTTTTGTATGTATATTTCACAATAAAATTCAAAACAATATACTTTTTATTAAAAAATAATAATTTTTAGAGTAATATAAAAATAATTAAAATGTTATTCATTAAGTATAATTTAATAAAATAACTGTTCATTCGAAAATAAAAGATATTTTCTATTAAACCACCACATCAACAATAAAAACAAATTAAATCTTGTTTCTTTTTGTATGTCATTAAGAAAATTAAATTTTTAAGATTCATCTTTAATATTAGACGATATTTGAAATTCGTTTCATAAATAAAAATAGAAAATATGTTCTTGAAATTGTTTAATATCAATATATTTATATTATTGATAAAAATAACACAACAATAAATCAATTTATTTTAATTAATCACTAAATATACAATTAGCATTGAAAATGTTTATAGATAATATATTAATTACAAAATCTATATACAATAAATAAATATATATATATATATGAAATGTGTATTTTAATAATTTAATTCAATTAACATAAATTTGAACGTTTTCTAATGACTGCATTGATACATTTCTGTAATATTGTAATTGAATTTTACTGAAATTTAAATTAATGACAATAATTGATTGTATTTTAGTATTTCCTCTAATTATATTTTTTAAATAAGCAGATATTAAATTATCTTTTAAATGAATCCACAAGTAATTCTTGAAACATTTTCAAAATAAAATGATTTATTCTTTATTAAACAAAAGTATATTTTTTATTTTATTTCCATTTGTTTATTTATGGTTTGAAAATTATTTACAATTTAATGATTCTACACATTATTCATTAACTCTTTAAAAGTACAAATATGAAAAGTTATACATAATTACTAAAAATATACATAACCAAAATGTTACATGCAAAATTAAATTCATAATATCTACTTATTTTCACAATAAATAATTTTCGATTAAGAATAGAATAAGAATTTCGAAAATAATGTTATTTGTATTTGAAGTTGGTGTCAGGTGTGATAAAGGTCAAGTATATAAAGTAAAATACACTATATGTACTTTACACACGTGTATGTATGTTTACACATAAACGTGAGTGCTGTGATGTAATTAGTTCTCTTGGGAACTTCACGAGTTACCTGCATCCATGTCCATTATTCACTCACTTCTGTCTCTAAGGAAATACCTAGCTCACACCAACTATATAGAGTTAAAGAAGAGTTAATGCTCCTATATTCCAAGTATATATATTTTGAAAATGTAGCTAGTTTTGAATTACATTATCACACTTTTGAATTTCAATAATCGAAATATTATACATATATATATATATTAACTTTTTTAATAAAAAAAATGAATTAAGAGGGTATTCTAGTCTAGAATTTCAAAAAAAAATCGATTTTTTACATATTTTCAAAGTTTAGACCTTTAAGAATATGTCCTTAAGAGGATTTTTCGAAATTTGAATTATTTTCGGAGTTATAGCTATTTTTGTAACGCGCCAACCAATCCGGTCTGGCCGGAACGAATCAACTTTAAACGCGTTTTTCTCGAAACTACTTTTTTCGACACGGTTGACGTGGTATCTCAAGTTATAATGAACCGATTTACTTGAAATTTGGTACAGAGGTTCTCAACATAACAGTGATTGTCCCCGCCTAGGATTTTTTGAAAATTTTGTTTTTTACTATTTTTAAAAAATTCTGAAAGTTGAAAAAAATAGGGTAAAAAATGACTGTTTTTTCACACTGTCGCCATTTTGCGAAAAAAAAATTTTTTTAAAATTTCCCTAGACGGAGATACTACTACAACCTTCTCTTTCAGTAATTTCAAAAAAAATGTTGTTTCAAATGACCGGAAGGGTTGAAACCACGTCAACCAAGAGACACCTTTTTTTCGAGCCACCACTTTGCCACTCTCCCACTTTTTCAATTTTGAATTTTTTGTTTTTAATAATACTTTTTTATACTCTTAAAACGTCAATAAATAACTGATAAAAGTAGATAGTAAAAATATTTGTTGATTTTTTTTATAGCGCCCGAAAAATCACCTAAAATTCGTGCGTCTAGACTAGAATACCCCCTTAAAAGAAAATGAGTATTAATTAAAAATAATGAAAATTCATTTCATAACTTACGCTTTTGGATAATTTTTTCAAATGTTAATAATTTTATCAAAATGTTATTAATTCTAGAAAATACTATTAAACATGATTCAGTATTTTAACTACCAAAATTGTTGACGAAAACTGTATAGAAAAATGACTTGTGTGCACATCTGAAAAATATCAATTTAATAAAAAGCACAAAAAAAAGTTCGGTTTATATTTGACTGACTATCGTAATTTTTTTTAAGAATTGTATTTTTATCTGCATTATAAAAGTAAAATATACTATTAAAAAACAGTAGAAATGTTTAATATTTAATACTTTTTAAAGAATAAAGTTGATTTTTCTCATGCAAAATTGTTTATTTGTATATATAATCTATATTTTTTGAACAACCAAATAAGAAATAATTTCAGCCGTAGAAATAAACGTGTGTATAAAATAGATTTTTAACTCTTAATACTCATATTGTCAACAGATCAATATAGTAATAAAAAAATAATGATCTGAAATAGTTGAAATAGTGAAAAATTATTTCCCATAATAGTGTATATATACACCACACTATGCTTACATAACATTTATTTTTTAAACGTTTTACTTCTCCATATTCTAAATTCTCAATAACATTTGCATATATTATCGTCAAATATCTCTTCGCATGCTTTAATACTTACATTCGGTGCTTTAAAATGATTTACACTTTTAAAACGTCATATTACCAAATTATATTTTACATTCTTCCTGTATTATTTCTTTGCAAAGAATAACTTACAGCATATACTTAGCTCTTTTATAGACCATTACATTTGACTTGTTGATTTAATTCGCGTAAAATAACTTCAATTTTTGTTCCGTTCGTCTATCGTGATGCCACGATAAATTTTAAACCCCATTCAATTTTGTTCTATTTATTTTTGTAGATTTTTGAGATTTTTCTTTATCTTCTTATTGATTTTTTACCCTGCTGTTTTATTTTACGTAATATTTATACTAAACAAACATAATTAAATTTCAAATTATAAAAGAATGAGATAAAAAATTTAAAAACATCAAGAATAATACCTCAACTAAATATATATATATATATATATATATTTGATACTATATTCAATTTTTTAAAAAATAATGATATAAATTTTCTTTTTAAAAAAATAATTGATTTGTATTATTGATTTCATTTAAGTTATCACATTTCTAAACTGATTTTGTATTTATTTTCGCTGCAATCAAAATCAGTTATATTTTTATTAACAAAAATATACACAATTTTATTCTTTACAGTATGCTTAGCAAACCTCCCACCATCGTTCTCATTAGATATGAACAACTTGGCCTTATCAGAAAAAACACCAACAGGAGAAATCGTATACCGGTTAGAAGGTAGTGATCCTGAAGGATCACCAGTTCATTACGGAATTGTTGGCACAGATAGGTTGCATGTGGATAGAGATACCGGTGAAGTAACAGTTGTAAAGTCTCTAGATCGAGAGGTAATCTTATATATATATATATATATATATATATATATATATATATATATATATAAATAATTTTAATATTTAATACCAGTAAAATATGAATTTTTATTTTAGATTAATGACACATTAACATTTTTTGTAACACTTGAAGATGAAGTAGAAGGAAATGCAGCGCATGAGAATAATCTTGTCCGAGTTCCAATTTCAATTATTATCTTAGATGAAAATGATAATGCGCCTTTATTTAAAGATGTAAGTTAGAAAATTTATATATATATATATATATATATATATATATATATAACTATATAAAATAAAAAAGCGTATATAAATTTTCATTAATTTTATTTATACACATAGACACCATACGAAGCAAGTGTACCAGAAGACACACCGGTTGGTACGACAATTTTCAGCGGAATCAATGTTGAAGATCCTGATTCAGTTGGAGAAACTATTGAAGTGTCTTGTTCCAGTCAACCACAGGTAAATAACATTATATATATATATATATATATATATATATATATATATATTTATATATATATATATATATATATATATATATATATATATTAAATTAATAATATTTTTTTTATAGTTTGCTGAATCATGTTCAACTTTTGAAGTAGTTTCGATATCAACAAGTCAAAGTCATTTTAAAGGAGCACTTGTACTTCGTCAACCTCTTGATTATAATGAAAAACAATTTTTTCAACTAATACTTGAAGCTTTTGTAAGTAATTTATATATATATATATATATATATATATATATATATATATATATATATATATATATATATACACACACAATAACAAACAAAAAAAAAACATAAAGAACTCGAATATAAATGTGAATTATTTTTTAAAAAAAATATTTTCTGTGATAATTTGATTACTTTAAATTAATTTTAATTTTGAGAAATCACAAAAATATTTAACTGCAAAACTTAACAACTTGTCAAATGTTTAATTGTTCAAGAACTTACTTCACATACTTATGGAAAATCCAAGTGTAAATAAAAAAATCACTGACAGTAAAAATTATTTAAATGATTCGCTCTTTACTGCATTTGAATGAAATATTGTTTAATTAAAGATATTGAATAAAAGAAAAAAGAATATAACAAGAAACAATGTATTTTGTCCATATATTTTATTTTTAAATATTTGGAATATTTTCCTTTTATTTTAATAACGGTCTTAAATCTTCTTAGTTATATAATTATTTGATTATTTAGAAGTAGCTTCACTAAACCATGTTTTTTCAATTAATTTGTTTAATTCAAATATATTTTTTGATTTCTGTTCACAAATTTTTTCTAGTAACTTCATAAATTCTCAATCGAACTCATATCCAGACCAGTCAAAATTTTCTTTGAATTTCATCATCAGTAATAAGTATTGTTAATAAAAACCAAAACAAAACTAATATTTTCTATAACACAAATATTTACATACAAATATATAAGTTTGAATATAAATATCAAAAATTAATTTTAGGATGGTCAACTTAATAGTACAACCAGTATAGAAATCAAAGTCGTAGATGTCCAAAATACTCCACCTGTTTTCACAGGTTCATTGACAGGTGTTGTCGAAGAAGATGCACCTGTTAATACCCTTGTTATGACTGTACAAGCAAGAGATGGTGACCGTGGTGTTCCAAGGAAAATAGTCTATGAATTAGTTACAAGTATGTATGTTTTTCCAATTATGACTCTCTCTCTCCCTCACCCTCTCTCTATAGCAGACTCCCGTACAACGCGGGGGATACGTTCTGCGTAATAGGAAATCGCGTTATACGGGACATGCATTAATGGACGAATTTATACAAGTTCAAACATGTCTCTAAATTGTAACTGTTTTTAAATAAAGTTTAAACTGAATTTACTTTTTTAAAACTTAAAAAAAAAATTAAAAAAATGTTTTTTTTAAAATTACTTTTTTTTTAAAGTTACTTTTTTTAAACTATCAGCTTCACTGTTCATATATAAACAACAGGTAATTGTATACATTTGCTTTTCTAAATCAAAAATATGTGAAAATGTTAAATTTAACTTACGCGTAATGAAGGACTGTTTATCGCGCTGTATGAGTACTAGTCGCAATTTTTTCGTCGCGTTATACGAATTCACGTTATACGGGAGGGCGTTATACATGAGTCTACTGTGTATATATATATATATATATATATATATATATATATATATATATATGTGTGTGTGTGTGTGTGTGTGTGTGTGTGTGTGTGTGTGTGTGTATGTGTATGTGTGTGTGTATATGTGTATATAGCCACATTTTTTATTCACTATCTACTATTTTTTATTTTAATTATATTGTGTTTAAATTATATAAAGTAAATTATTTTTAAATTGTAAATACAATCATGTTACCGTCTTCTTTAATGTGTATATATAAATCATTTTATGAAATTTACAAACTTTTATCAATTTCTACAAAAAAAACTATTTTTACAGATCCTAGAGATTATTTTCTTCTTGATGCTATTACTGGTGAATTACGAACAGCAAAACCATTAGATAAAGAATCGTTAGAAGATTCAACAGGAGTTTTGACTCTTAATATTAGAGTAAGCAGTGTTAATCACATGTATCGAAATATCTTAATATAATTTTGTTATTTATTCATATATTTAGGCTAGAGAAGTGATAGATGGTATTAGAGGCAATGATCCATTAACAGTCACCACATCTGAAGCAACTATAACTATAAAAGATGTTAATGATGAACCACCAACATTCGATAAACGTGAATATAGTGTAGAAATACCAGAAAATGTACCGGATGGCACTCCGTTGCCTCACCTCGATATGACTGTACGAGATCCAGATGTTGTAAGTTTCATAATCAAAGTGGACTATTAAATCGATATTTTTTTAAAGAAACATTCAATTAACTTCGTGCTTGTAATTTTTTTTAGGGAAATAATTCAGCTTTTAGATTATATTTAGATGATATATCAGGAGCATTTGAAGTGGAACCAACAAATGCTACTGGTTCAACATCAGTCAGTATTCGTGTTAAAAATGGATCTTTAGATTATGAGAATCCTAATCAACGTAAATTTATTATTCTTGTAAGTTAATAATCAAATTAATACAACAAGTATGAAAATATAAATAATGAAATAATCATTTAGGTAATTGCTGAAGAAACAAACACAGATCCACATTTGTCATCAACAGCAACAGTGACTGTCACAATAACCGATGCCAATGATAACGCACCAACTTTTGATAATGTGGCTTATTCAGCACTCATATCTGAAACAGCTTCACCTAACAGTGTTGTGACAACTATTGTAGCAAAAGACCGGGACAGTGATCGATTTGGTGAAAACGGTAATAGAAATATCTTAAATCAAAAAATCATTCAATAAATACACTTGAATTTTATATAGGTATTATTTATCAATTATTTGGAAACGGTGCTGATAAGTTCAATGTAAACAATAAAACTGGTGTCATTTCTGTGGCTCATTGTGAAACACCTGGACATGAAAATTGTCTTGATTTTGAAACAAGACGTGTTTACTTTTTATCATACAAGGTATTCATTTAAAAAATAATTACACTAAAAATATATACAACTTGTAGTTTTTATTACACAATGAACAATAAATGATTTGAACTTTTTACTAAATTATTACCTTTAGTTCACTTGTTTGTGAACAGAACCCATAAAATATTTTAAAAAATCCTTTCGCTTTGTAAAAGAATATTTTCAATCTTAGACTCAACCATTGTCATATTTATCAATTATTTAATTCACAGGCAACTGATGATGAAGGTACTGGACAAACTACAGTCGTTCCATTACGTATAATTCTAGTAGATAGTAACGATAATCCTCCCATATTCATCAACCAAAATTATAGAGCTGTAATTGATGAAGGTGCTAAAAAATTTGAACCAGAACTTCAAGTACAAGCAAGAGATGCAGATACAACTTCACAGTTAAAATATTCTATCATAGCTGGCAACAGTGATGATTTATTCTCAATTGATTCTCATTCAGGAAAGATAATTGTTGCAAATCCAGCAGGTTTAGACATGACAAATGCTACCAGTGAAAATATTGTGCTCACAGTTGAGGTACTTCAAAATAATATTTGATTTATTTTTAAAATGTTAAATTGTAATATTGGAAATTTTCTTATTTGTGTATTTATTACATTTAGGCAACAGATGGTAAATTCACAAGTACTTGTATTGTAAATATAACTGTACATGATGTTAATAATAATGCTCCAGTGTTTTCAAAAGAAAGTTATGTGGCATCTATTGCAGAAGATGCTGAAATAGGTATTTTATAACTTTTTTTTTATACTTAAAATACACTTTTTTTAACTTGATATCTAATAAATCATTAGTTTTTAAAAACATTTGATTTTTTCTTAATATTTTCTCTTTATATATATTAAATAAAAATTATTCTTTTTCCAAATATATATATATATATATATATATATATATATATATATATATATATATAAATCAGTTATCTATCTATTAATAATCATTTTTTGTCTAATCACTTTATAATATTCGTAAATAATTGTCAAATTAAACGACAGGTTTATTTTAATTGTTAATTTTATTCAGGTACCCCTGTTGAACAAACAGTTGCTGTTGACTCAGACAGTGGAATAAATGCAGAAATCCAATACAAAATTCAAAAAGGTGCTTTTGACAATTTCTTAATAAATGAGACTACTGGTATAGTCACTGTTGCAAATCGTCTTGATTTTGATAAACGTAACACTTATAATATAGAAATTGTGGCCGTTGATAAAGGTTCTCCAAGTTTAACAGGAACATCAACTCTTACAGTCAGTGTACTGAATGTTAATGATAAATTTCCTTACTTCACACCAGCGACGCAAAGAGCTGAGGTATGTACTAGAAAACAAAAATAATATAATCATTCAAATATTGATTTTCAACTTTAGGTTTCAGAAGATGCTTCTTTAGGTACCATTGTGCACACCCTAACAGCTATGGACCCAGATATAAATTCTGCAGATGCATTAAATTTTGCTGCAGCTGAACCTATAACAGCAGTTGATAAGAATGGAAAAGAAGTCAGTGAACATGATTCCTTTAAAGATTTTTTCTCAGTCGACCGTGCAACAGGACAAGTATCAGTCACAAAACCCTTACAGAGAGACATTGCAGCTGTTGTAAGAATTACAGTACTAGTTACAGATATAACAGCACCCACTACACAACAAGCACAAGGTACTAAAAAATAAAATACTTAGACATTTTTCTCTATTCTAAGATTTTGAAATAAACATGTTTATATTATCTTTGTATTTTTAACAATTAAAATTATTTCAATACTGCTACACAAAATTTTCCCAGGAACATTAATTATAACGATCGTTGACGTAAACGATTTCGCTCCGATGTTCATGCCTCCATGGACTCCTTCAGAACCGTTTTATTCATTAGAATTATTTGAGGAACAGCCCGTAGGAAGTATTATAGCTTCATATTCAGCAACTGATGTTGATTCAAGTATTGCTGGATATGAAATTCAACCACCAAGTGATTATTTTGAAATAGACAATATGACAGGTAAATAAGAAAAACATACTTTCAAATTAAGTAATAAAATGTTTAACTTTTTTTTCATCAAGTAGTATCAGAATTCATAAATTTACCTAAAGATTAAAGTATTAATTTTTTAACCGAGATTAATGTTTAACCACATACTAAATATTTATTTTTAAATACTGTGAATAAATTTATAAGTTGATAAGTAATAAGCATACATTTAGATAAAATATATTCAGTTTAAACTATAATATTAGCTAAAATTCTACATATAATATCTATTTTATCACAGGAAAGAAATCATATGTTCATATTTTTACAAATTATTTTTATTATTTTTTAATTACAAATTATTTTTTTATTCATCTAGTATTCTAATATAAACACATATTAAATTTTCAATATAATTGATCAAAATCTGCCAAAATATATTTTACTCGACCAATCATTCATTTAATAGAATAATAGTCATATCTTAATAAATATCAACTAGTAAACTAATGAGACACACTTTTCATATTTTCAATAATAACTTACTGATTTAATATTTAATCAATATTAAAAACAGATCTATGACACATTTCAAACATTTAACTAAAATTAGAAACATTATTTGAAGTGTTATTTTATAAATAAAAAAATATATTTATTTAATGATTGTATAATGTTAAAATTTTAGAAACGTACAATTATATTTATTAATTAAATACTAATTTTTATTCATTCATCAGGTGTGATTCGTACAAAGAAACGTATGGATTACGAACAAACAAAACATTTGAATTTTACAATAATTGCCTACGATTCTGGTGTGCCACAACTTTCAGCAACAGCTGAAGTCAATGTCAGCATTATCAATATGAACGATATGGATCCAATATTCAGTGAATCAGAATATAAAGCTAAAGTGAATGAAAATTCACCAGCGGGTGTGAAAATAATTACAGTGAATGCAACAGATGCAGATGATGGTGATTTTGGAAAAATTACATATAGTTTAGCTGGTGAACACAGTGAAGACTTCAATATTGATCCAGAAAGTGGAATTATTTCTGTGGCTAATCCAGGATTACTTGATAGGGAAAAAATCAGCGATATTACAATACAAGTTGTTGCCAGTGATAGAGCGCCAACGAGTATTAGAAGAACTGTGACTGCACCAGTAAATATTATTAATAATATTTCTACAAATATATTTATTTTAATTTTTATAACATTTTCACGCACACATGTATTATTTTATATTAGAATTATTATTATTAAAACTAATTTATTGCAAGTATACATATTGTTATTATTATTAATTTTAGGTATATATTAAAATCCTTGATGTAAATGATAATATGCCGATGTTTGTTCAACGTAATTATCATGCAAGTATTGTTGAAAATTTATCTTTAAATCCTCCTTCACCTATTTTACAAGTACGAGCAGAAGACGCTGATGAAGGAATTAATTCAGATGTTCGATATAAAATAACTGGGGGAAATATTCGAGGTATATATCAAAAAAATATAATTTAAGTGTATGTAAATAAAGTCTTTTTTATCATTTTTCAGATACTTTTATATTGGATTCAATTACTGGAATATTATATCCTCATGCATCATTAGAAAATGGGCCTAGGCATTATCATTTAACTGTAGAAGCACGTGATGGTGAAGGGCAAGGCCAGTTTAGGGATCAAGCTGAAGTAAATATTGAAGTGTTAGATGTTAACCAATATAAACCAGAATTTATAATGCCTGCTCTAGCAAATGCTACTGTTGAAGTTCCAGAAGTAGGATATATTTCAATATTATATAAATTATATTATGTTTACTTATTTCAAACAAACAAATATGTTTCAGAAACTGAAATAACAATATATTTTATTATTTGTAGAATGCAGCAAGGGCTGATTATCTAGTAATGACTGTAAAAGCAATCGATAAGGATTCTGGTGAAAACGGACGAATTTCATATCACTTAAAAGTGGGAAATCAAAACATACAAGAAACAGATGAATTTATTATTAATGCGGATACTGGAGAGTTACGTACTAAAATGTTTTTTGACAGAGAAGTTCGGGCAAAATATGAAGTATGTATTACATAAATATTTAAATAAATTGATTTGAATTTTCTTCTTATTAAACATGACTACATGCAAACCCAATATCCATTTTTTTACAGCTTGTACTAGTTGCCAAAGATCATGGTTCTCCAACATGGTATGAAACATTACGTTTCTTGACTGTTCTACTGGTCGACACAAATGACAATAGGCCTGAGTTTCCTGACTCTGCAACAGCAAATCCTTATAAATTTTATATACGGGAAAATTCTGAAGTCAATATACGAATTGGTAATGTTCTGCATTAAACACTTCTTACTGATTATACAATAAACTACATTGTATAAATAAACTATCACTCCAACACCACTAGATATTGAAAAATTATTCAATGATCACTTATCATTCACTTTCTTTGTTTATAAGCCTATATTGATTTCAATGTCAATAACATCATTATCAGAACACTGTATTATAAAATCTAAATCATGCATTATAAAGTCAGATTTTAAAATATAGTGCTCTAATAATGATGGAATTGCCATGAAAATATAGATTAGTTTATAACCAAAACAAATAGTCTAACTTCTTATTTTGAAAATATTTTGTACTTCTAAAATAAACCAATGTATCTAATAAACAATGTTATAATTGAATAATATTTTGTTTTGTAAAGATATAGTATTTTGATTTAATGTATAAAATCGTAAATTTAATATATTAAAATCTCTGTGTTCAGAACTCAGAGTAAAGATTCTTATTATTTTCTAAACATTTACTGAAAAAATATTCAATATTTACTTTGTTAAACATAAATAAATAATCAGAAACCACATATATTTTTTATCCATTGTTAAATATATTTACTAATGTATAAATTCTTTTTTTATAAATATTTACATAAACACTGTTAAACTAAAATTTGTTTAAATATAAATTTAAATTCACTATAACTTAACAGGTAATATTAATTACAGGTAAAGTGCAAGCAATTGACAAAGATGAAGGTAAACATGCTAAAGTATATTATTATATACTGTCTGGAAACGAAGGTCATAGTTTTTATTTGGATAAGTCCGATGGGAGTTTATATACAAATAAAACATTTGATAGAGAGAAAAGATCTGAGTATAATCTATATATTCTTGCTAATAACGATCCAGATTTTTATCTAAGTAATGAAGAACGTCATCAAATGACTGAAGAGCAAGTAGCCCATGACAGCAGTATAGCAAAAGTAAAAGTTATTGTCCAAGATGAAAATGATAATCCACCTAAATTCCAAAGAGATGAATACTTTGCAGGTATATTAAAAAAAAGTAAAAACTCCAAACACATAATATAAATATTTATTCTTATTTCAAGGTATTAATGTAATGGCTGATATTAACAATGTAATATTACATTTAAAAGCTGAAGATCCTGATTTAGGGCCAAATGGTACAATAATGTACTATGTAAGAGCTTCAAATCTGTATAAATATGGATCAAGAAAGTATGTCATTTATATTTGAATTTTTTTTTTCGATAAATGTTTTTATTTATATCACTTCTTTTGCCTAAGATCATCTGGTTCAATAGTACCATCTCCATTTAATATTACACAAGATGGAAAATTCATAACTGCAAATTACATGGCTGAATATAATCAAGATAGATTCATTGTAGAAGTAGTTGCCAGAGAAACAGCTGCACCAGAAAGAGAATCTGTAGCTAGAGTACATGTACGTATTTTATATCATTATCATATCAATTTATACCAATCCACTAATGGGTAATAGCCTTATTGAATGTTACCATTCACTGGCACTTAATCATACTCCCCACTATGACTAGACAAGTTAATGATTATCTATATATATATATATATATATATATATATATATATATATATATATATATATATATATATATATATATATATATATGTATATGTATATTTCATAGATTTGGATATATGAACCAGAACAGTTAATCAAGGTAATTTTATCACGACCTGCCACTGAAGTATTTCAAGAAAAAGATGAAATCATCACTGAATTAAGTAATGCTACACAAAGTTTAGTCGTTGTGGATGAAATTCGATTCCATACAGATTCAACTGGAAGAATCCATTCCGATTGGTATATAGTATAAATAGATAAAATTTCATTGAAATTATATTGTTATATTTTATTGGATTTATAGGTGTGACATGTTAATTCACGTTGTTGATCTGAAAACGCAGACAATTGCAACAATACCAGAAGTATTGAAACTAATTGATGCCAAATATGATTTCTTAAAAGATTACTATGCAGGTTTTGCAATTGAGAATGTTGTTCCAGTTGTAGAAGCCATTAAAGAGGAACCTATTGATCCAGCTCTAGTAGCGTTAATTGCATTATTGATTGTATTATTTATTGGTATTATTACATTCGCAGTTGTCTGTTGTTGTTTAAGGCATTGGTAAGTCACATTTTCACTAAACACTGATTAAAAAATCACACTTTTTTTAAATTAATCCTTTGATTGTGGCACAGTTGGAAATAAATCATACGCTGTATGTAGTTAAGCTAAAATAATAATTTAAGTGTTTTGTTCAATTAATGTTAATCATTTATTTTTTTATTCATATATATAATTTATCCTAAAAAATTTAAATTAATGAATATTTTATAAACATTTTTATTTTTTATTTCAACATCTCTAGTGAATTATTTTCCACAATTGCGGTTTTAATTTGTTAGTGCTTTTAAATAAATTTGTATAATATATTTGATATGATACAAGGTCTGATGCTCAAACTATTACTGAGCCACAGTATGAGATTAAAAACACAAAAAATATGTAGTATTATATAGTAAACTTGAAGTCCACTGTATGATACTAAAACCAATTGTAATTTTAAAAATATATATTTAAAATAATGACAATAGCAAATAATAAACATATTTTTAAAATATATTAATCTTGCAGGGTAATTTCAATACCAAATGATTTGAAGAAAAAAGATGCTCTAATAAAAAAAGCTATTATAGATGATTTAAATACAACTGAAAATCCGCTTTGGATTGAACAGTAAGTTCTGTTTTACTTTGACTAAAATTCTCTTTTTTAAAAATGTCACAATAAAACTTGATTATTAAGAATTCTCGCATCTGTCTGCTATTTCTTATTTGCAAACACTTCAAAATGTCTAATAAACTGAATTTTTATAATAATTAAAAAAATCATATTTAAGAAAAATTCTCACAAATCCTAGATATTCCTTTCCTATTAATCAAAATTGTATATATGCATATATAGGTGGCCCAAATGAGACTAAAATATAGTAAATGATGATAAGGAAATAAATATATCTTTAAACCCTTCAATGTCATTTGGGCTACCTATACATATACACAAACACACACATACATATATGTATTCAAATAAATATATTCCAAATTGCAGGAAGCTGAAACTGTATGAAGAACAAGAACTCACAATGCAGGTATTTAGTGAACCTGATCAAAATGCAGTAATGGAACGAAGAGACAGTGGAGAAATGTCACAGGTATGTGTGTGTGTGTGTGCATATATATATAGCCATCATCATTAGCCCTTTTTTATCCATTACAGGATAAAAGCCTGTTCCAAAACTTTCCATTTTTGCCAATCTAATGTCATTCCTTTCAATTCCTCACATTTATTCTCATATTTATTCCATATATTCATGTTTTTTTTTGTTGGATCTTCTAATATCTCTATAATCCCAATTAATATCTTCTTATGCATTGATAATATTCTCATCTTGCTATATGTTCAATCTATTTTTATTTCAAACTTTTCACTCTTACTATATCTGATTTTAGTTTCATCTTGAATCCACTCATTTCATTTTTTATTTATATCTGTTATTCCTAACAATACATCTTTTCATGGTTGTTTGTATTATCTGGGTTACTGATTTATTTCGGCATTTAAAACACTTGTTTCACTGCCAAAATTGAAATATTTATATCATCATCATCATAAAAACCTATATTAGCCCATTTCTGGGTGAAAACATCATCAAATTGCATTATATCCTCTTAAATGTTTTCCCAAGATTCTTCAATTGTTTTCTGTTTGCTCCTAATCTCATCCACACCCTCACCTCCATAATATTTTATAAAATATATACATACAAATGCTAATATATTGCAATTATTACAAATTTAGGTAGATAATACCTATGCAACTATACAACATCCATTACGAAGAGGATCCAATAATACTGGTGGTGCAATGTCTTTAGCAGATGACATGGCAGATTATGCTACATTGTCAGGTGCTCCATTAGCACCTAGTTCTGCACACAGTTCATTACGTGGTGCACCTAGTGTAAGTATTAACATTCACTAATCAGATATTTATAATACACCATATACTTTGTTACAGTTTAAATTACTGAATATTTTTTATTTAAGTTCTCATGAAAACAAGAAATATCACAGTGATTAATTTCATAAAATAATCATTTATTTATTAACTTCTTTATGAAAGTTATTTCTAATAAAAGTATTTTTATATTTAATCTAGCATTCTCATATTTTTTATTATTTGCATGAAACATATTCAGTTTTTGAATTATTACTAAACATGATGTTTAAATATATTAGATTAAACCCTAAGTCATATTTATACAGACATTATTCATTTTTACACAATTTAAACATCACAAGATATTATAAAAATAGTAAAAAAAAAAACTTGAACATTTTTAGTACTATGAGGCAGCATTAGGATTCCAAGGTTCAACGTTTCAAGTTCCTGACCGATTAAGTACAGGAAGAGGATCTGTAAATGAGAACAGTTATCGGACATCAAATCATCATGGACAATCGATGCTTAAAATAAATCAAGATGGGCAACCAGAATTTGTAGCAGAACTTATATAAAATAATAATAATGTGCACTTATTAGATGAAACAGATATAAAAATAAATATTGAAAAATTTTGACAGACACTTATAAATAATTAAGTGAAATAAATATATATACATAAACAATTTTCAAATGTACAGTTGCACAAATGGATGGTGTTCAAAAATAATATAAATATTTCAAATAAGAAGTGACACTTAAACTGCGAGTGTTTATATATATATATACATATATATATATATATATATATATATATATATATATATATATATATATATATATATATATATATATATATATGTATATGTATATGTATGTATGTATGTATGATGTATAGTGAAAATTTTATATAAAAATGAATTTTGTTGACAAATGGATTATTTTTGTAACCATACAAAATGGTGTTTCAAATTAATACCAGTTTGTAGCTGTTATTAACTCTGATAATTGATTTATTAATTAAACAATTTCAGATGCCATTTACATAAATTAAAACAAAGTTACATGTATATAAGGTTATGTGTGTACACAGAATGGAATATTTTCAGAATAAAAAAGCAAGATTAAATGATATTCATTACTTTCACGTGCATGTTAATAATAAAAATGTACTTTATTTTTAAAAATATCAAAATTACTATATGAAAAATATTAAAAAAATACATACTCAGAATTTTCTTTAAACATTATTATTTTTTATTATAATATTTTTATTTTTATAATTTAGCTCATTTTTATTTATATTAAATATATAAAAAAATTCCTAGGTAACAAAAAATACTTTTGTACTATTTGTTTAACATTAAAACTAGTTTTAACAAACAAGAAATTCAATCATAAATAATATATTACCATATTTGAAACATATTAGTACATTAATATACCTTCAAAGTCAACTTTGTTTAATATATCCATTTTTAAATAAATAATTGATATACCCATTAAAAGGCTTACATATTTATTAAAACGTTTATGAAACCATACAAATATCTATTCAATTATAAGTTCATACCCTGTAGAGATTTATTTATAAAAAACATTTAAATAAAAAAATGTTAATATTTTTTATTAAAATTTCTTATTTATAAAATTTAAGAAAATTAAATTCATATATGTAGAACGTAATATTTTAAATAATTTAACTTGAACTATTTCTTACATTTTAACATTTAATTGTCATCGATAAACATAATTTATCCTCTACCATAACCTTTATTCAATCACTAATTAAATCATCACAATTAAAATATATTTGTATATATTATTTTAGTCATTAATTCATGTTATTCTTATCATTAATACAAAAAAGAATGTTATAAACATATTTAAACTGATTTAAATTTCTTTTGATAAATTTGTAAATTTTCGATCCATATTAATTTTTATGAAATAAAAATAACAATAAAATGATTTGAAATTGAGCAAAAAGTAAAAATCTACTGAAACATTAGTATTTTACATTGAAATGAAATATATTATTTACATTTTTTTAAAACATGTGAGTTTAAAATTAATTAATAAAAATAATATTTTAAATATTTTTTGTTATATTTGAATATATGAATGTATATATGTATATTTGTATGTGTGCATTTGTGTTAACACATGACCTGTATTATATTTAAACAATAGAAAAAAATGTCTACAAAATATGTGCAAATATATAAATAATGTAATATAGAAATAAATGTGGGTGGAAGATGAAACCATTTTTTATACGAATCGATTGCAATGGTATAGTGGCGTGAAGTGAAACCATTGTTACAAGGACAATAATTAAATATCACTAATATTATATCAATTCTAAATATTTCAATGCATTTGTGAACATCATACTGTAACACATGCATTGAATTAAAATTGTCGTTGTTGACAAATGCCATATCACATTAAAATGTATGTGTATTTTGATTTTTAAAACATATTCTCAGAAAGAGTTACATACATATTTCCACTCAATGATATTTGTTACCCCAACTCCATTTACTTGTTTTATAAAAAGAAAAATATACCTAGATTATTGAATATAGTGTTGATATGTTTTGAATCAAGTAAAGTATTTGTATATGTAATTTTTGAGTGGAGGTTTATATTGATATGTCTTTGTTACAGTATATATTTAGTATCAAGAAATTTTATTGAAAATACCTAATTTTTTAAATAAAATCTGTACAGTAAAACTTAAATATTTATACATTTTTTTTTGCATTATTATTAGAAACAAAAAAATGATCAATACATCAATTTATTCATACGTATCTATGTTAAAACATTTAACATATCAATGTTGATTATATAAGTTTTAAAAAGTTTGAATATTCGATTTCGGACCAAGTTATTGAAAACTATTACTACATCACTTTATAATTATACCCTGAAATTTTCAAACAATAAATAATCTAGAAAATAATAAAATTGAAATATCGAATTATTTTATTTTTAATATCCATGATAGAACAATAATTTATTGTTAGTGAAACAAATAAAAATACATTCCAATTATACTTACATATTAATAATTAAATAATTAAGAAATTCACTTCATCAATATTTGCTTCTAATCGTTTATAAGATTCATATTAATAAACAATCACTACATTGGCATTACCAAGAGAAAAATTTGTCTTAAAAATGTTTCATGCGATTAAAATAAATTACATCTTGGTAATTTCAATAAGTATTAATTTTATTTTAAAATATATCGGTAATAAATTTCTGACATTTAAAATGGCAAAGGAAAGCTAAAATTTTTTTGGTTAAAAATAGAAAAACGCGTTTTTATCATTAACAATAAATAAGTACACCACTCTGTTTATTATATTCTATTATGTACGTAAAAAATGAAAAAACAATTATTGATCGGTAAAACAGAAACCATTAATAAGATCATAAAAATTATAACTCATATACAGTCAAAAACACACTGATAAATGAATTGGTAACCGACGGACCTAAGCTCAGTTCTCTAACATAAACTACGAATAATCGGTAATTTTCTCAGGAATAGAACGCATACATGTCTTATCTACTTGTATTGTGTACCATGGATTTTAGTAAAGTTGGTCCCAATTCAATAAGCATGTAACAATAAATACATTCTTTCAAGACAAATAATTTTAATTTATACAATAAAAATTCATATTTTTTTAAAAAAATCATATACACTTCTAAATAAATGATATGGTTGGTTTAATAAAATTACAAATAAGGCCCGATTTTTAAGCCCTCAATTACTAACCACAATGTAATTTGTAATTTCATTAAACCCCTGTTTATTTTGAAACTATGGCAAATTCAGTGTAACGCAAATGAATTATCACCCCCGACACCACAATATACTATAAAGTGTTCAATAATCACTTATTGTTCACTTTGTTGTATATAACAACAATGGGCTAATGCACATTTCAATGACGATGCCATCATCGTCAAAGCCTTTTGTTATGAACAAAATGATGGGTACACCATCTAAATGCGAATTAAACCATTGTTGTGATAAACAAAAAAGTGAAAAATAAGTGATTATTGATCACTATAGCATATTGTGATATTGGGGGTGATAATTCATTTATGTTTATTAAACTCACCAAACAATTTTCCTCGAAAAAATGTACGATTTTTTTTTTAAAAAAAGGCTCTGCCCTCTACTCGTTTCACTCGTCTATCCCCGAATTTGCTTCTATTTAACAATGTAAATAAATTATGAAAAAGAAACCGTTTAGAAAGCTACGTTAAATCTTCTATATAGACGATATTAATTATTATTAATATACATATGCACACAGAATATACATAGACACGAGTGTATATATTTTAACTTTAATTAATAATTAACACACATACTCCTTTTCACACATATTTATTACTCTTAAATTCACAGATTAGATTCATTCTTTGTCCAGTGTCTATCTTATTAATATTTATACTATTATAATATTCAAATTCAAAAACATTTTGAATTAAAATATTGTTTGATTTGTTCTTTCAATACTCATCTTTTATTTAAAAAAAAGAAAATTAATAAGATCAAATTAAAATATCGAAAATAACTACTTTTTTTCCTCTGTACATTTATAAAATGATGCAAGAATTAACACAAAATGGACCTGTTTTTTAAAAAAAATCTCATAAAGGATCGATTTATTTTATTTTTTACTAACTCAAAAATGTATGTAATTTCGTATTGTACCAATTTAAAAATATACATAATCTATTAGAAACAATAATGCAATTTAACTAGTTAACAATTAAATAAATAAACATAATTATGTATCTCTGTTTATCGACCAAATATTCGATTGATAGCGCTAATAATTGTATTGTTTTATACAGAAAAACAAGGATTTCATATTTAATGTTCTTTGAAATATATATTTTATTATGAATACATTATAACTTATCAGAACAATTCAATTGTGTAAGAATAATGACAACATGAAATTTAAATTAAATTATAATACTTATAACAAAGACATATCTAGTATATTAATATATATATATATATATATATATATATATATATATATATATATATATATATATATATATATATACACGCTTGATATAAACAATAATTTATATTTCATTATGTTATTAATATTTAAATAACTGATTTAATTAAACACTTAGTTAATTTTAATACTTCGTATGTTATATTTATAATAGAAATATAAATGACATTATTTATGTAAAATATTAATTGATAAAATGATTTTTTTATATAAAACCAAATATGACTGTATACATCTACTTGTATATAAAACTAATCAGTGATATAAAAGTATAAAAAATATATAAATATATATATCTACATTTGTGTACATGAATTTTTTGTTGTTTATTAATTTATAATATTGTTATTAATTACATTTGTCGTAATTTATAATTTTTAAGTGATTGATTTTTTATTATTATTAATTATTTAAATATACATTTATTGTTATTAATTTTATAGGCTTCTTTAAAAGCAATTATTTCATACTATTTTTATAAATACTTCAAATTATCGTTTTATAAGAAATAGGACCGATTTAAGACGCAAAGCTTTTTTTATAGCTATGAAAATTTTGTTGTTTTTATGTATATTTTAATTCAGAGAAGTGTTTTTGCATCGTATGATTCATTACGTTAGGCATTACCTTGTTTCATTCGTTTACTGCATCTTAATGTGTTCATTTTAATTAAAAATATAATTTCAAGTTTTTAAAGTGTCTACGAAATAGTGTAATATGTGGATGTTTACGAATTGAAATTTGATTTTAACGCTGCTGAAATTGCAAGAAAAATTCATACAGCATTTAATCAAGGGCAATTACGACAAGAATGTCCCAAACATGGTTTAAAAATTTGCTCTAGGAGATAAATTATTAGAAGACGAAACTAGATCAAACAGAATATCAAATGTGAATATAAACAAATTATAAACAATAATTAAAATAAATTCGAATTTAACGTGTCAACAGCTTACTGGAGAGCCAAAAGTGACAAAACAATACGGAATCATTTGCATAAAATAGTACATTCAGCACTGGTAAATGGTCAGAGTTTTATTTTTATAAGGTAACACTTATGATGATAAAAAAAAATTGGAATAGGAAATTCTGTCTTATCTCTCGTATTCACCAGACATCACCATCGAATTTCCACTTATTTTTGTCTCTGGACAACCATATACCCGATAAAAATTTAATGATAACAGCATTAAAAGCAGAAATTTCTCAATTTTGTGAAAATAAAAGTTCTGAATTTTATAAATATGTTGATAGATTATCCTTTCGTTAGGAATGGAAAGTTCAATGTAAAGATGGATATTTTAACGAATAGTTATTTTAAATAAAAAATATAAACGTTCTTATTTTTAACTCAAGAACGACAAAACTTTGATTATCTAATAGTTTAAGCAAATTTATATAAATCAAATTATGTTATACATGTTTTAGTAACGTTTTTGTAATTATTTTTAAAAAGACTAAAAGCTTCCATCTGAATTTTTGAAATCGCTAATTCATAAAATTTGACTTCTTAACATATTTAAAACTAGCTAGAATTTTTATACAAAACTGTTTTATTTTTCTTATGTGATTTTAAAAACAACCACATAAAAACTGTTATTACTTAAGTATGTTTCTGTATACAAAATGCTATTTTCTTTTTTAAGTGTTATTTTTCTTCAGATTATTTTAACCTCAAAAAATATTTTAAGGTATAAAAATCTACACAATAAATAATTAAAAAGAAATACAATACATATACATTTATTAGATATTATTACATATATATTAATACAATTAAAATTAAGTTTTCGTAGCTACATAAATGCATACAATTAAAAAATTAAATCAGATCAATATTTAAACTTTTCAAATACATTTTAAAATCTTAAAAAACACTATACTCTTAAAATATTATTAATAATTATACATATATATACTTACATATTAAAAAAAAAATTAAATGTTATATAATTCTCGTAACTAAAATAAGTAAAAAAAATATTTCTTTCGGATTTACTTTTGTATTTTAATACCACACATACGTTTTATATATATACATAAATTTTAAAATTATTTTCTTATCGACTAAACTTGAAAATTAAAAATTATTAACTAAATTTTAAAATTATTTTCTTAACGAGAGAATAAAAGTAAAAACGTTACTAAATTTTCCTAACTTAAAAAATAATCGATTTTCTCCTATTTGTTCTTTTTGTTTAGTTCACCAGTATATGTTATTGTATATATTTTTTAATTCTAATTTTAAAAATGTAATTTTAAATAATGCCCATTTATATAAACACTCGCAAAACACAAATAGTAACTGTTAATTAAAATGTTTATTTATATATATATATATATATATATATATATATATATATATATATATATATATATATATACAACACGCAAAGAGAGAAAAAGTTATCGTTACAGGCGAAATGAGACTAATATATTCATAGATAAAATGTTAAAGAATTTTTTTCAGAAATCAATATCCTCCATTGGATGTAACATCATTGACAAGTCGCGTGATGTGCCCTCTACTCTCATGGACATGACGCCTAATGCCAGATAATCCTGCGGCCATTCTATCCGCGGCATTTTCCAACTCTGATGACAGAGAATGCTTATTATTTGTAACTGGACGATGATCACTTCCCACTATTGTTTTAGCCAACCATTCCTATAATATCACATTACAAAAATTACAAAATAGCGTGAATACTTTAACAGTACAGGCAAGACTGACATTTTTAGTGATAATTAAAAAAAATAATAAATGTTTTCTTATAGCGAATTTTGAGATTAAAAAGATTTTCTGTTTGACAACTATTTTTTAAAATCTATAATTTATATTATTTTGAATAATCGACTGATTGTTTTGTTCATTTTCAATATAAATAATCTAATTACTAGATATTAAAAGATAGTATTCAAGATTTTGTACTAGTAATATCGAAAGACTTACCAGTGAATTATTGACGTACGTATTTAACTGATGGAGTATAGCTCGAAGATTTCCAACTTGTGTTTTCATTTCGTCAGCAACAAAATTTTTTGCTCCATCAAGATGAATTGTCTGTAGTTACAATAAAATATATGCACTATACACTTCACATAAAATTATTGAAATAATTTATGAAATTTTTATTGTACAAATCAAAAACAGTAATAAATAAAATACTTTGTAATTAATTAATAGTAAATTCATTTCATATAAAACGCATTATGAAAAACAAACTATAAAATCTATATTTTAACATTAAATTATTTCATTCCATCAAGCTCTAATTTGAAATTTCATGATTATACAAAGTATTAATTTACTTGCTCATTTATAACAATTTATAATTTTAAATCTATTTGTAATATATATATATATATATATATATATATATATATATATATATATATATATATAATCAGTCATAAAAATTAATATTTTTTTAAAAAAAATACATATTTCATTATCAATGATTATTTCGCAATGTACCAAAAATAATCAAATGTATACACATCGCGTGACTTAATGCGAATGGTACATTACAGGTATAAACCTCCTCTGAATGTAGCTCTAAATTGTTATATTTTAGAAAAAGTACCTTCACTAAAGAATCGGTGATTTGCATAAATTGTTGCGTTAGTTTCGTTGCTGTGCGTGTGATTGTTTTCGGTAAATTTTGAACACCTTCGCTTGTATAGTTGATCAAATGAACAACTCTCCGTGCAGATTCACGTGTTAATAATACAATTAACTGCTCGAGATTATCAGGTCGTGCTTGATTCTCCGGTTCGTCTTTGCTTAATGAAATCCAGAGTTCTTTCGCTTTAGTCATTGCTAATTTAGGATCAGTTGCGATCTAAATTGGAACAGAACGATAATCAACACAGAGTCAATATTTACGAAAATAAATTAGTACACTTACTAATTCAACAACATAGATTAGAACGTGTATTGCTTCGGCACTTTGTTCTTTTAAATGCTTCGCTTCTGCGATCGTGTGTTGCGTTATACGTCTTGTGAGTTTTCTGGAAAACCTATCAACGTGATGGATCGCATTCACGGCTTTATTTTTAGAATTTTCGATCGGTTTCTTTACTTCGACTTCTAGTAATCAGAACATATATATTTATATACACATTTTTAATTTAATTTATCCTTTAATCATTTACCTCCTTTTTCTGGTGGTAGATATTTTTCTACATATTTATCAGCAATATCTATTGCTCCATCTAAAGTATCTGCAGCATTAATTAATACAGATGATCCAAGCTGTTTAACTGAACCTGCTCTTTTTAACACGGGTGATACTAAATTATTATTGATATAAGTCTTTGTATTACCGTACATCTATTGAAAAAGCAATAAAATTTTATAGAATATTTTTGAAGTAATAAAAACTAAATTAAATAAAAATTGCCCATAAAACATTTTAAGAATATCTAAACAATTGTTATTAAGCAAATAATAGTCTTAATAGTAATATAGAATTTAATAAAAATATTTAAAATACGAACAATAATTAAAGAGTAATTACTCGTTCACATCATAGAAAATTAAGAATATTTTTTATGAATTACAGTTCATTTTTCCTTAATGCACATTTCGATTGAAAAAAATCTTAGTAGTTATTTAGGTTTTATAATACTTTACTTTGAAGACATTTAAATCATAATTAGAAAAAAGTGAATAATAAATATTTTATAAAATATTATGGGCATGGAAAAAATATCTTGTTAAAAATAGAAGAATTCATAGAGAAAAATAAATTTGAACGAAAACAAATTTTGAATAATTATTAAATTCATTTTTTAAATTTTATTGAAAATGAGTTTTCAGTGGAGTTAAATACGTAATGCAAAAATATAATCATTTCTCCACTTACCATTTTTGGTGGATAATAAATAAAAGGAATACGCTGTTCAACAATATCTAAACTTTTACAAAGTAAATTATCTATTGTGTTAATCGGGTCTTTGAATAGAATTAATGTAATCGGGAGAGTAGAATCGAATGTAGTATGAATAGTTGTCTCTGCTTTAGTAAAACCCCAGTTCGCAAGAGAATTAGAATTCTGTAAACATAAACAACTCGAATATAGATCATTATAACTAGAATTTACTAATGTAATAATATTTCCAAAACTAAATATAAAATTATTTTAGTATTCAAAACAATTTACATACTAACATGTCGAGAAATTATCAAAATTACTGATATTAGAATATAAATTTTATTTTTATTAAATATAGAATTATTTCAAGAAAAAAAATATGAAATACGTGAACACTAATTAATTATTTTAAAAAAATATATTTTTCGTATATTATTTCAGTCATGAAATAAACTTTTTTTCTGAGTATGTATACATGTTTATATGCTATCTTAATTAGGAAGAAAAAAAGTACTTTTATTTTCCAATATAAATCTTCTGCGAATCCCCATCCTTGCTCAACAATAGGTATATTCTTAATTCGTACTAATGATTTTAACTGCAATTCATTTTTCTCATGAGCAGTTTCGTTATTTCGACGCACTAAAATGTAAATACATATTGACTATATACATGGTTTTAAACCAAAATGGATATTGAAAATATGACTATTTCGTAATCTTATATATAAATATAAATAATACATACACACTTAAACATACTATTAAAGTAATTTATATATGTATATAAATATTTATTGACAATCGAAAAAAATATTAAAAAAAACACATTTAAAATTGATTCATTTTCGTATCTGAAATAATATTTTTATTTACATATATGAATAGAAAAAAGGTTCAAAAGTCAACATTGTTATCTTAAAGTATTAAAGAATCTTTTCAGCCAGATTTCAAAATACAATAATTAACAACAGAACTCTTCTTTATATCAATCTACCAAGAACTTTCTCTGATATATATTAAAAATAATAATTTTAAATAAATGTTTTAAAATACAAATACTATATATGTATATTAAAAAATAATTAAGAGAAATAAAAAAAATCTTCACGGATCTAATGACTCACAGATGTCTAACTTGTACATCGAGAGGTCAGACAGTCCAAATTCCATTCTTTCTTACATTAAATGATTAGAAATTAGGTCATGTTATGTCATAAAAAATCAGATTTTATAAATATTTGTATTTTTTAAACAGAAATTATATAATTGCAACAAGATCGAGTTGATTCATGATATGATAACAATTACGTGTTTTTTTATTTCTTAATTACATATTATATTAATTCATGGATTCACATTTTTTTTTTATTTAAATTTAGTTTTGTAAATTTAATAAAAGTAATAAAGACACTTCAAATGATTTCAGTACTAATTTTTATATACTTTTCAAAGTTGTTTAAAAAATACAGAACAAAATAAATTTCATAATTATTAATAAATTACCAAATTCAATTATTAAAAATTCAGATAACACAAGATTAAGGGATGAGGAATATACATACGTTTTAAATATAGTTTAGAGTTATTTTTTTCCATTTAGAAGCTAAATTGAAAATACATTACAATTTATAATCAGAACTATTCATTCTTTATATTTAAATAAAAGGAAAAATCATTTACAAATTACATAGTACTTTTATTCTTTTTAAACTTTGTAAAGTATCATAAACTTGTTTAATGCTTATATAAAAACTGCTAATATTATTTATGAAATACTATAATAATTAATTTCTTTGATTTACACTATAAATATTTTTTCAGTTTTTTTTTTGTTAAAATTAAATATTTTATATACTTTAATCTTAATATTTTTAATGTTGACCATAAATAGTTATATATGAATTGAAAAAGCAAATCACAAAATAAAAACATTACACATTCTTTCATTTATCTGAGTAAATACTTTAAAAATGCTGCTGCTTATTTATATTTTAGAGTTTAAGTTCAAGGCGTTTGTTATCATATTTTAAATTCACAACTATAAAAAAACGTATTAGTATTTTTTACTTAGAATGTCTTAAATATTTTATTTTAAAATCATTGAATTTTAATAAATATAAATGATTTTTTTAAAATACCAAAATCAACAAATGTAACATTTTGTTACAAACATATGAATTTAAAAGTTTTCTTATTATCTATAAAAAATATAGATTTATTTAAATGTTATATTTTTTCAAGCTCGAATTAAAGTAGTTAATTTATATTATATTTAATAAATTGTGTATAATATCTGACTATTTTAATATTTATTTTATTTATACATAATGTAAAGAATAATAAATATGTTAAGTCATAATTAATGAAAATCAAACGAATTATTTTAAATAATACAAAATGAATAAGAGTAGATATAAAATAAATCTAATTAATTTTTAGAAATCGTAGTTTAAAAAAAATGATAAAAATGTTTTCAATCGCCTTACTTGTTATTAGCAACAGTTCCTTTCAATCGAACACTAAATTTTCAATAAAACCACCAAGAAGACAAGGTAATCACAAATAATCGACTATTTGGTATGTATCGAACACGAGATTATTTATAGAAAACGTTGTATTAAATAACTGATCTCAAATCATGACGATTTTGAAACACGTTACAGATAAAACTGTTACTTTTAGTCTATGTATCCAGTTACGGTTATAATATTATATATTAAATAGATTTAAGACTTGAATACACATTTATACTGGATTATGAGTTCGAAAAAGCGTTTGTCTCTCTCTCAACCATATTCATTTGGTATCTCTTATAAACGACCTTTTGACAATTGACACGGCCAGACAGTATTGGTGATAACATTGATGCTTTCTTAATGCTTTATGCACGAATCACTTGTGTCCGGTACCTTGGAAACTTTTCGAAATACATTTCATTCTCAAGTAAGCTATTTCAATTTTATATTGATAAAATAAAATTATCTTATATATAGAGTAACTTAAATGAGACTGAAGAATAATAAATGATAGTAAACAAGTAAATGTATATCTAAACCCTTTAATTTCATTTGAGCACCCTATACATATATACATACATACATACATTATATATATATATATATATATATATATATATATACATATATATATATATATATATATAATGCCAAGCAATCAATTAAGTACATCAGATATATTTTACGTTTTTTAAAAAAAGAAGATAGAAAAGAACTTAAGAATTTATTTATGATGTATATCTATGCTAGACACCGCTAATTTACTATTTTGAAACTGTGGTAAATTCACTTTGAAATTATCATCCCCAACTCAACAAAAATATTATAAAATGTTCAATAGTCACTTCTTGTTAACTTTACCCTATATTGTTTATAACAACTTAAGGTAATGAGTATTTCTATTTTATAATACAGTGCTCTGACAATGATAGTATATCCAATAAAATGGGCATTTCATTGTTATAAACAATAAAATGAACAATAAATGATTATTGAACACTTTTTAATATCTTGTAATGTTGGGAGTGATAATTCATTTATGTGTAACTACTAATTTGATAATTTTGTAGACAGGGGTAAATTTATTTCAGTTATTATCTATAAAATATTTAAATAAATTTATTAGTTAGTAATTAGTAAATTTATTTAAATTATTATCTAATAACTGTAAAAGACAATACAAATCTCACAAAAGTACATTATTTATTTTTGAGCTGTGAAGTAATTAACATTAATTATCTGAGTAATAGAACATTTATTTTATAAAAGTAAATTATTTTTTTAATAAACAAAATGGCAGTCTACTAAATAAACTAAGAAAATAAATATTTTGTTGAATTACAGATACTGAGGTAAGTATATTATAAAGAAAATTAGTTAAAGCACTAATGTAATTTCCATTTTCTGCACGATCTCGAGAATTATGACAAAAACTGCAAAGTGGGAATCGAGACTTATTCAAAAAATTGTTGAAAAATTTTGAAGGATACATCAAATGTTATAATATTAGTACTTTTTCAATCAAATTTTTTTAATTAATAAACTGAAAAGGTGAGTAATGAAAAATACATGTTTTAGAATGTCTCTATTAATACAAATGAGTAATATACATCAGTTAATCTAATCAGATATAATATTTATCTTTCGATCAGATTATTTACTTGAAAAAACGCCATTACATTTTTTTATATATGGAAATTCTTCTTTTCAAATAAATTAAATGTTATCAGTATGACAAGACAATGAAGTATTGTTACAAAATGTATTATGTACAAAATAATAAAGTACCGCAATACTGATTAACAGTTTTTATTAAATTTTGATTAATTATTTAAATATATAAATCACAATAAATATTAATACCCCTAACAGCTAAAGTAAAATTGACTACAAAAAAAATTCTGTGTTTGGTAGTCTTCAGGAGGAATTATTCATTATCAGTATATACATAAGCTGATCAAACCTTCACAACGAACATTTAAAATGAACAAAAAATACAAAGAGAGTATAGCATATTACAACAAAAACAACCAGAACTGGTAAATCGTCAAAGAGTTTTATTTTTGTAAGGTAACACTTATGATGAGAAAAAAATGAATTTGGAATTGGAAATTCTGTCTTATCCCTCATATTCACCAGACAGATCACCATCGGATTTCAACTTATTTTTGTCTCTGGATAACCATATACGTAGTGAAAAATGTAACAGCAACACAGTGTTAGAAAAAGTCTCCATTTTTTTAAAATAATTCTAAATTTTTTAAAAATGAAATTTATAAATTATCTTCTCATTAAGAAAGCGTAGTTTAATGTAAAGATGAATATTTTGACAAATAAAATTGTTTTAAATAAAAAATACAAGCGTTCTTATTTTAATTTCAAAAGCGAAAAAACTTTAGTTACCTAATATTAATATATATATATATATATATATATATATATATATATATATATATATATATATATATATATATATATAATAAAAGTACAATTAACAAAGAATTCGACATATATTATCTTATTTATTATCTGTGAAATACTTTCAATGCAATACAAATAATGAAATAAGAATTTATATTATACACGTTATCAGTATTGCTCATTTCACACAAATATACTCATAAATATATAACTAATTTGATAAACAATAGGGCTTGATAAACTGATAATACCAATTTATTTAAAACATTTCTCATTTTTATCTACATGATATCATTTATCAATAAAAATTCAAATTTTATTATCATACATTGATATACCTGTATTATTATTAGTTATTTCTCATCGTTTAAACTGTTCACAAAAAACATATCGTTTTATTGCTGTGAAAATTAGAAATAATTTTAAAACTGTGTGGGTATATATATACATATAGAAAGATAGTGATTGTGTCTATGTATGGATACGGATTTTAATTAAATATGGTAAAATAAAATAATTAAATATAGTAAAAGTAATGTCAATAATTAATTTCAATTGTATTTACACAATCAGATTACATTCGTAGAAAATTATCTATTAAATAACGAAATATTTAGTTCATTTCATTTCATAATTATTTATATTAACAATCTGTAACATTCTTTTTTGTGAATTAATATTTGGACAAATATTTTAAAAAATATATACATATTTAAATTTATGTAATAAAATAGTTTCGTATAATTTTTGATATTTTATACACACACTCACACACACACATATATATATATATATATATATATATATATATATATATATATATATATATATATATATATACTGTACACAAAGTAAATAAAACTTCATTTAAGTAAAATAATATTTTTTAAAAGTTTTCATTAAATTTTGAATGATGATATCATTTAAGTATGTAAATCACAAATAATATCAATCAATTTGTCAAAAACGATAAAAAAAGGTCTGCTAGTTTAGTTCGATGACTGAATCATTATCAGACTTTGAACACAGTCCAAATTCATTCATTATATGTTGAAATACGGAAATTGTAATTTTTATAAATAAATCTGATGTGTTGTTACAAGCTGACATCAAAATGTCCATAAATTAAATTAAAAACAAATTAATTGATTATATAATAATTATTTTTTACTTATTGATAAATAACTTGAAATTTACATTTTCTTAATATTAAAATAAAAAAAAGTTTTTCGTAGCATATATGTTAGATCAATTATATATATGAACAAAAAACTGACATATAAAAAAATCAACTATGTATTGTAATTTAATTTATGAATAAACACTTATTATTTTCTTAATTTGCAAATAAAACTGTAGAAATTGATAATTTTTAAGAAAAAACATCCCTTTTTTCAAAACCAAACTCATAAATTAGGTAATAGTTTATCATTATAATTAATTAATTTTTCACAAAGAAATCTCTTTTTCACTTAAATGATTTCGGTAGCAATTTGACAATCCACAGAATATGACATTATAAAAACTTAACTGGATAACAGCTATATAAATGCGAAATAAGAAAAGAAATATACAATAAATAAAATAGTATTTAAGAATTATTCACTTCAAAATACTCTTATTAAAAATCCGTTAGTTCGTCAAATATAATTTCAATTGCAATGGACCTTGTTTTAATGAGTTATTTAAAAAAATGGCATATTTGTACATATATATTATCAATTTTATTTTATTTTATTAAATAATTCAATATAAGAGTATATTCGTCATGTTTGGTTTGTAGAATTTAATCAATGAAAGTCCTATTCTGTGTAATCTAATCAAAATTTTACAACAGAAAAATATTTTACTTATAAAATGTTATATAAGCTTTATTGTATTAACAATCCAAAAAGACTATATCCAATTTTACAATTACAAATTATTCTGACTTATTGTGAGAATATATTGTTCATTGCATTATCTTACAATGAACAATGCATCAAAAATCACTAATAAATTATTATTTGATAATAGCACTAAAACATAAAACAACATGTTAATAGAAAATATTACAAATTAAATTAAATTAATTATGCTTTTTATTATATTAACTGATTGAAAATGTACAATTTAATTATTAAAATATATAAACATTTCACAAACAACAAAAAAATATAATTAATAAGTTAATTGAGTAAAAAATGTAAAATAATTTTTGAAGAATAATTTTCTATATTATGAAATATTAAATATATTTAAATTTCACATTTCTACTTATCATTTATCATAATTTTTATCATTTTTTACTAATCAATTAACGAAATAATGAAATATTTTAAAAAAATATTGACGAAACTGATCCTTTAATAATTATTACTCGACATTTTATCATACCATTGGCATCAATAATTAATATTTACTATTCTCTTATATTTTAGAAATCAATATTGTTTGTATGTTTACTATTTACATTTAATCAAATAAATTTTATAAAATGTGAAGGTGAGTAATTTTGAATCCAATATTATATATATATATATATATATATATATAATTATTAAATTTTAGATGAACATTTTGGAAATCCCCCATTTTTACAATATGATCCATCCGAAACGAGAGTAAGATTTGGCGATATTGTTGAAAATTTGCAAATAATATTTATGCATGAGGATATAAACACAACTATTTCGATAGCAAAATTAAATTATACTGGTTTGTTAAAATAATAGTAATTATTTATACTATGTGTGACTAATTTTTACATAAAATTTTACTGTCACTGAATTTTTCAGTGTCAATCAAATAAAAACTAAAATATTTTTTTAAATAAATTATTTTTAAAAAACAGGTAAAGAAAAACCTATTATTGGATCATTCACATCTGGATCGAACGTGACCTTAGGAGTTATATTAGAATACTTAAATACAGATTGGTTAATAACAGTAACTAAAAAACAAGATTATGATAATGAAGCTATGCGAGAATATTCATTTTCTGTTTCGATTGAAGATGACATAAAATTAATTTACTTATTCATAGAAAATATTGATAACAAACCACCAGTTATTCTAGCAGATAAACCAATATGCAATTTTAATGTAATAACATACATCTATCTATCTATCTATATATCTATATATATATATATATATATATATATATATATATATATATATATATATATATATATACTTATATGTGTATATTATATTTAAGGAAAATAAGCTTGGACCAACAGATTGTACATTTAATGTAAGTGATCGAGATGGGTGGATTGATGAAATCAAATATACAATAATCGGTAAAGTAAGTATTTTTACTTTTTAAATAAGCACATTTCAATGAATGAAATATCATAACTGCTTAATAATGTAATAAAGATAATAATAGCTAGTATTAAATATTATTACCTAAAAATGTCTCTAAAATATTTCAAAATAAAAAATAAATCTAAATATTATAAGCAATAAAATCAAAAAACTATTCCTATAAAATGATATGAAAAAATGACACTAGAGACCTTTACCGTGCAAAATAAATTTTAAATGTCTATATACGAATATCATTTTAACAGAAAAATGAAGGTGAAATTTTTGACATTGAAGTACATCCGATTCCTACCACATCATATGAAACAAATATTGAATTGATCGTAAAAATAGAATTAGATTATGAAACTGTTTCACTTTATACATTTTCAATAGAAGCTATGGATACAGGTAATAATATAGGTACAGCGCCTGTTGTTTTTCAAGTTATGGATGAACCGGATATGCCTCCAGAATGGACTCATATTTTTTCAACACAAGAATTTCCTGAAAAAGAATCTCAGGTACATTCGGTAATTAAATTTCTTTAGGCAAGATTTTTTATCAAATTACATTTTCAGATTTTTTCTGTAAAAGCCCAAGATGGTGATAGATACCTCGATGAAGAAGTCAATTATAAACTAGACGGTAAATTTAATAAAGATATTCACTCATTTCATAATTCTAACATTTTGGCATATATAAATTTAGGAGCTCCGGATTTTTTCTCGATCGATGAAAAAACAGGTGTTATTAAAGTGGAGCCTATTAATCGTGATGAAGTCAAGAACGAGCTATTTCCATTTTTAGTCGTTGCATATGAATTTAAAAACCAATCATCTTTTATTAACTCTACAATTCTTATGAGAGTGACCGATATCAATGATAATCCTCCAAAAGTTTCACTTGATTCTTCACTACTAACGATTCCTGAAGGAATATTTACAAATATCGATAGAGATATTATAGTAAATGACATAGATCTGGTAATTATTAAATAAAATTCACTTTAAATAATATTAATAGCTCATTCATTATGTTTTATTAATTAATTATCTATTCATTTTAATAAAATATTAATGTTTTTTTTAATATATGTTCTTTGGAATTTTCTCTAATCATTCATTTTTCTTATATAATTTTGAATATAAATTAGTAATTGAAATCTTAGGTCAGGTCAGGTCAGTCTTCATCTCTATTATATTTAACCACAATCTGTTTCATCACTTGTAGCATTTACAAATAGTTTATTCTACATATTCTACTTTTTTATAATTTGTTATTATTATTAAAGCATTTAAAGTTCTAAGTTGAAGTTGAAATTGGATTTTTAACTATTTTATAAATGTGTGTATATTAAATGTCAACCAATATTTAAGGGTGAAAATGCACAATATTCTGTTTCATTACGAGATGCTGATGATGGCAAAATGAAATGGTACGAAGCATTCACAATCATACCAAATAGTGGCTATCAGGAAGGTCACTTTACAATATCCGTGTTAGACGCTACAAAACTGGATTATGAAAATAAAGATTGGAGAAATATCAAATTAGAGGTAATTAGTTTATTATTTTAATACACAAACTAATGCTGTTATTTAAAAAATTGGTCTGTGTTAGGTATTTGCAATAGAAGATAAAACTGAAGAGAAACTAAATAGTAGCGGTGTTCTTAATATTCAGCTGTTAAATTTAAATGATGAACTTCCAATTTTTACTGATGAGGCTCCCGTAGTTAAAGTTTTAGAAAGTATAAAATCTGAAGAACTAATAACAACTGTATTGGCCACAGATGCAGATGAAGATGATTCCGTGGAGTAAGTTGATCAGTACCTTTTAATCCATGATCATTGAATACAAGAAATGAATAACTTATATTTATATGTATATATTATATATATACAAAGTGAAAAAAGTATTAACACAATCATAATTTTCATAAATAAATTGTTTTTATTTCATTGTTTAAAAATGTTTTAACAATTTTTTTATTTTATATGTGTGTATATTCTCTATTTAGTGACATAGAAATAAATTCTCGACAAATATAATTCAATGAATTTAAAAATCGCCAATCACTAAACAAACTTTTTTTGCGAAATAAAACAGTTCAAATTGATTTTAAATTAACATATATAATAATTCATATATAAAAAAATTAACGTAGTAACAAATTAACAATCTTTTTCATTCAATCAATTTTTTCATCATATTCGATATTGATAAAAATATTTATTGTTACTTCAGACCCTATATTTTCCTAGACAATCACAATTAATTCTTTCAGTTTAATTTCATTAGAAATATGGTATTTTCTAATTGTTTCATTAAGTGTATTCCACAAATTTTAAATACAATTTAAAATAAAAAATTACAGAGGACTCTTTATAATAATAATGTTAGATATTAACTATTCCGGGGCTACAAACATGTGTATTTAGGATCCTTATCTTACTGAGCATATAAATCATTTATAAAACCTAAGTTTTCAATATTTTCTTGAACTTATCTTTAAAATGCTCGCGTAAACCGAATTATCCACAATTTTGTTAATAAATACAAAATCTTCTATTTTAGACAGTACTATATAATTTCATATCATAATAAAACCACCATATATTACTGTAGATAACAAATAATTTCTGTATTATTCATCCATCATAAAAAAATATTGTATTTACTGTCGTCTAAAATTATTGTTTAATTTTAAAAGTCAGCATTTTTATTTAAACGTTCATTTCCAAAATCAATTCTCTTGTGATGATTGACTTTACTTATATACAATGTTTTCCTTGGTACTTAAACTTTATATTAAGCTTTACGAATAATATTATGTACCATTCTAAAAGTAATGTCTTTTTTATTGAAATATTATTTTGTTTGTACTACTATATCTCACAAAAATATTTATATATTTTTTGTTACAAAAATTTACCTTGCAAATAATTTCAATTTCCAACAAGACGATTATCTCAAACATCCCGTACATCGTCTGAGAATAGATATAATACATTCTTATACCGTCAACACTTACTAGTAATACTCTGAAATTGTATTAATCATTTATGATGCAGAACACGATAAAAACAAATAGAAACCAGATTATTAATAAATATTAAACTAAAAAAATAATTACAAATAAATCGAAAAACACAAGACGAAAAATATTTGTATTAATACCAAACAGGATCAAAAAAGTAACTAAAAAGAATATATTAACCTGTTGATAACTTTTATATACCCTGAATATTTTACTTTTTAATTTAAAATTTATTTATACTACGGAAATTAAAATTTATTTATTTTTCATGGAATAATGTCTTTTTAATTAATGACTTATTAACAAATTATAGAATTATAATTATCAATAATTTTTGTCGCTAAATATAACATTTATAAACTAATATAAAATAAAACATTGGTAAAATATTTCCAGTTAACAAAGTGGAAAATTGAAAATTTTAACTGTGCCAATAATTTTGTGTAAATATATAATAATTTTGTGTAAATTTTATGTAATATATACGTGTGTATGTGTGTATATGTGTATGTATCAAACTATTTTAATTTTCATGTTTAGTCAAATTTTCTCTAACATAACAATATTGTTCAACATATACATTATTTATTTTAAAATAGATACTCGTTGGTGGGATCGCAACAAATGAAAATTGATAAAATTAATGGTGAAATAAGAACAGTAAAAGATAATGTATTTGACTATGAACAACAACAGGAAGTCATTGTACAAGTGAAAGCAAACGATGTGTTTATTGATAATTATACAAATAAAACTCATTCTACAGTAATCACCTTAACGATTTCTGTAATTGATGTAAACGATGAAACACCTGTCATATATACGGTAATTTTTATATAATTTATCATCATAAATTACTCATTTTAATAATTATACCTACACAGTAAAAAATATTTTTTAGAAAATACCATTTATATGATATTTATAATAGTTAATCTTTTTTTGTATTTATATTATTAATTAGCTTTTTGTCATAATTATGATCCTGGTTATATTCGATCTAGACATTTCCTTCTCTTTTTTAATACCTCGATTATTTTAATTTACTATCATTAATGTTATTAAAAAAATGTATTTCGCCTTATATATCATAGTTATTTTAAATAATTCTATTTATCATGAGATTATACAAGTCTTTAGATCATTTTTTTCATAATAATTAAAAAAATATCTTGTTTTCCTCATATTTACATTTCAAATTCCTTTATTTTTTTCATAATTTACAAAGTGTTTTACTATATATATTTTTCAGCCATCAAAAAACATTCCTATAAAAGAAAATTCCCCCGATGGTACTGAACTTCTAAAAATACAGGCCTTCGATCCGGATACAGATGCTGATTTAAAATTCCGTATTAACTGGTCCGAAACAAGAGCAACTACACAAGGACGAGAAGTAGATCCTGAATTATATAAAGAGTAAAATTCAAACATATATAACAAATATCATATTTATTAAACTTTAAAATATATTTATTAACATACATAATTATAAATTTTAGCTGTTTTATTATCACAACTAAATACAATGAAGTTAAATTTAAAGGAAATGCGACTGGTACAATATCTGTAAAAGAACATGGTGACGAAACATTAGATTATGAAAAATATGACTATATATATTTATCAGTAGAAGTAACTGATAAAGAACAAAAAATAAATGATGATACAGCTTCAGGTAAATATGATGCATTATATCATATATTTTTATACATACACACACACACACACACACACATATATATATATAAGGATAATTCAAATATAAACAAGAATTTATTTTTATAAATTTTATTTACAACACAATTGAAATATTTCATACACTACTTTTCAATGTAGTCCTCTTTAAGTATAGTGCACTTATTCCATTATTGTGTAAACTTCTTAATTTCTGATCTAAAGAAGTATTTTAGATGTTTCTCAAACCAGCTCTACATTTAAGTAACATCGTCATTATTGTAAAATTGCCTTTTAAAAATTCCTTCAATGATCCAAATAAGTAGTAACCGGAAAAAGTCAAATCAGATCTCTATGATGGATGAGGTAGTACATCCTATTTTAGTTGACAGAGAGTTGTCATCATTAAAGCGGCATTATGAGAATGAACATTATCTAAAAGGAAACAAATTTAATTTTGCATTTTTCTTCATTTAAAGAAGATTGCTAGCTTCATTTTTTTCATTCAGTATAGTTGAATGGTACTGTACATTGATCTTTTACCTTTGAGAAGGACCTGATAAATGACATCCATTGAATTCTAGAACATTGTAGTCATTAACAAATTGTTTTGACTTTTCTTAAAAGAGACTCAATATGTTTCCACTGCATACTTTCTCTTTTAGATTCAAGAGTAAAATAATGGACCCAAGTCTTATCACAAGTCATAACATAGTCATTCTTCTCTTTCCTTTTCAAATTATTGAAGAAGATGAGTAATGACCACTAAATGTTTTTCTTTATACTCTTGTATAAGATTTAGAAGTCATCTTGTGCGTACTTTGCTGTTCTTTAATCCTATGTACAATTTTTCCCAAAATTCACGACACTAATTTCTAAATAATTTGATAATTGAATAACAGTTATTCGATGATTGGCTCGGTGTTGTTTAAAATAAACCTTCTCTTTTAAAATATTCCACAAGTGTTAATTTAAAGGATTGAAATCTGGATTTCTTGAAGACCAGTCTTAAACAACAATGAACTCTACTAAATTGACCTTTAACCAATGGTCTCGTTTTCGCCTTGTTTACCGGTGCTGAATCTTGTTGGAACATTTAATTATTTCCTGCAAACAAAGTTTAAATTCTCTCCACTACTATTATAACAGCTGTTAATTTTTTTTATTATATGTGGCCAATCTTTTCTTCGTCTACAATCAACAGAGAAAATTTCCTTGTATTGATTAATAGCGCGATAAATAAATTTCTTTATAATTTTCAAAAGTTTAAAAAATCTAAAAACTGAATATAAGAAGATACTGTAAATGAATTGTGGTCTTAAAATATTAACAGATATTTTTTTTTTATAAAATAATAAAATCATAAATACTTTATAAATGTTATGATACTATGTAAATGTGATATATATATATATATATATATATATATATATATATATATATATATATATATATATCGGAATATATATGAGTTTTATTTTAAATTTTCGAAAGTACGGTTTTTAAAATAAACATATTTTTATTTATCAATCAATCAATTACAACGTTTAAAATCAGGTTCTTCAATTATCAATCAACAACAGTGACTTAAGGAGTTCTTCTTGTTGCATCTTCCATTTTAGAATTGATGTTGTTGTTGCAACGTCCAGTATAGAACTGATGTTACCAGGTGTAATAAGTAACAAAGAAACCTCTAGTTCTTATTATTACGATATTTTATTTATTTCAAAAATTGATTGTCGCGTTTTTTATAGTTCTAAATAATTCCTAAAGGAATTATTCTTCAACAATCAACACGTGGACAATGTATGCTGTTCCCATGTGACTAGCCTTGAGAAAGTTACATGTGTTTCATATAACTTATGTATATAACAAACAATAATTTTATGCTTTATAATCTATTTTAGTCTCAATTCCAATAACTATTATTGATGAAAACGACTGTGAACCAATATTTAATGATGTAGAAAATGAATTTAAAGTGAAAGATAAAGAGAAAAAAAATTCAATAATAGGATATGTTTTGGCTACTGATAATGACGGTCCATTGTACAATCAAATTTCTTATTTCATATCGTAAGTATAGTATACTTTAAACTAATAAACATTACTATTCTAAGTAATTTACATAATTTTATAATTTTAATCATTATATTTTCATCATGTAAATGAATATATTTTTCCTTTTTATATATTCAGACCGGAAAACGACACTAAACCTAATTTAGTTCAAATCCATCCATCACGAGGTGAAATTACTGTTGTAAATGACAATGTTATTGACTGTGATTTGAATGATAATAAAGAATATACAACATATTTATACTACACAATTATAGCTACTGACTGCAAAAATAATTTAGAATTTGCTGAAGAAAAATGTTATCGTACACCATTAAACGTAATTTGTCAATAATAATAAATAACATTCATGTCATAGAAATATACACTCTATTACTACTAATAATAATATACACACACACACATACATATATATATATATATATATATATATATATATATATATATTGTATGTATGTATGTAAGTGCAAACATATATATGTTTTAGATAAGAATCTTTATTGAAGACATAAATGATCAAACACCTTTAGCAAATATTACAGATGATGTTGTTATTGTGGTTCCTGAAGATGCGGAAACAGGATATTTAATTTATAATATAGAAGCATTTGATAAAGATAGAGACAGTAATATACATTTTTTTTAAATAATTATTTACAATAAAATAATTGCAAATACATTTCTTAAGAAAAACAAAATATGTTTGAATATTTTAATAACACAATAATATTAAAGACAGTTAAAATTTTGATTTCAGTTATTTTAATTCTAGTTAAGATATTACATAATATTTTAAAATCAGTTTCATATGTAAAAATTATATATATTATTTTAGTTCCATACCATACAATAAACTATCAAATAAACACAATAGAACATCCAGAATTAAAGTTATTCTTCAATGTTGATAAAGATAACGGAACTGTTTATGTTGATCTAAAAGATGAAAATTTAGATAGGGACAAAGGTACTACTAGCTATATGATTTTTATTAAACTACGAGACAACGCTAATGGATTAGGTAAAGTTTTTATTAACCTAAATTTTATCATTCTAAACGTTCTATATTTATAATTGATCAAAATGTATTAAGGTGATTCAAAAGAAAGCACACTATCATTCGAAGTTGTCTTAAGCGATGTAAATGATAATGCACCAGAATTTGTTAAACCTTTTATATTTCCAAATGCAAACGAAAACATTACAAAAGTACGTTTTATTGATAACAATTTTAATTTATTTCTTCAATAGACTGTATTATGTACATTTTTTAACAATGTATTAAATAATTTTCAAGGGTATTACAGTAGGAACAGTTGAAGCATTTGATATTGATGAACCTAATACAATTAACTCCACCGTGTCTTATAATTTACTTAAAGTCTGGAAAAGTACTGACAATAACTCCGATTATAGCGATTATTTTACTATAAAAACAGAATCAGAAAAAGGTTCTGTAATAACAAAAGATTCATTAAGAGGACTATATGGAAAATTTTACTTCTTAGTGGAGGTAAACTAAATAAAACAGATTTGTACATATTTTATTGTTATATATATATATATATATATATATATATATATATATATATAATGTCTTTATATATATAAAATGGTTTCATCGTAAAATTAAAATCATTAATCTACTCCGATCATTAATGATTACAACCGAACATTAATGATTGGAAATAAACATCATTCACGATTGCAAGTATAATAGGGGGAGCGAGGGACAGAGCACGTCAGGTGTCGACGAGCGTAGAAACCCCATCGTATAATATAATAAAAAAGTAATTTTACTAAACCTAATAACCAAAATATGATCTCTTTTCTAATTCATAAACTTGAAAAATAATAACCGCAGACATATTTATTTCTTTATAAAGTACTTGAATAACATTTAAACAACAAATAAAGACATTTATAAATATTTTAATTTTATTACAGAATCAAAATCTATTGTATAATATAAATTATCTATAATTACAAAACCAAAACTAAAAATTATTTTAAATGTTTAAAATAAAATAAAAATTTACAATAACTCATATCCATTCCCTTATTTCATCTCTGATAAAATTTATTATTAATTATAAACATTAAGATCATTAAAAATATTTCAATAACATTAAATAATTATGCAACATATGATATTTTTAAATATTGAAGTAAATTCATAATTAAAATTATGTTTTTTAGGCTCAAGATCAGGGTCTACCGCCTCAAAGAAACACTGCTGAATATGAACTAGAAGTTTCTAAAATCAATTACGAGAAACCACAAATAATTTTTCCTCGTGAAAATGAACCATTGTGTTTAAGTCAGGTTACGTTAAATATTTATTTCTTTTTAACCATTAAAAGAATATTAATATAATGATATACATAATAATTGCATATTATAATTGATATTAGTATTTTTTTACGTCTCAGTATACTTTCATCAAATTTAGTAAATTTGTACAAAATTATCATTTTCAAAAATTAAATTACTTCATACTATTTTTAATATGGGAAAAGTCATAAATATATAAAATAAATATAAAATTGTTATATTGGCATGCAACATCATAATTTAAATTATCCGTTATATATTTGTTTTTGTAATTTAAACTTTATATTATTATTTTTCATATAATGAAATCAACAGATTCAAGACTTAAACAGACCACTAATAACAATAGAGAGTGAACAATTAGAAAACTTCAAAGCTAGTGATGAACATGATGGAGATAAGTGGGATATAGATTTTTTATTAGATTCAGGTACCTGATAATGACATTATTTTCATGTTCAATTAAAAAAAAAAACATGGCCCAAATTCAGACATATTTTTCCTTTAATTTGTTGCATATATATATATATATATATATATATATATATATATATATATATATATATATATATATATATATGCAATATGCACATGATTTCAGATACATTTAATTTAAAAAGTATAAATGGTAATACAACTCAGTTGCAACTAATTAAAACACAAACAGAAGAAGAATATTTAGTAAGTAAGAAATATTGATCTGAAATCGATTTTATTATAAAAAATATTTTTAATAAATTCGGAATGAATTATTAAACTTTTTTTTATTATCTTTTAGTTAACACTAATAACACGAATAAATGCTATTCCAGTATCGGAAGACTCAATGCCCTTACAGATTTTTTTTATAGACATAAACAGTTATCCAACATTTAGTGTTACTGAATACCCCATGTCATTTCACGAAAACTCAACAGGTCTTCAAGAACAATATGATATTCCTGAAGCTAAAGATAAAATGAATAAAACGTGCAATCCAAATCCAAAACCAGTTTACTATTTTATTACAGGTAAATTTTTCATGTGATGTAAAGAACAAAATTTTAAACATAATTATTTATATATACTGTGCAGATGAAGATACAATGTTTACTTTATTAAATAACACGAGTCGTACTTTAAAAGTATTACATGAATTAGATAGAGAAGATGTGGATCATTATTTTGTAACAATAGTTACTACTAATGAAAACAAAATACCTATAAATCCACAACCTGACACTACACTAATAGTAAATGTAAAGGTAATAAAATATATAAAAAGAATTATTTTTCATAAATAAATCTTACAACCTTGTCTGTATATGTCCATAATTATTATAATAATTTAATCTTTCATAGAATGTTTTTTAAGAACATAATTTTTAAAGCTCTCTCATTTTTAAAAAAATATATTAATTCAATCCACTGCAGTATTATTATTTCTTATATACAGTTTCATTTTCACATATTACCTTTATTTATATTATTAAATTTCATTTATAACTGTAAGATATTTTTTATAAAAATCTGATATTGATCAAAACGTTATAATTACATGTAAATAAATAATATACAATTAATTAAAATTAATATATATATATATATATATATATATAAACAATAAATTTAACAGAATGCATAAATAAATAAAACTATCCTTTTTAATGGACATATTTACATTTAACATTCATAATTATTTATTATCTTAATATAGAAAACGTATAAAAATATTGTTTATGTATTAATTATAAGTTCGAATAATTTTATAAAATGTACAATTAGGTACTTGATGTCAATGACAACCCTCCAAATTTTATTTCAACAATGGTAAAAGGATTAACTACTACAGATAAACAAGGAGATGTATTATTAACACTAGAAGTGAGTATTATTCCTAATCTACAAGAGTTTATAAACTTATGATAATATTAAATATATTTTAATAAGTTAAAAAAATTTTTACACAGATAAATCACTTATTCCTACACCACAAGATTTTATGAAAATATTCAATAATTATTTTCACTCTATTCGTTTATATGAATTCCAGTGATCATGCTTTCATCATCAGAACACTGTTTTATAAAATCTATCTATTATTTTAAAGTCCATATTTTATAATATAGTATTCTAATAGCATAAAGATTGCAATTTATGTTAGCAAAGTAAAATCTTACAAAAATGGTGTTAGGATAAGTAATTCATATGTAAAATTAATTTTATATAAATGAATTAAATGTACTGTTGTTCATTAAATATTATAGTATTAAATAAATGGTAAATTTAAGAAGCAATTCATTATATAATAAATGTGTATAAAATAAATGAAAACATTATTGTTCATTTTAAATTGTGACAAATTCACTTTAACACAAATGAATTATCACCCCCAACACCACAATATGATAATTCATTTATGTTGAAATAAAAACATATTTTTTATTTAAATTACATAATATAACATACACATTTTCAGGCCGAGGATCTAGACGAAAACGAAAGTTTAACATATTACATAACCAGTGACATAGAACCTAATGGAAATAATATTGAAAATATTGCAAAAGATGGATTTATTTTAAATGAAATCTCTGGCCAGATTACATTAAATTTTCAAGTTCGTTCAGATATGTCTGGCTATTTTACATTTACTGTTGAAGTACATGATAAAGGTAAAATACAATTTTATAATAAATAAAAGAGCAATATATAATTAAATAATATACAAGTATTATTAAAGAAAAACAATTCGTTGATAGAAAAAAAATAATATGAAATAAAACTATCAAATTTTATTTATATACATTGATTCCTTGGCATTATAGTCCTTGTAGGACCTTGGCTTCTAACAATGTTAACCTAGTAGAACTCTTTTTGTCATGATGTTATATTTTATTTATGAGATTAGTTAACATTCTTGTATCAAACCCTAACTAATTTGGAGAACTCTCTAACTGGGGATTGAATACAGTTTCTTGCCTGACAAATGGTGATTCATACTACTAAATTTAAAACTTGTAAAAAATAAATTTTATGAATTATATTACACGTCAGTATTATAACAAAATACTACTCACATATAATAAAATACTTTATTTTTGCCATTATTAAACAAATTAAAAAGTAATAAAACAAAATTTAATTTTTCAGAATATGAAAATGAATCTGAAGGTCATTTTGATCGATCATCTGTAAAAATATATATTATAACAGATACTAATAGAGTTGTTTTCGAATTTGAAAATGATATTAACACAATACAAGAAGAAAAAAATAATGTATGTATTGTTAAAAACAGTTAATTAAAATATTTGTATATTTCAAGGTATAAGAAATCAAAAATTAATTAAAAAAATAAATTTCAACACCCCCATCACCACAAGATATTAAAAGTATTCAATAATCACTTATTGTTCACTTTGTCCTTTATAACAATAGACTAATAAGCATTTCAATGGTGATGCCATCATCAGAGCATTGTGTTATAAAAATTTTTTTTTAATAATAACATTGTTCAAAGCTACTTATATATTTTCTTGTTTTTTTTCAGTCCATCTTCAACTGGTGGTTGACTCTTTCTTTTTGTTTTATCATATATTATATATATATATATATATATATATATATATATATATATATATATATATATATATATATATATATATATATATACTTGTCTAGATATCAGAACTCTGTCATTTTTAAGTAAAGAGATATTATTTATTGTTATTTACGACATGGTTATACTGAATTCTTGTCCTTTTAAACAAACTAAATTAATTTATTGCCATTAAATATTTTTTTGCATCAACAATATGTGAATTTTTTAATGGTTTGTAAGTTCTGTTTAAAATGGACTGATCTGCATGTATTAGTTTTTATGTTTCTGTATTGGAATAGTGTTATATATATATATATATATATATATATATATATATATATATATATATATATATATATATATATATATAAGTTCTCAAACCCAAAAGTAAACAAATATAAATATGTATTGCATATATATAACATATGACAAAACAAAAAGAAAAGGTCAACCGCCAGTTAAAGATGAATTTAAAAAAGATAAGAAAATACATAAAAGTAGTAAATAAGTACCTTTAAACTATTATTATTAACAAAAATTAATCTAGATTTTATAACACAATGCTCTGACAATAATAATATCGCTACAATAATAATTACTTCTAATTGTTATAAAGGACAAAATGAATAATAAATGATTATGGGGGCGAATAATTAGTGATGGGTGCGATAATTTATTTGTATAAAAGTAAATTTGCCACAGTTTCAAAACAAACTATTAAATTTCAAATTATCTATAAAATTATATTTTATTTTCTTTGTATATACAAGATTTCAAATCAACTTTTTACAAATATAATTTTAAGAATACTAAATTACTAAAAAAGTATAGTCAGTAATAAAACTAATTATAAGAATTTTAATTCATATAACACATTCTTCATAAAAGGGGCATGGCAAAAATAATTAAAAAATAAGTATATTTTTTTATTTTAGATTGAAGATATATTTACACGAACGTTAGAAAATGATTGTACAATAGATGAAATTGAAAAAAGTTATTTAAATAATGAATTAGATAATAAAACAAAAATAATTTCTTTCTTCACTTCAAATGACGAGCCTGTGCCTGCTGAAGAAATAAGAATGTAGATTTTCAATGTTCAGTTTTATTAAAATATACATATATGTGGCCCAAATTTTATTAATATTATTAGTAAATTATTTAATCTATAATTACAAAATATATTATCACATCTATTTTAATTTTATTACAATTGAACTAAAATAATATTGGACAGGTCCACAAATTAATATATATATATATATATATATATATATATATATATATATATATATATATATATATATATAATAATTAATGAACAATTAACTTATTTAAGGAAAACTAGTCAACCCTCTGTGGCAACTCAATTGCAAAAAGAATTTAAAGCAAACGGATTAATTTTATTAGATGTGAGAATGATTGATGAAAATGTGAAAGATATGGCACAATTTTTTCAAACCATGCTTATTATCGTCTCTGTAGTTCTGGGTACATTATGTGCTTCTCTTTTAATTGCATTTGTCATAAAAACAAGAACGTAAGCTTTTTTTATTAAAATCATTTAATCATAAATTTGAATTTAATTTTTTAAAAAAAAAACATCTATTCTCATTTAATTTATCTATTTTATTAAATTGTTTCAAAAATGTATTAATATTAAATGTATTATTTACATTGCAGTTTAACTAACCAATTAAATACTTTATCAAAAACTCAGTTTGGATCAAATGCATCAAATTTAAATCGTATAGGCATGCCAGCACCAAATACAAACTTGTATGCAATCGAGGGTTCAAATCCTGTCTGGAAAGAAGAAGTAAAACCACAAGATTTTGATAATATTAGGTAAATGCAATAATTATATTGAATTTTATTCTTTTTCTTCATATTTTTACACTAATTCAGTAATATTATATTAACCAATGGATATATATATATATATATATATATAAAATACTGGCCAGTAATTAGCATCACTGCCTGTCTTATGAGGAAAGTGAAATCAGTCTCTAGTTAGAGATATAGGACAGACAGGGCTCTTTAGCTAAAGTTAATCATAACCTACTTAAGGGGTAAAATCTGAATAAAAATCCTTACCAACCCACCTGATTAGTATGGTGAGTATGATCAGCTATCAATAAATGGTTCAATGAGGCTTTCACCCAGCAATGGACAAATAAAGGCATTATAGGCATATATATATATATATATATATATATATATATATATATATATATATATATATATATATATATATATATATATGAAGGTCGTTTGATAAGTATGGTAATTATTTATTGTTTAATTTAATTAATTAATTAAATTAGTTTTTTAAATTAGTTTTCTTACCTTTATACCATACTTATCAAACGACCTCGTATGTATATATATATATATATATATATATATATATATATATATATATATATATATATATATATATATATATATATATGTATGTATAATTATAAATTCTGACTCAAAAAAATATTTAATTTAATTTTGTTAGAATATATACTATTTTAATGACTATAAAATAAATGTAGATATATTTATGATATAAATTTAAAATATAATTATGATCAATTTATATCACAAACCCTATCATCACTTTCATTTTCATTAATAATATTTTTTTGAAATTGAAATATTTTTTCAATGTAGAATACATTCTAATAAAAAAATAAATGTAAAAACAAATGATTTTAATTTATGATAAATTGTTTTTAATTCAAATTTATATAAATAATAATAAAATAAATATAATATAAAATATTCTCAAATAGAACTAAAAATATTAAATTTATATACAAATAATACATTTAAATCACATTTTTTACAGCATGGGAAGTGGAGATTCAGATATGATTGGGATTGAAAACAACAAAGATTTTTTCGATGATAATGGACATGAAGTAAGTACATATTTTCTATCTTTTTTATATACTTATAATAAATATAGTCATTATATTTGTATTATATCTCTAAATACAATTTAAATCTAAATAGGCAAGTTTTAATCCCGTTATCCAAAATGGATTAGGAATAAAGTCAGGGAAGAATACTGAAGTAATAGGACCACCTGTTGAATTTAGGCCAGCATTTCTTCACTGAAGGATACATAGAGCTTTGAAAATGTAAATAATATTATAGTTATAATTTACAATACTAATTATAAATTAATTTTTTTTAACTAATTTTCATGGAATATTTATTTAATGTCATAACATACAAAATTCAATCTTTGATATACAAAAGTTATCAGCAAATATTTGCAATACATATGAAATACTAAACTTGTGTATATTCTGATATTTTTTACAGACTTTTTTGCTTTAATATATGTTTTTTCAATTTTTTTAAATTTTCTTGGGCACTTCTTAAATTTGGATTTAATTGTAATGCTTTTTCATAATATTTTCTTGCTTTTAAAATATCATTCCAGCGATGATACAGAACTCCTAAAAAAATTTAATATAAATAATTTTTTTTCACTGCTTGCATTAAAATATTTTTCACATATAATCTTTTATTACTTCTGTACAATTATATAAATTAATTATTATTTTTTTTTAATAAAATGACATTAATAACATACTAAACTCACCAAGATTTGAATGGTACAATGCATTTTTTGGACTTAACTCAATTGCCTTAAGAAAATGAAATTCAGCATCATTCCATCGTTTTAATTTCCCAAGACTATTGGCCAGACTAAAATGAAGTACATGCTCATTTGGTTGCAGAGATATTGATTGAAAACCCATTAACACAGCTTCTTCAATATTTCCTAATTTAGCATATACATTTTAAATTATTTGTGTTTAATTTATTGTTTTCAAAAATATATACATTAAATATGAAAATATAATATTCTTTATAATTATATATATATATATATATATATATATATATATATATATATATATATATTTAATAATTCTTACCTACAGAATCTAAAAGTACCAAAAGATTGCTCCAAGCAGATGTATGAATTGGTTTTAAATTAATTGCTGTTTTCCATGATGATATTGCCTCTTGATATTTTTTCTCATCTAAAAACTAAATATTTTATTATAACAAAATTTTACTATTATTTCTGATTAAAAAACAGACACAAAAGAACGTTTATACTTATATTTAACTGTACATACCAAATTTCCTAAATTATAATAACAATCTGCATACTTAGGTCGATATTTTAAAGCATTACGATAACATTTTTCTGCTTCTATTACTTGTTTTTTACTACTTAATACAATTCCTAAATTCATCCAAGCTGCAGCAAAATCTGGCCTAATGAATTAAATCCATACAATTTATATGAATTGCCTTATTTTAATAAAAAAAAACATATGTGTCTATATATATATATATATATATATATATACATAATATATATACATATATGTACATACTACAAACATACAGATATACTCATATGTGTACCTAATATCTATAGCTTTGCGCAATAATTTTTCAGCTTCACTTAATCTTCCTTGGTCCCTTAATAAATTTGCTAAATTATTCATAGCTTGATCATATTCTGGGTATAAGCTAAAAAAAAATAATGAAATTCGTAATTAATAAACTACATAAGTTTTAAAAATTACCTAATAAAAGATTTAAAAAGTACTTGAAAAAATATATTATTTACATTATAAAAATATTGAACACAATACTTACGTAATGGCCATATTATATTCATTTTCTGCAAAATATAAATCTCCATCATCTGCAGCTACTTTAGCTACGTTATAATGAACTTTTGCATTATTGGGACAAACCGATAAAGCAGAGTGATATAATGTTTTTTCTGTTAACCAGTCAATATTTCTATTTATTGTTTTTAAAATAAATACACTTATTAATACTATATAACACCATAAAATTACCTATAAAAAGTCAAATAAATTAATTTCTAAAGAATATTTTAAACTGATTACCTATCAAATTTTAATTAAACAAAATAACTATGAGGAAATGATAACTAAAGAAATTTTGAAGTGAATATTAATGTATAAATACATTATACATATATATATATATATATATATATATATATATATATATATATATATATATATAAAGCAGATGCATATAATAATATTTCTAGTTTAATTACAAGTTATTCATATGAAAAACATTTTATTCACCTACTTTTTTCTTAATTTTTAATTCAGTCTCAAGTTTATACATTCCTAAAACTATTAGCATACAGAATCCTGCACTTGGCAAAAATAATGTTCGTTCAGCCAATACAAATCCAACTCGAAAGAAAATATTAGAGGCAGGTAAAAATGGTACTATAATCATACAAAGCACGATGATATATGTTCTACAATTGTAAAACTTTTATAAATAATAAATTTACTTTTTTTAATATTTTATATTTTTATACCTTTTAATAGTTTTTGAATGTTGAACATTTTTTAAAGTTAAAAACATACCAATCCAAAAACAAACAATACTTATAATTCTATAATCATACATTTTAACCAAGGGTATACATCCCATAGACCAATCAAAACAAAGCCATTGTGGCCATATTAATAAAAGAGAGTTTAGTGTGTATATGTAATTATAAGTTAGCATCTAAAATATTTAAGACCAATTAAACTATATATATATATTAAAACCTAATAAATTTACTATACTAACTCTTGTTGCAATATGATCATTAAATGAAGCTGGATTATCCATTGGTTGAAATTTTGGATTTTCAAAGCCCATTACATTTAAACGTAATAGCAAAAGAGAAACTCCTAATACTATATTTAATATCTGTCTTATAATTAAATTTCTTATTTTTGTTTTATTAGATAATTTACTTGATTTACTCACTAATATATCAATTAGATATTTAAATAAATCCATGAGAATTACATCAGACACCAAAACATCATAAACACTTATTATTCCCTACAGAGTAGTAATAAATATTTATAACAATTTTTAATAACAATATTAACCTGAGCTATTTATATTTACATACCAATACTGTGATACCTATTTCTTTTGAAAACATAGAAATTATTATCATAAATGATGCCATTATATAACATAAATACTTCAGTATATTTTTATTTTGTTTTAATACTTCATGGTATAACAAAATAGTTAGCCAATAAAATAAAGTACAGAGTAAATCTGCTCTTCCAACAATAGCTGCTACGGATTCAACATGGATAGGATGTACAGTATATAACAAAGCAGAGGTAAAAGATAATTCTTCCTTAATAATAGTAGATAATTCAGATAATTCAAAAAATTTTTGAAAAACGACGAATGATAAAACACAAATAATAGTGTATAAGATAACATTCACTAAATGGTAAGCAAATGCATTTGGTTGGAATTGAGTATCGAAATAATTATTCAATCTAAAAAATTATTCTAAATAAGATAAAATTATCAGTAATTTCTTAATTAACATATAAGTACCTAAAACTTAAAATAGTAAATGGACGGTATGATTTATGACTGTTTTTGTATTTCAAAGGTGTCCCCCAAAAATCATGCTGAAAAATATCTTTTAGAGGACTATTATTATATACATCATTATTTTTGATTACTGCTTCAGTATCGTCAAAAACAAAACTTCCATATAATGTATTCCAATAACAAAATATCGATGTAAAACTTATTAATAAAAATTTGGTGAAGTACTTCATTTTAATGTAACGTTTGTCTAATAATTTAGGTTATAAATACGTCTTTCTTCATTCAATTTACTTGTAAGAATTTAATAAATTTTAATAATTTATCTAAACTTTTATTTTAGAAAAATATTTATATTCAAACGAAAGTTGACGTTTACATTTTATTTTTAAACAATATAAAAAGTTAATAGAATATTTTTCATTGCATCATTTGACAGGTGAAGAAGAGAATATTTAAATAAAGTGCAAATAAGAGTAATAATAATTAGTAATATTCAGGTTTTAAGAATGTGTATACATTATTAAAAGCATAATTATTAACATTTTATTAGTTATCTTAGTCATTTATAATGCCAAAAAAATTTGTTGGTGAAAATAGCAAAGCTGTTGCTGCTCGAGCAAGGAAAGCAGCTGTAAAAGAGGCTGAAAATGCAAAAAAACAACAAGAAATTGAAAACCAATATTGGCAAGACAATGATAAACAACTTGTACGTAAACAGCAAAGAAAGGAAGAACAAGAACTGAAAAAACAAGAACAATTAAAAAAAAAAGCTGAAGCAAAAGCATTATTGGAACAAGAAATGAGTTCTTTGAAAATTAATAAACCGATTGTTACAAAACTTACTCGTGCCCAAATTAATACAGTAACAGAGAAACATACAAGTGAATCATCAATCGGTAAAACTACGACACTAATAGAAGTACCTTTAGAAGAAAATTTAAATCGTATTGTTCTGGATGGTGAAGTAGCAAGTACTGTAGATGAAGCTATAAACATATTGAAAAATTCAAACCCAATTGAAGATAAACATCCAGAAAAAAGAATGAAAGCTGCTTATACAGCATTTGAAGAAAAAATGATGCCTCAATTAAAAGTAGAAAATCCTACATTACGTCTTTCTCAGTTAAAGCAGTTATTAAGAAAAGAATGGATGAAATCCCCAGAAAATCCACTTAATCAAAAACTTCAAGCTTTCTAAGTAGAATTTGGAAAAATTGCAGTTTTAAAAATATGTCTTAATCAATTTGAATTTCATACATTTTTTAAATATCAAAAAACATTTATGTATATATATATATATACATACACATACATACGTACATACCTTAAAATGATATAAAAATAAATTTATAATTGATTGATCACTGGTTTATTTATTTATTTACAAATGAATTACAAGAATTTATAATATTGTTCAATAATCTTTGTTTTTATTAATACCTATTTTAATGACCTAACTATAATTTTTATATGTTCTGAACATTATATGGTATTCAGCAATAATTTATGACTTTAATAAATAAATCTTATAATGCAATGGTCTAAAGAATATGGCATGATCATTGAAATACAGATTAGTGAATACAGTAAGCAATAGTTATAATTGAACACTTATAATATGTTGTAGTTAGAATGAATTATTCATGTGTTAAAATAAATTTCTTAGACTTCCAAAACAAATAATGTATGCAAGTTAATTTGTATTAATAAATTATTTAAAATTTATATATTTATCCTTTACCATGTATACTTTTTATTTGGTCACTGTATATTGTGTTCCTATTTTTCAAAAAACCAACACTTTCAAAAGCCACCCCCATTTTTCAAAAACTACCCCTATTTTCATAAAACTACCACTATTTTTAAAAATTTTGATTTTGAATTTTTCAGAATTTTGATTTTGCCAAAATTGTGTATTGCGTGTTTAATGCGTGTGTATGGTTATATATATATATATATATACATATATATATATATATATATATATATATATATATATATATATATATATATATATATGTAGTTTAATATATTATCAAGAAATGTTACTGACATAATTCGTCAAATCACAAGAAAAAACTAATAATATAGGGTAACTACAAGGAGACCATTCATAGATGAATGGAACAGATTATATGAGTGCATGATTTTACGTTTTTTTGCATTACTTTGTAATTTTGTTGTTTATGAATTCATATTTAAAATTATTCGATATTTAAAATAATGTATTATTATATGAAATATTCGAGAAAAAAAAAATTAAAAATGTTAATATTTAATGATATATTTTCTTTTCAATTCGTAACTTATATATATATATATATATATATATATATATATATATACTGACGCGCATAAGTCATGGCACATATGGGTAACAAGCAATTTATTGATATAATTAATATAATTAATTATATTAGCAATATATGATATAATTAATTTTTAAAAAAATATTTAATTGAAAATAAATTTAATATTTATTAAATTTATTCATTATATAATATTCATTATATTTATTTTGAATTAAATATTTTTTTAATTTAACGACCATTGTGAATTATATCAATAAACTGCTTGTTACCCATATGTGCCATGACTTATGCGCATGTGTATATATATATATATATATATATATATATATATATATATATATATATATATATATATATATATATATATATTACAATTGGAAGAGAGAGGGAGAGGATAGAACAAAATGTTACACACTAGTAATATTCACTTTCTAATATTGGTGATGAGCAATTATTTACGTTTCCTATCATCCTTACCAACTTAGTCATCTTATTTAGTAGTTGTCAATTGCGTTTCATTGTTTCATTAATAACTCATACAAAGAAGTAAGATTTTTCATAATAATTTTTGGTCCATTTTACAATGGGTGGTCTTCTAACATTACCCTGCACAGCAGCATCGGTAAATAAAAATATTTTTCTAATTATATTCGAAATAAAATATTTATTTGCTAATATACGTTTTATATTGTTATTATTATTGTTAATAGTTAGCCTGCTGCTGTGGAAGTGCAGCATGTTCGTTATGCTGTTCAGCTTGTCCAACATGCCGGAATTCCACTTCTTCTCGTTTGATGTATGCAATAATGTTATTATTGGCTACAGTATTGGCTTGTATAACACTTACACCAGGTTTACAAGATACTTTACGCAAAGTAATAAAACCATTTTTTAATCCGATAGCATTTGTTAAAAAAATACTAATAAGTAAAATATTGTCAGGTTCCATTTTGTGCAAACAGTACTAGTACAGCTGGAAAAATTGTCCCAGATACAATACTTTTTGATTGTGATGCAGCTGTAGGATATTTAGCTGTATATCGTATATGTTTCATTTTCACATGCTTTTTCTTTCTTATGTCACTTATTATGATTGGCGTTAAAAGTTCAAAAGACCCTCGTGCTGGTATTCATAATGGGTAAATATAATAAATGAAATACATTACTTCTGCAACATATATGATATTTATATTTTTATAGATTCTGGGGTTTAAAGTATCTAATTGTTATCGGTGGAATAATTGGTGCATTTTTCATCCCTGAAGGTTCATTTGGTCCTACTTGGATGTATTTTGGAATGATAGGTGGATTTTTATTCATTTTAATTCAATTAATATTAATAATAGATTTTGCTCATTCTTGGGCTGAAAGTTGGGTAGGGAAATATGAAGAAACAGAATCTAAAGGATGGTATGCTGCATTACTTATAATAACTCTTATAAACTATGCATTAGCAATTGCTGGTATTGTACTTCTGTATGTCTATTTTACTGAGGTAACTTAAAATAATTGTTATATTTATGTTTCTGAATTAATTTTTAAAACAATGTATTATTTTAGCCGGATAATTGTGCATTACACAAATTTTTCATTTCATTCAATTTAATTGCTTGTGTGATCGTAAGTGGATTGTCTATTTTACCTGCAGTTCAAGAAAATCAACCACGTTCTGGCTTATTACAAAGTTCTGTTGTTACTCTTTATGTTATTTACTTAACCTGGTCTGCTGTTTCTAATCAACCAGGTATTATTTATATATATATATATATGTGTGTGTGTGTGTATATTTGTTTATATGTGTTTGTATGTATATTTATCAAACTCTCAATTTTAGATCAAAAATGCAATCATGGTCTCTTAGATATTGTTTCTGGAGGAGATATAAAAAGTCAGAATAATGTAGCATTCGATAAAGAAAGTATTGTAGGCCTTATTGTTTGGATGATTTGTGTCTTGTATTCATCTTTACGATCTGCTTCAAAATCTTCAAAGATCACAATGTCTGATCATATTTTAGTTAAAGATAATGGTGCAGGTATATATACAAATAATTTATTTATATCGCTTAAGTAATAACTGTTATCATGTATTATTTATTATATAAAAAATACTATAATAACTATTTTATATATATATATATATATATATATATATATATATATATATATATATATATATATGTCATTTGAAATTGTTAAAAAAATATTTGCTGTTTTTTAATAATATTATATAATAGCAAATATTTTTGATAATTTAATTTGAAAAATTATAGTCTTTTAAACAAACAGAAATAATATTTCTTTCTTTAAATAAGATATACATATATCCCGATTAAAATAATTAACAAGATGTTATTAATTATATTATTAATATTAAATTTTGTATAACTTTTAGTTAGAGGCTCTGGGAATGCCAACTTGGTGGATAATGAAGGTAGGGATTTGTTTTTTAATGATAATAATGTTTTTATGTTGGTGATTGTTTTATATTATTTTATTTCAATGTAGCATGATTCATTAGATTTAAATTCACTTTTTTAGAATAATAAGTAGTTAGAATAGTAATAGTAAATTGCTATCTATTGGTTTTGATTAAAAAATGATCATTGGAACATTTTTTTTTATTAATAAGAAATCTCCATCACAATATATAGCAATAATTGTTTATTTTCAATATATATGCATATTTAAACGACATGAATGTAAGTGTAATAATTTTATTAACAGCTGTTAAATTATAATGGAAAGTGTTTATTTTTTTAAAAAATTGAATATTAATTCAAATGATTTAAAAATAATATTTCTTACATTGTAATTTAAATGTGTTTTGAAATAATAAATAATACTTATGTGTAAGAGTTTTATATAAATCTTTTAAAATGATTAATATAATTGGGATATATGTATTCTACAATCATTTTTGCTTCATATTCAGCAAATTATTTTTTCTTGCTTAAACTTTTAAATGAATATAATTTCAATAATATGCTAATGCTTGTTAGTTGTTAATTGCTTTTATTTTTGAAATGTTCCTGTGCATTTTATTATTTAAGTCTAATAATTTTGTATGCTTAAATAGTAATGAATTTAATTACAAACTGAAAATACTCTTGAAAGTAAAATGAATATATAATATTTATTTAACTACTATTTGCTATTAATTTCAGTTTTTGTAATTAATTTCCAAATTCTTAATTAATTTTGTTGGTTTTTGATTGATTTGATAAAATGCATAAAACTACTTTTTAAAATTTAGTTAAATCCCTGTTTTTATAAATGCCTGTTTCAGAAACAGGTGATGGTGGAGAATCTGGAACATTAAATGATTCTAATGGCAAAGTTTGGGATAATGAAGAAGATGGTGTTGCTTATTCATGGAGTTTCTTTCATATTATGTTTGTTCTAGCTACATTATATGTAATGATGACATTAACAAATTGGTATAAGTAAGTATAAAAAAAAAATGAAATATAATTAACTTGAAATTAATAACTCTTATCATTTTTAGACCAAATTCAAGTTTAGAAACTTTAAATGCAAATGCAGCATCAATGTGGGTAAAAATAATTTCTAGTTGGCTTTGTATTTGTCTTTATGGATGGACACTTATTGCTCCGATAGTTCTTCCTGATAGAGATTTTAGTTAAATGGCTGAAGATTTTGTCTTTATTATGCATTATAGCTTAAATATGCATTCAAATACATTACTATTAAAATGTTAATATTTATGATGTATGCTTTCTAAATTTATAACTGTCTACCTTCCAATTGTTTATTGGATTTATTTGAATAAATTGAATGTTTTATAAATATATGTAAAATCATATGGTGTGCATATACATACATACATATATATATATATATATATATATATATATATATATATATATATATATATATATATATGTGAGGAAATTTATTAAAAAGAAGACTGCTATAATATTTTAATGTCATTTAAATTATATTTAATATATATGCAAATATAAATGAGAATGTGTATGTGCATATACACACACATATTCACAATGTATGTACTATAGGAATTACATATGACATTTTCATATGTTACGAATTTAAGGTGTATTGAATTGTTCATTTATTATCATTTTTTAGTGTTGAGAATTATGAATGAATATTTTATTCAATAGAAAGTGTGATCTGTAATTAGTAATAAACTATCTATTAATACACATATATGTATGTTTATGAATTCTGTAAAATTAAAATATTTAAAATAATTTAAACTGATTACTTATTAGTAACCGAAAATGTGTTCCTTTTTTATTAATGTCCGTATTAATTTTTTTTTTTTTTGTTATTTTTCAGCTAAAAGAAATATTCATTACTGATAAAAAATTACAAATTTTCTAAATTTATCAATGTATATACATTTATTAACAAACAATATAGAAAATTAACAGATAGTATAAAAAATTATGTAGTTTTTTTTTTAGAAAATAAAAATACATTATTTTGAAACAGCAATGTATTTTATTACATTATTAAGAATATTCATATGAATTTGAGTAATTAGTAGAAAAAAGTATTTAATAAAACGAAATTACTTGATCTGTGCATAATTATATTTCATCTTTTATTGATTCTTGAAGATTACAGTGAAAATCAATAAAAATGTATTATCCAAAAAAATAACTAATATTGTCAATCCCTAAATAAAAAAGATTTTAAGCAATTGAAACAAACATTTTTTTTTTATATTTACGAATATGAATGTAGAATATGCTTACTTAATTAATCACAATTTGTATCTTTTTGCTCTGTAATCGTTCCTTCTAGATCTAAATATTTATTAAAAGCACACCAATCAATTTTTTCATAACTTGAAGGATATTTTTCACAGTTCCAAGCCAAAAATTTCTATAAAATAAATTATAAGTATATAATATATATATATATATATATATATATATATATATATATATATATATATATATATATATATATATATATCTGTGTATATGTTTATCTTACGAGAAATACCCTGTCGGTGAAATGAAACAAGTGGGGTTCTTAACCAAGAAGACTACTACTTAAGGGAACAAACATTAAATAAAAAATCTTTACCAATCTACCTGGTCAGCATTGTATAATCAAGTGCCAGTGATTGATAATTCAATAAAGTTTTTACTTAGCAGTGGGATAATATAGACTGATGTGATGGTTCATATATATATATATATATATATATAAACATTTCAAAATATTTTTGAATATAATTTTATATAAATATTAATTATTTGAATATATTTTTTAAAAAAAACACATTGTTTATAAATCAAATAATGATTTACTGATAACATATAAACATAATTGTTATTCACTTTCAAATTTATAATTTAAATCTATATAAAAGGTATTTTTAAATTTAATTGATAAATTATATCATTACTTTTTTAAAAAAAAATATTACGGAAATTGTTTTCATATCTTTCCAAATAAAATCGTATTTTTTTAAACGAATTGAAAATGAAATAATTATTTTCAATTTTCATATTTTAGAATACAATCACATACAATAATATTTACCTGTATATTTATTGGTACTACATCTGATATGGGTTCCCAATTTACGTTTAAAAAATTAAGTAAATCTTCATAAAATATATCTCCGTTTTCGTTTTTCGAAATTCTTAAACATTGAAATTATATATATATATATATGTATAAATCAATAATTTACTTACATATTAAGCATAGCGTTTAGTAAATCAACATCAATAGGTAAACGTGCTGCTCGGCATATCGTATATGCAGTATGTCGACTAACATATTTTGTATTTTGTAAATCATTCATTAAAAATGCCTCAGCAATTTTGTCCAAATTATTCCATAAGTTATGTTTAATTTCACTCAACACTAAACCTCTGATATCATTTCTTGTATATTGTTGAAAAACACATTCAGGTTTAAAATATCTGGCAATTGTTACCATTTCATGTAATGTGAGAGGAGGTTCTTTTATATATTTTAATAGAGCATGTCTAGAAATAAATTATATATTAATAATTAATAAAATATAGTTGAATACTAATTTAATAATAATTTTCCAATTATTGAAATTATTTTCATGATATTATTGTAATATATGCAAATTGCTTTGCATAAGATAAATTTCAATAATATATATTATTACATATCTATACATATATATTTATTTTTACATATTTTTGAGAAAACATGTTTTATTACCTCAATGTATCAAAATGTATAATAGGCTTATTTTTAGGTAAATATTCTGCAACAAATTCTTTATAAACGGGGCGCAATGATTCCTTTATTCTATTCATAATTAGTTTTATATTTGATTTTGGAAACTAAAAATAAAATATATAAGTATATACATAGAAAAAGAAAAATATTAAATATAATAAGATAAATACGCACTTCTTCACAATTAATTTCCATATATCTAAGAGCGTATTCATCTGCCCCAATAAGTAAAAATTCAAAATCATTTATAAATAGTGTTCCTCCGATATATAAATCTTGTGGTTCATAACATTTTGGTGGGTCAACAGAGAAGTATTCTTGTCCTGGTATAGGTATGCGTGCTCGTTTAAAAAATTTACCGCCCAAAAATCCTTATAATAAGAAAATGAATAAATAATGAATTTCATTTAATATAATACATATATAATACCAGAATTTCTTTTTGCTCTCTCAAATACTGATATAGAGTCGTCTGAAAGAAAATAATTAATAATAATATAACGATCACAATTTTCTGAAAACTTCGAAACCATCTGTGAACGGAATTTTAGTACATGACTATCAAATCCAATTCTATCTTTACTAAAAAACTTTTTAAAATCTTTATGTGGAGGTTTCAGATCAACTGTTCGACAATTCACTGCCGAATCTTCATGTGTTCCATAACCATTCCAAGGTGGTAATATTCTTGTTGTTTTTTCTAATTTTTGTTCTTCGGCAGCAAATGGTCTCGGCGCTGGTGAAAAATCATCTAAAACGCCCATTAAATATTTTCTATACATTCAAATATTAATAACAATTTTCTTTTTATAATTAATTAATTTTGATATTTTTACTCTTTTATACAAAAATAATAAATAAATATAAACGATAAAACATTATCTAAATAAAAAACAAACCCAATCCATATTTAGCTTTATAATATTCTTGTGTAAAAGAATCGCAATGGGTGAGAACAACTTTACGACCATATACATTTAAAGCTGCGCCGATAGCCAAATCATTATCTTTATAATATTCAAAAACACCTTTTCCGCAATTCAACGAATCCGCTAAAAAACGACCTCCTTGTAATCCTGTCTTCAGAACATTAAGAATAGTACACTGATTTGTTTCACCGGGCGAAGGAAGCGCTTGAAATGACTAAGTGCGTTTAAAAATAATTAGTTTCGTTTCTAATACGATAATCCATTCTGACAAAAATAATAAATTCGTATTTTCAAGAATAATTGCATCAAAAAGTTAAATAACAAAAACCTTAGGTAATTTCTGTCTTTTGAGAAACATTGTTCCTGGTTCTCTTCCCAAGTTTGCTGCAACTATTTCTTTTATTTCAACTGTATCATCTGCTAAAAAATAATGTATTTCTAAATTATGCATCATTCCATATTCAGATTCTCTATCGTCCCAGTAACCGTAAAATCTTAGAACATGCCTATCGTGTTCCAAAAACTGTGCTAATGTATCTATATTGCGGTTTGGTTTTTTTGGCAGTTTATAGCCTGTAATCTACATTTTTTTTATTAAACATATGTTAATTTAACTGTTAGAGTACTTTAATTATATTATTATTATTTTTAAAAAAATTGTCACCTTTTTTCGCAAAACGCGACTAGGATCTTCAGGCTCGTTAATTGGATCCGGTACAGGAATGCCAGAACGATTCAAAAAAACTCTAGTGAATTTGTCGCAGTTTGTTATTTTAAATATCTTTCCATAAAACTCTATATTTTTACCGATATTGAAATCAATTATATCATAATATTCGTTGTCTCTTGGTGCTGGTAATCTAATTCGTTGACGACTTATTAATGTGCCTATTGAATTATTTTCAAATGAAGAACAATTTATTTATTTAATTAATATTATTTTGAAATAAACCTTGAGGAATGCCACTATTCGAATATTTTGGTTCAACAACTTGAATTGTACCATCTTCTAAATAAAAATAAATTTTAACTGGCCTCACTTGAAATGGAAATTTGTCGAATACTTCTTGTATAGTAGCTTGAAAGAATGCATCAAAACATAAAACCTGTTATTATTGAAATAAATGTTATTTTTCATTATTTATTTTGGTACTGCGACAAAAACATTTTAATATTAAGAAGTTACCCACTCTAATATCACAAAATTTTGTATATATTCAATAATTGTTTATTATTTACTTTATTCATTGATGTGCATTCCGATGACTATGTTATCATTGTTCTGCATTATAACATTTTATATATTGCGGCTCGTTATTGATGACATGGCTATCGAAATGCATACCAACAAAAAGTGAGCCATAATTAATTTTTAAACATTTTTATAAAATATTATGTTGTCAAGTATCTCCCTTCCGCTTTTTTTTTTTTTTTTGTACATAGCTGCGAAATTCAAAAGACCAACAGGCGGAAGGGAGATATTTGACAACCTAATATAATGATTTTGAGACGAGTAATCTATTAGTATATATATATATATATATATATATAGAGAGAGAGAGAGAGAGAGAGAGAGAGAGAGAGAGAGAACTAAATTGAGGGTGTAGACATATACTACTATTTATATTCTTTATATCATTCAGTCTCATTTGATATATATATATATATATATATATATATATATATATATATATATATATATATACATCACCTGTTTATCAAATGCAAGCCATGGGGGTTGATCAATAGATTCTCCGCGTACAAAAAACGAAGGATGACGATTAATTTTTGTTCCGGGTAAAGGAAAACCTCCAATTCCTGGCTTAATACAGTCATCTAATAAAGGTTCATTATTAATGCGTACAAAATGTTGAGATTTATGAAATCGTTGCTGTCCAAGCTATAAATTGAGTTTAGTTAATGTATGTAATTTATACATGTAAATGTATATAAAAATATGTAAAAAAATTATTTACTATTTAAAATTCTTACATTTTGACCAAAATTGAATCCAGGAAGTTTAGGTAATGGAGTTGAACGTATCATTATTTTGCAAATTTCAATAGTTCACATAGTCTTTTAAAAATAAAATTGTCAAAACTTAATTTGTTATGAAAACAGTGATGAGTTACTATGGAAAATATGTTTATATACTTCCATTTATAAACAGACAACGTACACATGCATATTATTTTGAATAAATTTAACTTAAAAAATATTGTGAATATTTATTATTTTTTATAAAATCTCATTACAACTGTTACTTAAAATAATTAACTAAATACCAATTTATAATTTATGAAGTGAGATAATAACTGTATATATATATACGAGGTCGTTTGATAAGTATGGTAAAAAAGTAAGAAAAACTAAATTGAAAAATTTAATTTAATTAATTAATAATTAAATTAAACAATAAATAAATTTACCATACTTATCAAACGACCCTCGTATATATATTTTTAATAATTTTAAAAATGAAATTTATTTATTGGAGTAAAACAAATTAATTTTAATTATGAAAATATTCATTAAATATATTTAATTGAAGTTAAAATACAGTGAATAAAAAAATTCTTATTTTTTAAAACATAATTTACATAAAATTATATATAATAATCAGCGAATAGTAATATAAAAACTATTATTATTCATTGTAACTATATAAACATACTTTTTTTATAAATAAAATGTTATTCTGTATCTTTTTTGATTTTTAATTTATTTAACAGAAACATCACATGTATGCATATATATATATATATATATATATATATATATATATATATATATATATATATATATATATATATAATAAAATATAATTATATTTAAAAATGAAATGCTATTGAATTATTATGTGTTTTCATATTAATAAACATTTATATTATATTCATACACACAGTTTGCATGCAATCATATTCAATGTATATACATATATATATATATATATATATATATATATATATATATATATATATATATATATACACATGTACATATGTATATATACATATACAAAGGTTTCCATATATGTGTGTATGAATGTATATTTGTTTTAATACGAAAACTCGATAATTTAATTGATTTTTAAGTTTATAATTTTATCAAATATAAACTAATTGTAATAAAAAAATTATTAGGTACAATTTATTAAATACAGTATAACTATCTCTTTTTTTATACATCGATTGTGGAATTGCGTTCTTATTTTAAACGAATAGCTGCAATATATAATATCGTCATTTCGTTATTGATACGTGAGCCGCATTTCATTACTTTATAAATAATTGGTGACCTAATCAAATGTATTAAACAAGTTCTGTCAGAAAATTAAACCAATTTGAATTCATTATAATGCGTATTTTCAATATTTAAAGTAGTGTGGAAACAATAATTAGTATCATAATTGAACTGTACTGGCATTTTTAATAATAATTTAGACTTTTAATTCAACAATGGCAGATACCAGTGTTGAAAATAATAGCGATGGCATTGTTGTCAAGAAAACGTCGAGTTCTAATATAATGTCTATAGTATTAAGCGTTATTAAAAAGGTATGTTTATATATATATATATATATATATATATATATATATATATATATATATATATATAATTAGGTTATTTTTTAATTAAGTATATTAAATATTAATTTTAATTATATTAGGTTGCAACTGTTGGGCTTGTGTATCTAGCTGGGTACATGAATTTCTCAGTTGCATGGTTTGTTTGTCCAGTTATTTTATCAGTTATGAGAGACCAGTGGCGTAAGGAATCTGACTTAAAACGAAATATAGCAAAAGCAGCTGCTATGGCTAGTGAAAAAGAAGTTATCTTAGCCCGAGTTGATGATTTACCTGCTTGGGTTTGTATTATGTAATAAAGTAGTTAAATATATTTATTTGTTCTATGTAGCATTAAGAATATTTTTATGTATGTAATGTTAAAATCTGATTTCATATTTTTCTGTGTTGCTGTTAATTATTGAATATATTTTATTAATTTAAATAAAACTTGACAGTTTTATTGTATGTCTTTTGTTGTTTTTTTTATAGGTTTTCTTTCCTGATGTAGAACGAGCTGAGTGGTTAAATAGAGTAAGCGTTATGTTCATGATTATAAGCAACTATATAACTAAATTATATTATATTATTTTGTGTTTATATTATAGATATTACGACAAATATGGCCAAATGTTAATCATTATGCTCGAGATTTAATTAAAGATGTTATAGAACCTAGTGTAAGACAAAGTTTAGTTGCATATAAACTTCATGGATTTAAATTTGAACGATTAATACTTGGTACAATAGTAAGTTACTGTCATAGATATTTTATAAGTCTTGTATGTTATTTTTATGAAATATTATATATATATATATATATATATATATATATATATATATATATATATATATATGTATATATCTTTAATAATTCCTTATTTTATAGTCAGTCACTTAATAATGATTTATTATTTTCTTGATATAAATTTATCTAAAAATTGATTATTTTAGCCTCCTAGATTTGGTGGGATTAAAGTCTATGATAAGAATGTTGCACGAAATGAAATTATTATGGATATGGATGTTTTGTAAGTATTTGTTTAATAATTGGATATAAAAAATTATGTATTAAAACTTATTTAATTTAAAAACTTATGTGTGTGTGTGTATATATATATATATATATATATATATATATATATATATATATATATATATATATATATGTATGTACATACATATATACATACATGTATATATAGATCAATAGATAGATAAGTTGTGTTAAAAACCACTATATTTAATTTTGAAATAAATTGCCATTCTGTTGCATATTTAACTGTAAATGCTAACCATTTATCTTTTATTTAATAGACATGAAAAAATATGTGAATTTCTTTATTTCTTTTAATAGCAAATTTGTATAATTAATGCTGATGTTTTGTCTTGCTATACTTTAAATATGAATTTATTGTTTTTTATTTTGTATAATAATCATAATTTTTAGTTATGCTGGTGATTGTGATATATCATTTACTCTTAGTGGTATAAAAGGTGGGATTAAAGATTTTCAGGTAAGAATTAAAAAGGCATTTATAGTTTTATATTGTTGTTTTACCTGGTTACTTTTTTAGATCCACGGTATGATTCGTGTTGTAATGAAACCTTTGATTAAAACAATACCTTTAGTTGGAGGTTTACAGATATTTTTTCTTAATAATCCAACATTGGATTTTAATTTGGTTGGTGTAGCTGATGTACTTGATATGCCAGGACTGAGGTAATTACAGTGCTATGTTTGTGTAATTATTTTTATTTATTTATTTTTAAATGTTTAATTATTTCAATATCGATTTTTTTGCAGTGACATGTTACGAAAAATTATTGTTGAACAAGTAGCTGCTATGATGGTTTTACCAAATAAGTTGCCAATTAAATTAAGTGATGTTGTAGAAGCACAAACGTTGAAAACTCCTGAGGCAGAAGTAAGTTTCTCTTATAACTAAACTAAAGTAGTTATGTAAAATCAGTACTTATTATTTACTTTTAAAGTGTAAAAAATGTTAATTGTATTTTTTTATCATAAATTTATTAAAAATTATTTACTACATTTTAACATATATGAAAGTAATTTATGAAAAGAATGTTATTATTTTTTGAACATTTGATTTTGTATTTAAAATTATCAACATATCAAATATTGTTATCCTAATTTAAATTATTTATTTTAGGGTGTTTTAAGAGTTCATGTTGTTGAAGCAAAACATTTAATGAAAAAAGACATTGGTATGTTAGGTAAGGGTAAGTCAGATCCATATGCAGTAATTTCTGTTGGAGCACAAGAATTTCGAACAAAAACCATTGACAATACAGTTAATCCAAAATGGGACTTTTGGTGTGAGGTAAGTATTTTAAGGTTGGACTTTTGTTTTTCATGTTTTTTTGTGCCGTTATACCCTTGTGCCATTGCCAAAGTCAATACTTATTTTATTGCTGTTTTGCAATCATAATCAAATGCATTTACCTTTTTTTTCTAATTGGGTTCTACATAATTGATACTTTAAAATAAAATTATAGCATTAGTTGCACATGCTTTTTTAGGCTGTGAATGATAACAAATACTTGTTTTCTTTTTACATTACATAATTATTTTTTTTCTACATATCAAGAAAAGATACACGGCATGAATGTATTGTTACACAAATTAGATTTTTTACTCGTTTTTTATTTTTTTTAATTTATTATTTTGATATTAAATTAATGATTATATGTGTAATGATTCCAAATATTTTTGAAATTATTCAAAAATTATATTGTACACTAATCAACGTTAAAACATTAGTTTAATTTATATACAGATATTACTTTACAGTTATTAATTTTAAAAAAGTATAATAAAAACTTTAAATAAAAATAAAATTCTTTTACTGTTATTTTAAATAATAAAAAAAAACTAACTTATGAGTTTCTGTAATAATTGATATATTTATATTGACTGTGAAAATTTAATAATATATATAATTTTTATTTTTGAATAAATATATACTGTATGATATCAAAGTAATATTGATACTTTTTCATCTTTTACTGTGTATATATTCAGAGTATATGTGTTTTTAACCCATTTAGTAATAAACTTTTATTTCACTATTATTTTAAAAATAAACTGTTTATTCTGTATTAAATATAATTTTTATACATATAATAATGTTTTAATATTTATTTGAAATTCTGCAGGTAAATTTGGGTTTTTACATTTATTATTTTTATTACAACTTGTAATGCTATTTGAGTGAAATGTATATTTTGTCTATATAAATACTAAATGTATTTTCAGTTGTCAGATTTTTTAATTATTTTCACTATATACCACATAAATAGCACTCATAAAAATATTTGTTTTACAAATATATGTAACTGTTTATATGTTTGTATGTGATGAAAAAGTAGTCGCTTTTATGTCTTCATACAAAATTAATAGAAAATTGGTATTACTTAAAAATATAATTTATTAAACATATGCATTCATACTATGTTACCATTAATGTAATCAACAAGTAGTTAAAATTCATGTTAGGGTTACTTTAGTTTGCATTCATAAATATATATGGGCACATAAAAAGAGGACATTTACATAAAGACAAGTACGAGGTGAAAATGTTATGTGTAGAGTCCTATTTTGGAGTCCAGCGGTCAAGCTATGTTCTTACACGTGTGGGATAAAGATGATGGCCCTCGTGATGATGAGAGCCTTGGCAGGTGAGATCAATTTATTTAATAATGAATTTAACGGTACAGTATCAATGAATAGGGTAGTTTTTGACACAGTGTTGAGGAAAAGATAAAGTGTTGTTTTAAAGCACCACATGAAATATTATAAAGTTTTTGTGATGCAATTTATTTATCAAGTTATATACATACAACCATCAATTTCACTCTTCAAATAGCTTTTGCTTTTGTGGCTATCTTGTTGATTAACATACACACACACATGTATATATATATATATATATATATATATATGTGTGTGTGTGTGTGTATATATATTTTTGTGTGTGTATGTATATATATACACACACACCAGTGATATATATTTTTTGAAAATAAGCATTTCTACATAGATTTTAATATTTTTCTTAGCTTATTTTTTAAATAAAATTAATTGAAGTATAATTTTATTCTAAAAATGGATAGTATTATTATTACCTAATGTATATATTTTCATATGCAAGTGTACACATGTACACACACACTTTAATTTATTTTAGTTTTTATTTATAATATCAATATATATTTTCACACAAATTAACTATCATCCCAACACCAAAGATATTGAAAAAGTATTCAATAATTATTCACTCTCTTAATTTAAATGTAACTAGAGTATATCAATGGCAGTGTTATCATCAAAGTGCCGCTTTATAAATTCTCTTGTATCAGATCTATCTAAATTCATTTATCAGATTTAATATGGCAGTACTTTAATGATAGCTTTGCTATTATATATTGTTCGCTTTATTTATAAACTGAAATACATATCAGTTTATAAATAAAATGAACAATAAATAATTATTGAACACTTTTTCAATATCTTTGCTGTTAGAGTGATAGTTTATCTGTGTAAAAGTGATTTTTTTTTCAATTTTAAAACAAATAATAATCATAGTTAACATGTTATCTAATATTTTATTTTTTTTAAAATTATAAATATAAAAATGTCAATTAATTTTATGTGAAAAATTAAAAATAATGATGTTTTTCAAACAAGATAATCTTTTTAAATAGTGCATGAACAGTATTAATAAATAGTTTAGCTTTTGTAAATATTTCTAGACTTGCTTTTTAGATTGCTTTTTATGTTCTTAATCGATTTCATTCTGTTTTATCCTTTTCATATAAGATATACATTTTCAAACACAAAATTATTATCCATGATTTTAACTGTTGTTCCTGGAATATAAGTGATTTGTATTTCAGTATTTTTATTAACAATAAATATATGTTAATATCAATTATATATTGATTATTAGGTATTTTAAATTTTATATATATAATACCACTATAAATTATATTATTTTTGAAAATAGATGGAACATAATTCGTATCAAAAAAAATACAAAAATTTTAATTAGTATGTAATGGATTTTTATTGTAAAACACAATAATTTGTCAATCAGTAGTACTTGTGTTTAATTTTGTTATCACTTATCTAATTAAAGTAAAAATTTAGTTTATTTTATGCTATATCATTTTCATTATATCAACTAATATGAAAGCATTTTAAGATCATATTTTTAGTTGAGAACAAAAATGATTAGTATTTCCTTATGAATAAGTTAAGAGTTTATAAATTCAACTTTATAACTAATGATTATTAATATTTAAGTATCTACATTTTTATTAAATATTTACTTTATTAGTTTTTTTTCCGTTTAATATACAATTGCTGTTCTGTTTTTGTTGGCTAAACAAATTAAAATAATTTTTGTAAAAATGACAACCAGGCAGAGATTACTTCTAGAAAACGTCAACTAGTGGCATTAGATTTATGGGACTGGGATCCAGGTTTTCCAGGCGTACAGAATGATGATTTTTTGGGCAGGTACAAAAGTGTGATCGTTTATGAAATTTTATATTTTGATCTTTTGTAGTGTGAATATTACTGATTTTGCATAATTTTAACTTATTTTCAATTATTGGTTTTATGAACATTAAATTAACTCATTGTTTCATTCAAGCATTTTAATGTTGTTTCAGGTGTGTTTATATTTTTTCGATTATATATATATATATTTATGTATATATAATATATAATATTGAATATTAAATATTCTATATATTTGCAAACTGTTTCTTATAAATTGATTTTTATGTTTTTTTGAAGTCGGCTTATAGCTCATAATAAAAAAAAATATGTTATAAGATGTGTGCTATTTTTAAATTAGATGATCCAATAATTTTATGAAATTGTTAATAAAATTATTTTTTAATCAGTGATGAAATTTTTAAATATAAACAAATAAATATTTAATAATTAGCTTAAAATATTTAATGTTTTCTTGTGTTACAAGTTGTTTAAAAACATTTTGCTGTAATATATTTAAAAAATTTAGTAGTTATTCCTTTTTATTTACATTATAAATAAATGTACTTAACTATATTTTAGATTATGTTTTATTTTTTGTATTCTTGATTTTGTGTATAAATGAGGTAGTTAAAATCATTTTTATATAGAAAAATATAATTGCACAGTTATTAATTCATTTATCATAACAGTATAAATTTTATTAATAAAATATCAAATATTTTATAAGTAATATATTAACAGACTAAAACTTTTCATTCTTTTCATTTATTTCATTTTCACAAGCTAATGAGCTTAATTATCAAGTCAATATAGTTTTTGATGATATATAATATAAATAATTTGAATGTGTATGGATATAAAAATAATAATATTTTTAATGATATAATAAAAAGCCTTTTTTAGATTAAATGTTTTAATTTTGTTGAAGAATTAAACACTAGAAATAACTGTTTCTATAATAACATAACATTTCCAGTGTAATCATTGGTAATATTATATTATTTTCAAAAACTATATTGAAAGTTATTATGTCGATTTTAACTGATATAAATAACAATAAAAAAATAATAAAAAAAAGAATTGCATGTTCTTTATTTGAATCGTTTGCATGAAGATTGTGACGCAGTGTATTTGCTAACGCAGTGTACGGTGGAGGGTGCTGTCAAGAAGGGAAGTCCACAGCTGAGGCTTGTTCTGTTTGACAAAGACAGGACTGGTCAAGATGATTTTCTTGGAAGGTAGATCGCTATTTTCATTAAATTGTCATTCATTTCAAGTTTACTGGATGTTTTTAAATTGCGATCAGTTTTTTACATGGTTGATAATATTTTGAGTGTTTTATTTGTCTTGTGTTATGAATGTGTGTGTTTGTATATATATATATATATATATATGCTTACACATACATTTTTTTCACTGATAAATTATTATAGCCATAATTTATTAATATTTACTAATTTATATATTTTTAAGTTAAAAATGATGATAGTAAAGAAATATGTATTTATTTATATAATGTATTTTGATTTATTCAAATTGTAATAAGTAAACATTTTTTTGTTTAAATGTTCATTAATTTTTAAATGTTGAGATAAATAAAGTAATGGTACATTAAAAAATGTTGTAACTATTTGAAGTCAGTGTAATGTTAATTTATAAAATATATTAATTTTTTGTAATAACATTTTAATTTTATGTTTAGAGCAACAATTGAAGTTAGCAGAGTTGTGAAAAGTGGATCTGTTGATACAGTAAGTAATTGTAAATGTATATTTGTGTGTATACATGTGTGCAAATGTGTTTTTTGTGTTACACCGATTGGTGATGTAATTGTTATTCTAATTTTCATGTGGAAGAAGTGTATTATAACCCCAATTAGAGAAATAGGGCAGGTGGAACTCTTCAGCTTTAGTAAAGGCATCTGCCTAATAATAAACTTTGAATAAAAAATTCTCACCAACTTATTTAGTCAGCATAGTTAATATAACCAAATACCAATAAATAGTAACATTCATTGAGGCTTCCACTCAGCAGAGGGCTGGTTTATATTAATATGATTTTATTTTATATATATATATATATATATATATATATGTGTGTGTGTGTGTGTATTAATATTTTGTACTTTTAAAAATAACTATTAATTTTAACTGTTATCTTTTTGTTTTTTTCTAGTGGATAACTTTAGAACAAGCCAAGCATGGGATGGTTCATCTTCGCTTAACATGGTTAAAATTATCATCAAATTATGCAGATCTGAAAATAGTAAGTTAACAATGTAATTTATAGCATATAAGAAAGCAATTCAGTTATATAAAAATAAGTAAATGAATTATTTTAAAGGCTTTGGAAGAAACACAAATGTTGAGATTAACAACAATGAGTACAGCATTGTTGACATTATTCATAGATTCAGCAAAATATTTACCATCAGCTCGAGTTCAAAGCAAGCCAGATCCTTATGTTATTGCAACAGTAGGAAAAAATATTCAGCAAACTAATGTACAAATGAGAACTGATAGCCCTGTTTGGGAACAAGGTTTCACCTTTTTGGTCCCAAATCCAGAAACAGATTCTTTGACACTTAAGGTTTATAATTTGTTAAATTATCATTATTTCAGTTTAAACAAAATTAATGTATAATTCAATAGGTTTTTGATCAAAAAACTGGGTCAGAAATTGGACAAATGATATACAATCTCTCAAGTTTATCTGATAAGGAAAATCTTGAAATTGAAAAACAACCATTTACTCTTAGTAAATCTGGTCCAGAAAGTAAAATCATTGTCACTATGAGTCTTAGAGTAAGTGGTTATATTTTGAATTTTACTTTATATACATATATATATATATATATTTATATTAATGTACACAAAATTTTAGATTTTGAAATATGAAAGTCCTAGTTCGGGAAATATGGATGAAAGTGATGAAAGCATTAATGAGAAGGCACAGTTAATTCGTTCTGATTCATCAGTGTCTAATTCTTCCAGTAAGTATATTTTTAAAACAATTTTTAGACATGTATATGTGTGTGTGTGGGAGAGAGAGAGAGAGTATACACACAAGTGTGTTACATTTCTACAAAATTATTCAAATGAATATTATTAAGTTCACTTTTTATATTTGAAAACATTTTAAATATTTCTAGTTGTTACGGTGCCTCCTGGTGGTGGGAATTCATCACTAGGTAAGCAAGATTCTGTGCGCAGTACAAATTCAAAAATGTCTGTACATGGATTAGATCCTACAAGTGAAGAAGATGATGAAATGAAAAATGCTGAGGAACCGGTTTTTGAAAGTCGGCTAGAAACTAATGTTGAAGGAGCTTTAACATCAAGCCCGTCACGTTCTGATTCTTTGCATCATCGTACACCAAGTGCTACTTCGTATGATTTTAACAAAAATTTATATTTAATTTCCGATAAAATTATTTTTTTTATTAATATTAACTTACAGGTCAGCTGGGGAAGCAGGTTTAGGTCGAATTCAATTAACATTACGATACAGTATTCAGAGACAAAAATTGATCGTTGTTGTTCATAGAATTGCGTTAGTATTTCTAAAATAGTATTTTAATCATTAAAATTAATATATTTTTTTCATAGTAATCTACCAATGAAAGATCCAAGTAACATTCCAGATCCGTATGTTAAACTATATCTTTTACCAGGACGAGGAAAGGAGACAAAACGTAAAACACCAGTATGTGAAAAAAAATGATTTAATTAATTAAAATAACTGTTATTGGAATATTTCTGTTTATGCTATTTTTATGTATGTTTGTTTGTTTTTTTAGGTTATTAAAGACAATTGTAATCCAGTTTATGACGAGTCATTTGAATATGTTTTATCTCAGGGTGAATTGAATTGTTATCAATTAGAAATTACAGTGGTTACACAGAAAAGTATTTTTTCATCAGCTAGCAATGTAATGGGACAAGTAAGTACATTATTTATTTAATTGGGTTATAAATGTTTATATATATATATATTTTCACATACACATATAAAGTGTACTGTCATATAATTTTAGGTAATAATTGATTTGGGGAAATCTGATCTTACGCAAGCCCAAACATCTTGGTTTGACTTACAACCAGAGTCACCACGTGATTAAAAAAATATTTTTCATCAAATCTATAAATATTTCAAGAAAAGGGAACCTTGATTTAAGTTTGCAAGTTGAATAAAACTAACTTTATATTAAATTGCATAAAATGCTTTGTTTCATGTAGTGTAGAACTACAAAATGTAGATTTTTTTCTATTAACTATTTCAGTAACTAAAATGATTTTTTTATTAAAAAATATGTTTTATTTTTTTATATAAATCATATATCTTAATAATTTTATACTTTTTCACCTATATATTTTATCTGATAGTATTTTATATATATATATATATATATATATATATATATAAATTAAATACAACATATATAAGTATGCTTTATTTCATATACCTATATACTTATACAGAAATGCTTTTAATGCAGTGTACTACTTAATTAAAAAGAAATCAACTTAATAATTCATATTTTTTTATACTTATCTAAGAAATTTTACATAAATAACAAAAGGCCTATGCATTAAATGAATTCAAATCTATAAACTAGTCATTACAAATATATTTATCAGGAAATTAGTGTAAAATTCTGAAATATATATATATATATTAAATATGTTTTAATGTGTAATAAAATGTTTATTATGTAATTGTTAGATGCCTAGTTTTTTTTGTGATGATAAATTATGAACATAAATGTCAACAATGAACTATTGTGGTTTTTTTTACATTTAAACAAAACACAAAAAAAAATCTGGCCCAATTAACATGAACATAATTTAATTTTAAAAAACAAACATATTTTGTTGAATTTAATATGTTAAAAAGCACTAATAGATTCTATGATGAAAAATACAGATCAACTTTTATTAATTGGTTTAAAATTATATTCATGTTTTAGAATGTAAGGAAATAATATAAAATATTTTTTTTAAATTTTATTACATAATTGTTAAAATCAGGCCTATGTTTTTAAAAATACTATCATTTTTTACTAATAGTATTTTAATAAAATATTGAATATCATTGAAAGTAATTTTTTTTTTTTTTGCTGGACTATAGTATTGTATTAAAAATTATTCTCATTACATGGAAATGGAAAGTTTTACTAAATAATTATTTTCGATATATGGTCAGTACACAAAGTAATTATTTCTTACTATTGATATAATTTATTTTCTATAATTTTTATGTTAAAATATAGATGTTTATAATTTATATTATTATAACAAAACAGCATTAAGTGTTTGTTTTATAACATTTTGTAATATCAATTTGTGTTGATGGTTTAATTGTAATTTCACTACTTAAATTGTTCTTATATTAGTATTTGCTTTTACTAATTATTATACATTGATTTTAAATATACATTGAGCATATACATGTGTTTTTTTTTAAATATATCAATATATTAATTAACAATTACATTGTCTAATTGATACTATAGTAAATATATTATAAAAGTTTTGCTTTTTAGTTGTTTTTGTACATATATTAACATATTTGTTTATTTTGATGCTGTAGTAAATTCACTTTAACATTGATTATCACTCCAACATTACAAGATAATTACAAGTATCCAATAATCATTTATTGCTCAATTTATTTATTTTTAAGTTAATGTGCATTTTAATGGCCAAACAAACATCAGGTGCTGTATATTTTATAATACAGCACTGTAATAATAAGAGCTTTGTCATTGATATTCACATCAGCTTGAAAAGAAAGTGAACAATAAATGAATAATTGAACACTTGTAATTATTTTGTAGTATTGGGGTAATAATTCATTTATGTTAAAATATATTAATGTCTTTTAATGAAATTAATTAACTCTTGTAAGAAATCAAATATGTAAAATAATCTAACTTTGAAATCAATTTTTTGATTCTATAATTGTTATATTTGAATCAGCATGTCGTCGTAGATGTGACTGAAGGTCTCGTTTTCTATTGAATCCTTTCGGGCATATCGAACAAAAATGTGCTTTTTCTCCGGTGTGTAAACGTACATGTACTTTTAAATTTGAACTTTGTCCAAAACTTTTACCACAGTGTTGACAAGTATATGGTTTTTGACCAGTATGAGTTCTAATATGTACAGCTAAAGAACTTGAACCTGTAAAACATCTACCACAATATTCACATTTGAAAGGCTTTTCACCTGTATGAACTCTTTGATGTTTTTTTAAATCTCCATGGCTGGGGAAAAATTTTCCACATTCTTCACACTGGTGCATTTGTTTTGGTTTTTCGAGTGTTTTATCATATGTTCCTTCTTTGATAGCTTTTTCACGTTCATGTATCGCTTCATGACGTCTCAGATCGAATCTGTTTACGAATGCTTTCTGGCATTGTGTACATGGAAAGTTTCGTTCGCCCGTGTGTAATTTTTGATGGAAAAACAAGGATCGTGAAGATTTGAATTTTCTATTACAAACGTTACAGAGATATTTCGATTCGTTTGTGTGTACTCGCATATGTAATTGTAAATTATAATATAACATGAAACTTTTCGGACATAATAAACAGTGATGATTTCTTTGTCCGCTGTGGGATAAAGTATGTTTTTTTAAAGCACTATTACAACTGAAAGATTTTTGACATGTTTCGCATTTAAAAGGTTTTTCTCCACTATGAACACGCATATGTTTTACTAAGTCTGAATGAAATGATTTTATTTGCCCACAAATTTCACATTGAAATATTGCTTTATTAGATTTTTCACTAGTTTCGGATGTATGTTTTTCTTTATGTAACTTTAAATGATTATTTAAAACAGATTTAGTAACAAAAGCTTTATCACATATATTGCAAACGAAAGTACGACTATTGGTATGTAATTTATGATGAAAAATTAAACTTTTCGATCGTCTAAATTTTTTATTACAAATATCACACTCGAATTTTTTATCAGCATTGTGGACACTAAGATGATCTTTTAAACTCGACGGTGACATAAACATCTTGCAACAATAATGACAGCTATATTTATTTGTAAGATTATGAACACGAGTTTTATGTAAAGCTAACGTACGTTGATTCGGAAAAGGATTTTCACACAACTCGCATTTCAAACTGACTCCCGTACAGGTATGTTTTTCAATTAAAGCATAGCAATTTGCTGTTCGGCCACATATACAACATCGATACATTTTAATCGTATCTTTAGTACCGTCTCGCCTACATATTGTTTTGTTTATGACCTCGTATTTATTTTTTAATGATTTTACTTTATGATTAAATTCTATATCGCTACATGTTTCAGTTTTGATGTTATTGTTTTTAATAATTTTAGATAAGGGTATATTTGAATCTTTACTATCATCGTCAAATAAATCATATTTTACATTGTTTTCACTATGTAAAGATGGATTAACTTCTTGTTTCAAAGCTTGTAGCTTTTTATAAGAAGCTTCACATTTTTCTTTGAATTTTATTGCTATTTTTAGCTCATTCAAACAACTCATACATATAGACTTAGGCAACCCATCGCTTTCAGTTACCTAAAGAAAATATTTTTGTTTTCAAATTATTTATTTACGTGTATTTACATTTGAAATTGATACTTTACCGAAACTGAACTACACGCCATTATAGAAAATGGTAAATTTTCTATATTATAGGTGAATATGTTTAATAAATCTCCATCATTTAAACAAATTCTACATATTTTATCATAATTTTGATTCATTTTTCATTGTTTTCTGAAGAAATAATTGAATTTGTAGGTTATTATTATGACGTTTGTTGAGATGTACTTAAAAAACGTAATATAAAATAGGATTTTGACATAAGTAATAAAAGAGAGAAGTGAAATAGATACTCTATTACAAAATTATTATATAACTAAAATAAAGTATCATTCATTATTATAATGATTTTCATTCAAAAAATAGAATTGTTTAATGATTTTGTTAAATTTCCGAACCTATATACATCTTTTAATTTCTCATTAATAGTATGCAAGTCTATCGATATATTATTTAAAATTTATTACAAAACTAAACATTGGAAAAGTTTGATTAAAGTTTAAGGGTAAAAAAATAAACTCTTGATTAATCCATAATATATAATTATATATAACAATTTATGATATATATTTTTTTCTAAGTTGTGATTATTGTTTATAACAATTTATTTTTTTAAATTTTTAAGCACGTATTATAAGCTATTTTAATACTTCAAACTTAATAGTTTTTTCCATTATATATATATATATTTATATAAAATATAATATACATATATGCGTGTGTATGTTAATGTAAGAAAACAAAGTCAACGTTTCATTAAAAGGCCAATGATCTTCCCTTTGGATGGACTTTAAAATGACCTTGGCCGTAAAAGAGAAATTTTAAACTAATATGAATACATTCCTTCCTTAAAAAAACGATTTTTATATGTAGTGAAAAATTCATTTAGAAATAAATTCAAAACTATAATATTAACCAAATTAGGAAATATGCTATTTTTCTATTTTTTATAAAGACATTTACTAAAACATGCTATATGAATATTAATTTAAATTAAAAAAATTACATTATGAAAAAAGAAATAAATAAATAAATTACAAAAACTATCCTTTTTATTAATTATTTCGAAAACAATATTATGAGTATTCTATTCTGACATTAAAAATATTAATCTTTGTTATAAATATATTCTTTTCTTATTTTTTCAAAAGCAAAAAATAGATTTATAACTTCTTTAGGATGGCAAATTAATAATATATAAAATTTTATTTCCTATTGATTCACATTATCAAATTATTTTAATACTATACATTTATCTCCCTCCCTTCCCCTCTCACCACTCTATCTCTCTAAATCTATCTATATATGGAATACCCCCGATTTTTTAATATATTTCAGGAAATCAAATAATAACATATATTAATTATAATGTTTTATTATTTATTCATATATATTTACAATGTTAATAATATATCGTCCTTTCTGGTCCTTATCACTGTTTCTATTTTTCAGTGTATACTTACAACCAATTATCGACATTTTTTTATCACTTCTCACTAATTTTTATTCTCGACTTTTGTTTAATTATGTTTTTTGCTTATTATTAATCCTTTAAGGATTGATTATAAAATTAGGAACACATCTACCTAAATAAAAAATATTTTTTAAGTAAAATGTATATTTTTTCATATTTTTAATGTTATAAAAAATCTAAACTTATTTTTATATTTTCTAAATAAAGACTGGAATTCTGCTATATAAGGATATGAACAAATATTCATCTGAGAAATCGAGTTCCCCCTTTTGTATCTGGTGTATAAGACAGCCTCTGATGTTTAGGTGTATTTTAAGATTTTTAAAGATCTTTTTTCAGATCAGAAGAAAATCGATTAAAAAGAGTAGAAATAGAAGAAAGTGAAAACGATATAAAGTGTTATCCAAATGTGACGCCTAGATTTGTGTTTTATTAAAAAGAAACATGTGTAGAGTTTCTTTTTAATAAAACACAAATTTTGACTTAACATTTAGATGAACCTGTATATCTGAAACAATTTATTGTTACTACAGAAGCATTTATATATAATAATAAACAATGTAATAAGTTTAGAACAGTGTCAGTACGAAAAAAAATTAAGTATTTCTCTATGCTCCAAAGGAATACTGGAATAATTCATTGGCTCCAAACAACAAAAAAGGATAATTATGTGTTAAGTATATCAGTTGGAGATAATAAGAAAACCAAGTGGAATAGAAAAAGAGAAAAAATTAGAGACTTTAGTTATTATAACAAAAATGAGAAGTTTGTAATAGAAATGAGCCGCATGTATAGCAAAAAGAAATCATCGATACACAAGACAAATTATTAATTGGATACCTAGATATATCATATAAAAGGATCCAAAAAGATATCTATAAATAAATTAGATAAAAATATAAGGAAATTCAACAGAATGGATTAGAAAAGATAGACATTAGTTTTATTGAAATAAAAATTTTGTGGAATTCTTACAAGTAATGAATAGAAACAGGATGTACTGGTGTATATATATATATATATATATCCTAAAAAAAATTAAAAATCTTTCTTAATGAATAAACTCTTGTGTAGAATGTTATTGCTTACTTTTTATCTGTTTAGAATTTATCAAATTCCTCATTTATGAACATATTATTAATTTCATGTCATATTTTTTATTTATTATTTACTATTTCGTTTTATGTATTTATTGTGATGTATATATAATCATATGTTTATCACTAAATTTTTAATTTAAGCATGTATTTAATTAAATTTAACAAATCACTTTTCTTAATTTTTATCATGTCTTCAATAAATTGTAATTTTACATATGTACATTATGCAATAAATAATTAATATTTGTCAAGGTTGAAATATTAATTTAATCAAGTCTATATCCTCTAAAAGTGTATATAAATTATGTAATTAGTGAGAACTATTAATGTATTTTATTTTAAAATAATCGTAAAGTTTAAGGTTAAATATTTCTATTATATATATATATATATATATATATATATATATATATATATATATATATATATATATATATATATATATATATATATATATATACATATATACATCTATATGTCTATTAATTAAGTTTAGAAATATTTTAATTCTAATTATTTTACTTGATTAGGTGTATCTAAATGAAAATATTTATATTTATTATATATATATATATATATTATTAAACCAAGAACTAAAAAATATTTTATAGATCATTAAAATTATTAATTTAGAGTCAGATATTATTAAAAAAAACTAATAAAAAGTCAGTAAATAAACGAGATAATGTTAATAGAAAATGTATTATAATTATAAGAAAATAAAGGCATTGGTTTGTTCAAAGTACAAGAAATTTATAGATTGTATGGCCATGTTGCATGCCCATTAACTTTGAATACCGTATTTTGCAGGTTTTAGCATGTAATGTAAAATTTTTTTTCATTGCTGATAGGTATCTGTATAAGCTGCGTCCTTCCTTTGAACGAAAATAGTTATTCATTACTAATTAATTAACTTTATGTTGGTGCGTAATTCGTTCTTAAATTTTTATTCAATGGAAGTCACAATTCTAAAATAACTGCTATTTTGTATATTTTTAATATTCTGATTTTCGTTTTGGCATTGCTAAATTATAGGAATTTATCGATGACCTTAAATTATCAGATAAAGTAGTATGATATAGTGGATGTGACACACTTTTTTATATTAACACATAATTTTTTTTAAATATTACAATATATCCTAAAAGTAAACGTTATCTATAAACATTCATCTAAATCCATTTTCAGTTATATTAAAATATTTGAGGTTTGTGAAATTTTTAATTACTGTACGAATTATGATATTTTATATTATAGAAATAAAAAAGTATTTTAAATCGTTTGAGTAATAATTATATATTTCGCAGTAAAATAAGTGTACAGTAAAAATTTGGCGAGTCTTGTCCTTCAAGATAAGCCAACAAAATTTCTTTAGTAGGTATTTTTTTTTTTAATTTATATATCGTATTTTATAATGCATATGTTTTAAATGTAATCATGATTTATACGCTTTAAATATAATCTAAATAGTATTCATTAAAAATTTTATTTTCTATTGCCTCATATCAAAGCTATTCATTTTATTGAGAGGGCAAATACTCTTGAGCGATAGTGTATATATATATATACAAAATTAAAATATTTGTTTATATGTAATGACTATACCCCCCATTTTTAAATACATCAACAGTACGAACGTTGTTGGCATTACAACGAAGTATCATGTTGATTCTGCTACAACAAATCCCCACCTTAATTTTGAAAGTACAATGGAACACTAAATGTACAATAAATACTGTGTCTGTGCCCTATCCAAATGTTTTGATCTTTGAATAGTAGCAAAAGCTCTCGTGTTCGTTTTTGTGTGCTTTCAATCATTAGTTGTGTATTTAGTTTCATCGTATATTGAAAATTTGTGTGTTATTATTTTTCTTACCATACATACAATTATATATATATATATATATATATATATATATATATATATATAAATTTTATAATTATAAAACAAATACCGATGATAGGGATGATTGAAATTTAATTTTGTGACTTTTTATTCATTAACTTAATAATTTGTCAATACCTAATTAATTACATTTTATGTAATAAAAAACTACATTTTGTATGAAAAAGTGCCTATAAAAATTATTAGTATTTAGTTTATTTTCTTAAAGTATAGATTCTTAAATAAATAATTAAATATTAAGAAATGTGAAGTTAATTAAATTAGTGTAAATAGAATATAAATTGTTATTATTTTTAGAATAATGATTATTTATGAAAAAATTGAATTATAATTTACTATTGCCAGTTATTTACAATATTATTTAATTGATGGAATAATAAAAATTAAATAAAGATATTTGGATAATTACATTTAATGAAATTTGGTTTTTATTTAAGTTTGTTTATTTCTAAAGTTATTTGTGTTTACACTTGTTCTAAAAAATACCTATTCATAAATAAGAAATATATGTATCTAAATATATGATAAATCATAATTGTTGTTTGACAGTATAGCTAAATTTATTTTACAATTGAATCATTATTTTAAATAGTACTAAATTTTCTTTGTTAAAATGATTAAAAATGTTTATTATTCAAATAGATTTAATTGTGTATAATTCAATGATAATACGAATGTCTTTAAAGCTTGGACATATATAATTTTGTACTTTCTAATAAAAAAAATCTATAAATTTCTTTTGACTATTTTCTAAAACAGTACTCCAAAATATTGTCCAAATGTTTGTGATTAATTTTCGATCTATGTGTAATATTAAACTTTTCGAATTAATAGATTATCAATAACTATTCGAAGACTTCAATAGTTTTATTTTTAAAAATATCAGATATAATCGAGAATTTATCAGTATTACAAAAAACTTGATTTTGTATACCATTTCGAAGATGTGTGTGAGTAAACATTGAAATATACCATTATGTGCACATAAAAAATTATAATTAATTTTTTTATAGAAAATTTGAAGAATCTGTTCAATATTTCCAATTAATTAAAGAAAACAGTGCACGTCTTATTTGAACTAGAATGAAAATCAAATAAGTATCATGTGGAATCATACACTATCGATTTTTTTATTTTGTTCAATCAAAATAATTACAAGTCAGATATTATTACAAGACGGCAATACAAATAATACTTTAAAATATATACCACAAAAGGAACTCGACGATCGCGAAGTAGTATTAACAACGAAAGTGACTCAGTTTCATAACTTAAGTGTTAACACGACTTGCGGACGCGTCAATGAAATTGAAGATAAAAGTAATAGTTTATGTAATGATCAACGACAACCTGCAAGAAATTCTCACTCATTAACGTACATTAACACAGGTATTTACCTTCTTATATTGGCTTGTTGTTGTTTTTAATTGCTACTCACTAATTGTTATTAGTGAGTAATAATTAAAATGTTATTTTATTATTAATTAGTGAATATGAATATAAAGTTTGAATGTAATATTTATTCATAACAAGGTCAGTAATCTAATATCAATTGAAGATTGTGAACCGTAATGATTACCATTTAAAGAAAATATATATATATATATATATATATATATATATATATATATATATATATATATATATATATATACACTTATTGACATCATATTTAAAAATAGATGATCATTAAGGAAAAATCAGTTATTAATTTATTAAGATGATAACAAAAATATGAGAAAATTTGATAATTTTTTGTATCATTAGAAAATAATACAATAATTTGTATTAAATTTTAAAATATTAATCCAAAAAATATTTATTATTATTACATTTTAATAGGTTAATTTTAATACGAATTTGTTTTTTGTCAATAAATATGCTGTCAATTAGTTATAAAAGAAATTAATTTATTGTTCCTTACTAATATTATTTTCAGTTCACTTATTCAATTTGATTTATATTTTATTATATATGTATATAACTTTATTTTCGTATAAAAAAATAAATAGTTAAGTAAACATTTTTAATTAAACATTATTTAAATTGAGACTTATTTTTAATGAATCAAAAAAAAAATGTTTAACATCTAATAGTTTTTAATTAACGTATGTATTTATTTATTTTTAATATTTCTTTTCGATGATATACTACACTTATTTGCTTACACTCAAATTAATTTTCTCTGTTATAAAAAATCGTATTTCTACCAGGAATCCAAACATTTGATATTCTGTACAAATAATATTAGAAAATAGTGTGTAGTTAGATAATTCAATATATTTTATTGAATTTCGGAGTGAATATATTTGTAACATTTTTTTAAATTTACATAATACGTGCATGGAGTCAGAATCAATATTGAAATTGTTCTGTTTTCACTTGGTACTTATCGCGTAATATTTTTGTAATTCGGTTTGTTACTTGAATACAAATATAGCAAAAGACTAAGGAACAAATATAATGTCAACAAAACAGAAAAAAATCAGTTAGTGTACATTTCTTGTACGGTTTTTTTTCTAATATCAAATTTTCGTGCGTGAATAAAATAATTATTATTATTCACAAAAATTGCGAAATAGCAATAAAAAAATTAAATTGTTTTATACATTTGAACGTATCTCATTATTGTTTTTAATGATTAAATTAGTGCTATAAAGTGCGTCTATATGTAAGAATTGTATGTTATAATTATTTATGGCATCGAATGAATCATTAAGCCGGGCACATTAACTGAATAACAAAGTACATACTTTATTTTATTTATTCATTGCATCTCGATGTGTCCACTTTAAAATGTAATTTCAACCCTCCAAAACGTCTGTGCAAAATAGTGTAACACACACATGTTTCTTTATAAATGTAAATTTAGTTCTAATACTGCTGAAGTTTCAAGACAAAATTTATGCAATATTTGGAAAAAGGGCAGTTACATTAGGTACAGCCTAGAGGCGATTTAAAAATATGCTTCAAGGGATGAATCATTAAAAGAGGAAGCGAGATTAGACAGACCATCAAATATAAAATATCGAAGAATTGTAAACAATGATTGAAACAAATGTAAATTTAATATATTAGGTTGGCAAATATCTCCCTTCCGCCTTCTGGTCTTTTGAATTTCGCGGCTATGTACAAAAAAAAAAAAAGTGGAAGGGAGATACTTGCCAACCTAATATAATAGCTTGTTGAAGAGTTCAAAGTAATTGACAAAATAATACAGAATAATTTGTATAAAATAGGAAAAAAGTGGAAATTAATTAAATGTGTACTACACGCTTTAACTTCCTATACCAAATTACAATGTCTTAATAATTATGCATCTCTTATTCCATGGCCCAAATCACAAAATTATATGAATCAAATTTTGACTTATATCAAAAAAACGGATTCTTTATTTCAAATATAAACATAGTTACCTCTGGATATCGTAGAATAGTTCTTTTTTTTATAAATATTTAAAGCAAAATGGACTCTAAGAAAAATTCTTCTCCATGTTTGGCGAACATCAAGAGGAATTGTTCATTATGAGTATCTACAAATTGGTTATGTCCTCACAGCGCACATTTAAAGTGAACAGAGAGTGCACAAAGTGCATACTGCATTACAACAAAAACAGTTTTAAGTTGGTTATTTGAAATAAAAAATACACACGTTTTTATTTTAATCTCAAAAGAGACAAAACATTTTTAATTACCTAATATATTTCTATTCTAAATTTGTTTATGTCTTAAAGAAGCTTTTTACAATTATTATTATATTTATTGACACAATTTCATTAAATGAGTGTATATTTTTCATTATATACGATATTTAATTTAGAAATTATACGTTTTAAGTAGAACGTTTATAATTTTATTATGTCGAAGGTTATTAGTTCATGTACTAATGTGTTCTTTTATATTCATTTCGTTTTTATATGAGGTCTGTTTGTGGATAATATTTGAAATTATTTATGATTTTAATTAGATAATTATTAAATTAACGAAAACATTAATATTTGTTTTTATTTATTACTGTAATAATTTGTGAATGATCTTATAATTCAAGTCTCTAAATTATTCTGATATTCAAGATCTATGTTTAACTATCAATATGTACACTGATCATTTGAAATTATTAAAAAATCTTACTTGTGTTTCTCGTCATTTTTTTAAGTAAGGCAACATAAAATATTTTTTATCATAAATATTTATTAAAGTGTGATTTTAGATAATGTTATATGCATTTTAACTACATTATGCAATATTAAGATTTAATAGCTGTTTTATTCTACTATAAAAATGAAAAATACATGTGTTTAATTTTTTTTTTTAATATAATCTTATACAAAGTATTTTATTTTATTAGAAAACCTTTTAAAATAAAATACAAATTTAATTAACATTTTTATGATTTTATATATATATATATATATACCTATATGAAATTTGTAAACCTTATTTCATAAAAATATAAGTATTTTATAACACTATATTGTAGATAGAAGTGAAAGCTGTTTGAACAACAAATTAACACAACCTCTCAATGTCAATGTCAATGAAATTATCTCAAGAATGCCTTTGAACGTATTGTACATTGTAGATGGTTCAGGTGTTAATTTATAATTGTACTGTATATTTATTTTATAATTATATAGAGTAACCCGAATGAGACTAAAGGGTTTAGACATGCATTTACTTGCTTATTATCATTTAATATCTTTTACTATCCTTTAATCTCATTTAGATCACCTATATTACATTTTTGTCGTGATTACACAACAGCTACATGTAAATAAACGATACAAATGTTGATTAGAATTGAGAAATATTTGCATTAAACTTTTTTAATTTTAAGAAAATTTATCACATTTATAATATTAATTTGTCTCTCTTTCAATATTTCTTTATTGAAAATTAATTACGTGCTGCTTCTTGGTATTTAGTTAGTGTTCTTTTTTGTAATTACATATATTTACATTTAAATATTACGATGATGACAAACATCCACTGCAGCGGAATTATGCAACATATTCTATATTAGAAAGAATTATACAGTACCATGACATGAACAAGCGTGCTACGCATACATAACCTTGAATACTGTTTCTGAATGCATTTTCACTTTCAATACAAAAGCATCGTCGTATTGATGACGTGCTTAAAGTATTATTTTACGCTATTGAAAACTCCTGTTCTATGTAACTATTAAATTCTAAAAAAATCCGAAAATATACACGTAAATATTTTAGACACAAATGATTTTATATCATTTATTTTATTCAGAAAGTTGATAACGATACATTTTTAAAAAAATATTCTATGAATTTACAATTTTTTAAAACAGTATTTAAAAAAATATTTAAATAAAAACAATGCCTTGATATAAAATATCAGTATACAGTATTTAAAATGGTAATTTCAATATTAGAGTTAAGGTAGTTGGTCTGTTAAAAAATATGATAAGATTAGTCTAAAATTTAAATATAATGATCATAATAATGATCAAATTCTTCAGGAATTTTTTTTGAAATTTTTCTCCATCCCGTTTTAGAGAAATTAAAACATGAAAATTGTGTCTAACATGGGCTCTTATGGCGGTATGGTATAAATTTAAACTTAAAGTCATTGAAACTCCACTAAAAAAGGCTAAAAATTTTTTAAAAGATGTTTTATTGTAAAGCTTATATTTTTAATAGTATTTAAAACGAATACTGTAGGCACGTTACAATACATGCCTTGATATATTACATCAGTATACAGTTATTTAAAATTGTATTTCAATATTAGCCCCTAAAAGACTATGACCAACTACCTTAATATGTATTTCATCCAAAATAAGAGTACATAATTTTAAAAGTTTGATAGAATTTCTGAACGAGAACATTTCTTTAATTAAACCGTTTTATTTAAAGGTATATAAAAATATATTTGAAAAGATATCAAGTCATTTAGAAAATTATGATAAAAATGGAAATTAGTGATTTTTTAATGAATATACATGTTTTGTGTTTATAAAATGAAATTATTAAAAATCCTTTCAGATATTATTGTTGCGTTTCATTACTTAATTTTTTAAAAAAATCATAATTAGGGTTCTTGCATTTGATCCCCGATCGGAGAGATCCCAAATTAGGAGTTGAGCATGGGACAAACAACCTATCTTGTAAAAACATAAGTTAGCAAACTCTCTAACAAAGAAAACTTTACTGAGCTAACATTATTAAAAAGATCAAGGCCACGGCGCCAAAGAATGATTATTATAGAAGTAGTATTTGATTAATTAAATGATTTTACTAGAGAAATTATACAGTGGTTTCAGTAATAATTAAAAATTATCTAAAATCTGCACGTAACTTAATGACGTAGGAAATGTATAAAAAAAATCATATCCTCTTCGAGGGGATTCCACGAATTATTCTTATTCTATAGACGTATCATCGATCTGAATCATTTTAATTAATACAACCTTTATCCTTCTTTTATTCATGTACGCGTACATAATGGTTTAAAGTCATATTTAAAAAGCAGTTAAGATACACTAATTCGTAATGAATTATTCATAGCTATAGTTAACCTTAAAGATATTCTTAATGGTAAAGATACCATACTTGAAATGTGATTAAAATTGTGTATATTATACCGATGATGAAATATACTTATATGATTTAAATGAAATAAAAGATTGAATTATTTTTAAGAGTATACTAATTGTAATTTATGATTATTTGTATTATGTATATTTGAAATATTTCCTGCTTGTAAGAAATATTTCTCTTATTCAAAATTTGTATAATATTACCAAAAAAAAAATATTATTTTATATATAAGCCTATTATTTTGGATACTTAAAAATAAATATGTATATTTATACACAATATCATAATTTTATTTCTCACAAATAGAATTATCATCCCAAACACCATAAGATATTATTCTCTGTTTTATATTCATAAGACTATCATGTGATTTTTTGATAATATAATTAAAATAATAAGAAATAAGAAAAAAACTGTAGGAAATAAATTTAAAAATATATTTTTATACAATTGAGCTAAATTTAATTCGAACAATTGGAAAATTGATTTAATCAGTTGTATATTTATGTTTAATAAATACTTATGTTAAAGAAAGAAGTTCATTGTTGTGCACAATAATTTTATAAACATTATTTGTATTTAAATCATTGATATTAGGTTGTCAAATATCTCCCTTCCGCCTTTTTGTCTTTTGAATTTCGCGGCTATGTACAAAAAAAAAAGCGGAAGGGAGATACTTGACAACATAATATGTTATAAAAAATAGAGTATATTTAAATTCTCATATTAGAACAAATAAAATAGTTGGTAAATTAGTAATAATTGGTAATAAACGAATGAAATAAAGAGATTTTTAATATTTATACAATAATTTTATATTTCCACCTGCAATGTATTGATTTAAAAAATTAATGTTTTTTAAGGTGTGCAATTGTAATTAAAAAATATGAAAAAATCTGTTTATTTCACCAATTGTTCTCATATGATTTAAGGGGTTATACGCAGTTGCGAGGCGCAAAAACGACGTTTTTTTATGAATTTTTTTTAGAAACAGTATTTATTTTGCAATTACAAATTATGGTTATTTGAATAGATCCTACTTTCAAGAATAAAATAACATGTCGATCATAAAAAAATATTGAAGTGCACCGCTCCTGCAGACGATGTCCCGAACGACCTCCAAAAAAAGGCGCTTGGCGGTGATCTCCATATCGGCGGTTTGGATTATTTGAAATCACAAAATATGGTCAATTCTTTTAAAGGATAGATTAATGCAGGTATTGAACGAAGGAATAATAAAAATTTTCATTTTTGACAAAATGGCGTCTACTTGGAAAAAATTTTTCGTTTTTTACTAAAATTTTCGCTCCAAATTGTTTAAAAAAAATAGTAATAATTTTTGTAAACGTTATTCCTTCGTTCAATACCTGAGGAATATATTTGAGAAGATTGTGTGAAAATTTGAGACCGATCGGTTCAGCCATTTCTGAGATATCGAGATCACCGACTATGAAAACACCGTTTTGAGATAAACGCGTTTGAAGTTTCGGAAGTAGTTTACACATAGTTAAAAATTTGGTAAAAATTCAGGTGTATGTCCGAAAATATTTATCGGATTTACTTCAAATTTTCAGAGAATATACTCAAATATATGTGCATTCCGAAAATGCAAAAAAATCGATTTTTTGAAATTTCTAACTGCGTATAACCCCTTAAGCACTTAAAAACAATAGTTCTGTTTTATTAGATATTTTAAGTGTAATTAAGGAAGTATTTATATATATATATATATATATATATATATATATATATATGTTAATTTATTTTTAATATCATGGAATTGATCAATTAATATTAAAAATAATAATTGTGCAATTTTTTTCTTTTAGATAAATCAGATGAAGTAATAGTTAAAATATTATCATCTCATCTTTTTGAAAATTATTCGCCATTTAATTTATTAGATTCTGAAGAGATCAGTCCAAAATGTCGACAACAAACAAAAATTTACTTAGAAGCGCTGAGAAATTTCACATTCTGGGCTTTACAAAGTAATTAAAGAATAAACATTACTTTGAAATATTTAACTAGATATACATGCACACATACATACATATATATATATATATAATATTTATAAAAAAATTCTAATTGTTAAAAAAAAGATATAGATTAGAGAAATATAAAAGTTAAAAGTGTTAAAAAAGTTTTATTATATTTGATATTATTGTAGGTTTATTTATTTATTAAATAAAATTTGATAAATTAGCTAGCAGTAATAAGAATTCTTATGCTGCTTAGATTCATTAACACTTATACATATGTATATATATATATATATGTGTGTGTGTGTGTGTGTGTACATAAATGTCTGTATGTATATTATAGTGTACGATGCTACAGCAAAGTTACCATCAGGTTTAATAAGTGGGAATGTTAATCAGTTTGGAGATTTTGATGAATGTCTTACAGCACGGTCGGAAATTATCAATGAGGAAAATGATCGGGTGCTTGGAAAATATTGTTTAACATATTTCCAAATAAATACACCACAGACTCCTTACATCAATAAATTACATGATCTGCTGAATTCACATTTTCCATTTCGAAGTACATTCGATGATGTGAGAATAAACATATTAATTTATTAAAATAGTTTTACTAACTTAATTTAACTTGGAAATGTCATAAATTTAATACATTTTAAATTACTTGCTTTGTATAATAAAAAATTAAAAATAGTAATTAAAATTATATTTTAAATATATCATTTTTTTAAAAAATATAGTACAGTTAGTTATTTGGGTTATTAAAGTAAACATAATCAAAAAATTATCTCAAACATACAGTACATATTACATTTTGTATTAAATTTTTATTTGATCATAAAAATGTTTGAGAAGATATTTACTATGTGTTTTCTAATTCTTTTTTACCTTTTCATCTCTAAAAATAATTTGTATGTGGGTAATTGAAATAACATCATAACTATTTTTTAAAATACTAATTTAATGTTTTTACAAACAATAAAATGTGTATATAATTTTTTTCATTTATTTTTAATACCATAAATCTAAAATCGTGCAAGACAACTATTTTTTATATTAGGTCATTTTACAATATTTTTTTAAAATAACATTAAAACATTTTAATGTTACTTTAAATAGAAAACTTAAAAATACAATTTTAATTTATTTACTTTATTATATATCCTTCAATTATTCTTTACATTATTTCAACTATTTATTATTTTTTCAATTTTATTTTATAAATTCAATTCAGTGATGTGAAAATGGTATAGTTTATTTAATTAATATATCATTTTTACAAACAATCCAACATTGATTGTTGGTATATGAAAATATTTATTATTTAGTAATTGAATGATATATTAAAAATATTGCTATTAAAAGTTATCGATATATCTTGATATATTTTAAAAATAAATTGTTGATTATTATTTACTATTATTAATATAAAACATTAAATTGAAACAACATATTTCATGTTGTTATTTAAATATAATCAAACACTATTTTTAATGAAAAAGAAAAAAGTTATTTTAACGAGATAAAACAATAATATAAAATAATAATTTAGTATAAAATGTTAATTTAAAAAATGTATTTTTATTTATTTTCATACAAATATTTTCATACTATTTTTTCTGTTTTTCATTAATATACTTAATTAATTTTAAGTTTTTTTTGATGTACAATTTTTTAGCCAGGTCATCGAGTTCCTAGATATTCTAGCATCAATTGGGCATTATGCGTGCCATCGGCCTGTACACATAATGATGTTGAAGCGGCATTAAAAAAGTCTGTAACTTCTTTGGCAGAAAAAACAGGAATTTCTGTTCATGTTAGAGCTGAACAGGAAATGTGTCAAACGCATGAATCTATAAACACTTGGCCATTATCAACACTAATAGGAATGTAAGATCGAATGAAATATTTATTTTAACTAAATATATTTGAAATGATTATTTTTTAGAGTATTTTTCATTCTATATACAATTTTTGTTCTACTTGTAACGGTGTATGATTACATTATATCTTATGGAATAACAAACCGAAATGAAGGTAAATATATTTTAATTATATTGAATGTAAAACTATTTTTTTTGTTAATTTTAAAAAAATATATTATTTCATGATTTTAAATAGCAATTGAATCTCATAATTTAACAAATTATATTTAAAAAAAATTATATAGGTAAGAACTATAATTGAAAGTTAATAAAAAACTACTTTTAATAGCATTTAGTAATCAGTAGTTAAAATCGCACTGTTACAAAATTATACCTTATTTTATTTAATCGATTTAATTAATAATTAAAAAATATTGTAAAATAAAAATTTGTTTATTTTCTGACCATATTATATTGCATAATATTTTGTTTAGTAAAGTATTTTATCATTAAAAAGAAATGAAAATATAAATAATATTTTATTGAATAATTTTGAAATACATAATTATTTTTGTAAATTAGACAATGTTTTAAAAATTTCTTTTTAATTAAAATTAATTATTTTTTTTAAAAAAAATGCTAATTTTTAATTCAAAGTACTTTAGATTTAGTGTTATATAATAAATACTATCTAAAAGTATAAAAAGTGATATCTAATAAAAGAATTTAAATTAAAACAGAATCGCTCATTTTTTTAAAATAAAATTAATCAAAATTTTCAATGCGACCAGAAAATTATATAAATAAATATATTCATGCTGAAATTATTTTTACAATGAATTAAACACTGATATATATTTTTTTAATACAGATTCATATTTAATGGCGTTTTCTTTACATCGAAATATAAATAAATTGTTTTCAATGAATCGATCTGCCGATGATATTACAACCGTTCATGGAATTCGATTTTTGAATGCTGTAGCATTATTGATGGCACATAAAACGATGGCTACATTTTTTAATCCATACGTCAATAGAACATCAATGAGCGAAGTACATACATTTGATTGTTAGATATTAATGCAAATAATAAGTAATATTTAATTTAACTTTAACTGTATATATATATATATATATATATATATATATATATATATATATATATAGAGAGAGAGAGAGAGAGAGAGAGAGAGAGAGAGAGAGAATGTTATTCAACAGCGAATTATTATTTATTGAAACATTTTTTTATATCCTTTCATTTATTTATTAAAATCTTGTTAAACATCCGATCGGTAGCATAGTGACATGCATCATTGCTGCTTGTTACTTAAGAGATGGCATGGCAAGGAGTCTCTAAATTATTGGCAGTTTAGATTGGAGGAGTGACAACCTCATTTCATAAATGTCTGATTGATCTAGCATTGCCGAGATGCCAAAAGCCTTTTAAGGGTGTATTCTAGTCTAGACGCACAAATTTTAGGTATTTTTAAAAAAACCAACAAATATTTTTACTATCCATTTTTATCAGTTATTTATTGACATTTTAAGAGTATAAAAAAGTATTATTAAAAACAAAAAATTCAAAATTGAAAAAAGTACAGGCTGGCAAGTGGGGGTTCGAAAAAAAAGGTGTCTCCTGGTTGACGTGGTTCCAACCCTTCCGGTCATCTGAAACAATTTTTTTTTTAAATTATTGAAAAAGAAGGTTGTAGTAGTAGCCCCGCATAGGAAAATTAAAAAAAATTTTTTTCGCAAAATGGCGGCAGTGTGAAAAAACAGTTATTTTTTTACCCTATTTTTCAACTTTCGGAATTTTTTAAAAGTAGTAAAAAACAAAATTTTCAAACAATCCTAGGCGGGGGCAATCACTGTTATATTGAGAAGCTTTGTACTAAATTTCAAATAAATCGGTCCATTAGAACTTGATATATCACGTCGAAAAAAGTAGTTTCGAGAAAAACGCGTTTAAAATTGATTCGTTCCGGCCAGACCGGATTGGTTGGCGCGTCACAAAAATAGCTATAACTCCGAAAATAATTCGAATTTCGAAAAATCCTCTTAAGGACATATTCTTAAAGGTCTAAACTTTGAAAATATGCAAAAAAATCGATTTTTTCGAAATTCTAGACTAGAATACCCCCTTAAAGCCTATAAGTGTCAAAAAGTAGTAGTGGTGTTTTATTAAATACTTTTATATTTTATTCCCTCTCAATACTTTTGAGAGTTGATATATTTTTTCTTTGTTTTATATTCTATCATATGTATTTATTTCAAGTAATTATTTTTATTTGTTCTATATCTCATTCATAACAAATAATATTTTCATCTTAACTTTTGTAAAATTAATAATTTATTTTAACTTTTTCTAATTAATTACAAAAACTATATATTTTGAAAGTAACAAAAATAATTTTCAATAAATTCAGTTTAGTATTGATATTATTATTCATTTAATTAAGAATTATTTTGGAGTCATTGAATATTACAGTAATGATACTGTAATAGTATACTTCATGTGTGGTCTATTGAGTGGATTATGTTTGACCATTGATCAGGATGTCTTAATTCATTTTTGCTAAATTCCTAGCTCTTAACATGTGCAAAGTATCAAATCTTCAGAATTTGATTGAACTTCCTCTTATACTGATCATACAAAAATATATTTATTCACAAATAGTTTTATATTTGATTTATTTACATTAAAAGAAATCATTGATAAATAAACATAAATGGATATAATTTTCTGTAATCTCTAATTACACCAATGTTGAATCTAATGATTAATTTTATATTGATTATTTATGTTTTGTTTATAAGATAGTTTGGAATTTATGAATTAACTTTATTATTTTGAATGAACATATTTTATATGAAATGAGATTACATGTAATTGTATTATTTGTACAAAAAAAGAAAAATAAGTTATTAATCATATTATTATTTAAATTATTTTTTAATATGTGTTTATATTGAATTGTTCTTAAATGTTTATGTCTATTATAGCTTCTTGGGAAACCATGGTCTGTTCTTGGTCGAGCTGCCAGTTTGTATACAGATCCATTTATAATGTTCAGTGGAATGTTAACAGCTTATTCACTGTTTGGGAGACTCAATCGCACTAAAAAAATTAATTTGTTTCAAGAATATGTTTCTAGATTAATGAGGTGATATACATGTATATATATATATATATATATATATATATATATATATATATATATATATATTAATGTTTTCAACAGATTGGTTCCAACTCTTGGTGCATTAATTTTATTTTGCACACTTGTTTTGCCATGGATGGGCTCAGGTCCCCAATGGAATTTAGTCATAACACATCATTCTGATATATGTAAAAAGTATTGGTGGCGTAATTTACTTTTCATTCACAATTATTACGGATTTGAAGACATGTGTTTAACGCACACACACCATGTTGGTATTGATACTCAGCTCTTTGCAATTTCACCGTTATTAATTTGGATTGTATGGAAATGGCCAAAACGAGGAATTTGTACACTTGTTCTAATTGCTTTAATATCAACTTTTATGCGATATTATGTTACATACACACAAAAGTTGTCCAATTATGTGCATTATGGAACTTCGTAAGTGTTTAATTTTATTTGTAGTTCTATAGAATTAAATTTTAATCTTTTATAAATTTTCAGTTGACACAATCTTAAATTTATTGATTTTTTAGGATTATAAAAAACAAAGAAAATAATGAAGATTATTAAAATGTGTTGTTAATAAAAATATTTTAAAATTAGTCATGTATATATATATATATATATATAATATTATTAACCTCTTTCCATTCACTACTGGATAAAGGCCTTTTTCAAAACTTTTCATTTTCAGTAATACAAAATGCTCCTCTACCATTCTTCCATTCCACTTAATGAATTTTCTCATATATTTATCAGGCCTATTTATTGATGTATATACGTATATATAATTATGTTTGTAAAATAATTTATATTTATTTATTTTAATGTTTTTATTTCAGTGTGAAACAATTATTTCAAACTGCTGATAATATGTATATATTACCTTCTCATCGTTTAACAGTTTATATTATGGGAATTTTGTTGGGCTATATTTTAAGAAATGTCAAATCTGTTACTTTAAAACCAGTAAGAGTAATTTTTATGTAATTAACAATTTATTTTTGCTTTTTTATTCTAATATGTAATAATTTATTTAATTGATTTAATTTCAAAATTATATTAGTGTCATTTATTAGACTTGGTGTTTCTTTACTTATAATAAATATATTTATTATTATAAAAACATTATTAATATTTATTTAAATATTGAAATATTATTATTTTCATTTAAAGTAAATATCGTTGATATTTTTTTTTTATATAAATCTAATTAAATTACATTTTTGTAGGCTTTAGTCACAATTGGTAATATTATTGGATTATTACTATTTTGTATTGCATTTTTTGGACCAGCTTATATGGGCGACATGTCTTATAAATACAATCCATTAGATGCAGCTTGGTATGCAGCTTTTGCTCCAATTGCATGGTGTATGTCTTTCGCTTGGATTGTGTTTGCTGCGTATTACAATTATCAAAGTAAGATGTTTCTATCTTTTTCTCTATATGAAGTCATTTCTTTATTTTTATTTTTTACTAATTTCTATTTTAATATTTTTAAACATTTATTAGAAATAGTGAAATGATGGAAATAAGGATGAATACTTTTTTTGTATTCATTATTATTTACAATTGAATAAACTATTGAATTATAAGTTTGGCATTTTTTGGCATATTTATCTTGTAGTTTAATTTTGATAAACAGTAGAGAAGCACTGATATCTTGTGGTAAATGAAAAGTTAATCATTTAAGTTTTTTTAAAGAAAGATTACTAATGGATTTTTCAAAGATATTTTTATTTCATTTTTTTTTAATTTTTAGTTCCCAATCAAATATTTTAATTATTCAAAGTTGTTTTCTTTTTTCGTAGTATCTTTAGCCAATTTTTGTTTCGTTACCCCCCTACCTCCCTCTATATATATATACACACACACATAAACATATACATAGTAGTCTCATAAATAATGTTACACAATTTTGTGTTATAAAAACAACACAAAAATGATTTCATCTCATTGCTTATATAGTTTTATTAATCATATGTTTAAAATAAAACATAAAGTATTTATTCAAAATGGTCGCAACTTACTTTTATGGAAGCTTTGAGACGATTTCATCACTTATCTTTCGCAGCATGTACTTCATTCTGTGAAAATTTAATTACTACATCAAAAGACTTTTATAAACATTTAATGCTCTAAAATAGGCTACAAATTGTAATTCAATGGACTGAGATTAGGATTTTCTTCTGATTTTTCTGATTCTTCTGATTTTATAAAATCAGCCACATTGTTTTCAAGCCATTTTTATCTAATAGACTTTGCTTTGTAGACCAACTTATAATTTTATTAGAAAATTCAAATTTAATTTTTGTATATTTCAAGAACATCATAACATTCTCTAAAATCTGTTTTTGGTACCCTCTGACTGATCTCTTGATATATTTTTCACAAAAATAAATATCTGTGACTCCGTTGTAACTGCTTCTCATAAAACTATTAAGAATGTAGGATGGTAAATTCTCTGAATCTTAGGCACCAGTTTAGTTGTTTTTTTTAGATGACCAAACATCTATTCCAGTATTTTGTTTGCATTAACATTTTTCTACATTAACACCTTAAGGACCGCTAATAAATTCTATGAGATACGCTTAGAATTATTTATAAACCCGCGCTAGCGCGAGACTAGTCCTTAACGGTTGGATCGAATTCCCATGCTAACGCGGTACCGAGTCTAAAGTTGTTAATATATATATATATATATATATATATATATATATATATATATATATATATATATATATAATACATATTTTGTTAAAAATTTTATGTACTTTTTTTTAGATTTCTTAACCAGACAATTTTCAAGACCAATATTTTTAATAACTACCCGGTTATCGTATGCTATTTATCTTACACAATTTCCAATATTTTTCTTTAATATTGGTCTAACAAGATATTCAGGATATTTCGGATTTTTCAATACTATAGTAAGTTATGAGTAATATTAAATAGTTTTTCATATACATAGCTAATTGACTTATTCATTTAAAGATTAACATCAGAGAATTGGGATTTGTGTTGTTATTTTCAATAATATTGACATTATTATTTGATACACCATTTCAAAATATAAAAAATATTATATTTAAGAAACCAAAAACCACAACTCGACAAGAAAATAAAGATATAAATTTTACTGATAAGGTTGAATAATTTGTTATTTATAAATGATTATGAGGAGTATTTTTGTGAACTTAATTTATATTTTTTTCATTAGATATAAATGAACAAGTAGGTATTATTTTTATAAAAAAATGTATATATGTTTTAATTTACTATTTGATAAATGTAATTGTAAGGTATTTAAATAAATTGAAACATATTTTGCAAAATCTTTATATTTTTTTTCTAAATATGTAAATAACAATAATTTATGATTTTTTAATTTTAGGTAGTATTTTTAATTGTTAAAATATTAATATAAATAATGTTTTATTTTATTGATGACTTATAATAACATATTAACTATTATAGCTTTATATATTAATCTTATTTCAAATACAATAAGTACAATACAACAAATATTACTTCAATAAGAATTCGACCTTAACGGCTCTATGGCTGAAAATGAAGTGATTAGTAATATACACAAAAAATTTTCCAACCTCATCATAATTTTTATCACATTTTTTAATGCGTGCAACCGTCATCACTTAAATTTCTGCTGAACAGCTGCGGCGGTGTCAACACGGAAATCCCCACCTAAAAAAATTAGTTTTCACGAAAGAGGGTGCGAGACGAGCGGTAATGTGCCGTGAATACTGTATGCATGAATACTAGTGTGAAGAGGTTAAGTAAGCTTGACACAAAATTAATTTATTTAAATTGTTTGTTGTTTGAAATAATTTTAAAGTGAAATCTAATTCCTTAAGTTGTGTTTTATTATTTGAAAATAAAATAAAATAAAATTTTATTATCATGAGTGATCTTGACTGCTGGAATAAAGAGCAAACATTAGCCCTTATTAATGCTTATCAAAAATATCCGTGTTTATATAATCCACTAGATGTAAATTTTACAAACAAAGGAAAAAGATTTGAAAAAATAAATCTAATTTTTGAAGAACTGAAGGAAATTAAAAAGAATGTTACCATATATTCTATTAAGAAGAAGATACGTACCTTGCAAAGCCAGTTATCAAGGGAAAAAATTCGAATTCGAAATTTGAAAAAAAGTGGTGCAGAGGCTGATGAAATATCTCAACCCAAATTATGGTGTTATAGTGAATTGTCTTTTTTGCTGCAGTCATCTTCTAAAACATCAAGAACATCAAATATGGACCTATCAGAGGTAAGTGTACTTAAATAAAATGTTGATATCATGTACCAAATATATAATTTTTTTTTTCAGTTAAATGTAGATGATACAGAATCTGCAAAAGAATCAGTGGAAGACAAAACATCGCATGTAAGACTAAATATTTATTTTTCTATGAAACATATACATTTTTATAAAAAATACGGACAAAATTAGATTTTCCCTTCACAATTAAAATAACTTTTTAATTCAGTTCTAACTGCTTCCCCGAATTTTGAGTTTTGCCTGTTGCTGGGATTTTCTATCTGTACAGAATCACTGTTTTCTCGAGATAGATTTACTTCAACTGCATCAGCGTACCAGTGACTCCTCGATATTAAAAAATTGTGCAGAACGCAACAACACAACACTATTTTTTTAACCTTTTCATCTTGCAAATTCATCGTTTGCTGGAGAATTCGAAATCTGTCGGTCATTATGCCGAAAGCACGCTCTATAGTTTCCCGAGCTCGACTCAAGCGATAGTTGAATATCGTCTTACGTTCGTCGCTTATCGTCGTCGGATAAGGTGTCATCATGTTTTTCGACAGCGGGAACGCGTTATCAGCAACAAACACAGGAGGCAACGACCGTGAATTCCCGATCGACTGTTCGGAAGGCAAAAACTTTTCCGGTCGTTGCAATACGTGCATAAAACTCGAATGCTTCAGTACGCTGCTATCGCTTATCCTTCCGTTGCACCCGACGTCGATAAAAATAAATTTCGAATATGCATCGGCAAGGGCTAACAGTACAATACTATAAAAGCCTTTACGATTATAAAAAAGCGGTGCGTTTTTTTTCCAAGGCCTAAAAGCAATGTGTTTTGTATCCAAAGCACCGATGCAATTTGGGAATTGCCATTTTGAGTCGAAATCATCAGCAATTCTCGTCCATTGCTCTTTTGTATCCGGAAACTACAATGAAAGAATTTTATTGTTTTAATTTTTCTTAAATTTTAAGTACGGATTATTAAATTTCGTTTATATTTTCAGAAGGAAAAGAAAATTAAAACAGAGGAAGTGCAAAACGATGCTGCGAATGTCCTCAAAATGGCCAAACAGTTTATGCAGGAGCGAGTACAAATGCCTTGTATAAAAGAGGAGACATTTTGCAATTATCTTCGTAGCTTGCTACAAGATATCAAATTAAAAGAAACATTCGACGATGTTACATTTGAAATTTTAATGCTAGTAAGAAGAAAAACCGAAGAAGAGAAACATATGCTAGAAAATTTTCACAATTCTTCACCGGTACCTTCGACATCTTCTCCAAAATACCCTTTACAAATTGTGATGGAAAATACTTGTGAAAGTATGAGTGACGATGACTAGTTTAATTTTTGACAATAATTTTCAATAAACTTTAAATGAAAAAATAAATCGATTTTAATTTTACCTTTAGAAACTGACCCTTCATGTTTTTGTAAATAGCTTCACACACATCTAAAATTGCCACAGATAGAAATGATGTTGATAATTTGGAATCGATGTTCATTTTTGTATAACTTTCTCCTGTTGCTATAAATCTTAAAGTGACAGAGAGTTTTTCTTCTGGACTAATTGGATCTCTCATCTTTGTGTTTTTTTTCTGAATATCAGCTCTAATAGCCGATAGTATGAAATTGAAGCTATCCTCATCTATCCTAAGAAAATTTTTGTAGTCTAATGAACTTGGCCTTAGTTCCTTGATATAATTCTGGATGTTGCCGATTTGTTTCCTCGTTTCCCTACATTTTTTTATCCGGCGGATTCGTTTTGCTCGTTGTTCCTCTTCCATAGCAGTCGCTATTAATAAACCAGCAGCACCTACTGATACCAACATTATAAAATCGGCTTCTTCAGTATTCATCGTAAACTATTCAGCCTTTTTATTCGAAGAGAAAAGATTAAATAAAATTATTTTCACCGTAAAACTTAAACTATTCCCAAAAACAATTACTTACAGATCAGAAAGAGACAGTTTTTCCCTGACAACCGTGTTGTGTGTCAAAATTAACTATGTATGATTCATTGATTTATAAAAACAAACTACCAACTTATAGCCTCGAACGTTCAATTCGAAATGAAATAAACTTATCGCCCTATTTATATTATAAATCGAAAAACCTTGTAAATCGAAATCGTGGATTTTTATACGCAAAGCCGTGTAAATTGAAAACAAACTAAAATGTGTATAATTCAGTCATTTATTTCAACGTAAAATAAAAGTAAGATACTTTGAAAAATAATAGTCCATAAAATGGCAAATATATAAAGGTTTAAGTATGTAATTCATTTTATGGAAACAAATATAAGATCCTTAAAAAATTTAACCAAAAGTTCAATTACTGTCATCACTTTAATAGATTATTATTCTTTTCGACGAGACTTAGTAATGAAATCCGTAATTAACAATTGTGTTTGGTTTTTGGCTAAATCTTTATAGACTTCCTCAGTTAAGCATTTATTAATATATCGCTAGAATAGAAGAGCTCCTTCAACGTTCGGATCATTTTGTAGAAAATGATTACCCAATTTTCGCCTTAATTCAGATATGTGCAGCTAGTTTAAAATCAGTGCAACTAGTTTAAAAAGGCCCAATGAATGCTACCATTCACTGATATTTGGTCATATTCACCACTCTGACCAAGCGGGTTGATGAAGATTTTTTATTCGAGGTTTACTGTACATATACAGACCCGCCCCAAGGGGATCGGTTGCCCGTGTATGAAAATATTTCTGCCGCCCCCATTCCCAAATTGCACTTTTTCCATGGCAGACTATTGAATGATTTTTATTAACTTCAACGAAAAGGATAATCGAAATTTTCAGAAAAATGTGTTAGAAATACAATAATATTATATGTGTTTGTATTCGAAAATGGTCTCTCAATAATATGTAGTTAAATGTTATAATCAAGAAACGCCAAACAGGTCAAAATATTATATAAGGGCGATGTGGCTAGACAAATTTAAAGAATGTGCTGTTTCACATATCTAAAAGTTAAAGGTAACCGAGTGGTTTTTTTTTTGGAATCGGCCGCCCCTAAAGGTTGGCCGCCCGTGTGCATTGCACATATGGAAAGGACGGGCCTGTATATATACATATAATATATATATATATATATATATATATATATATATATATATATATATTATGTATCTACATAAATATATAGCTGAATTTCTATGAAACATAATATTTTTGAAAATATTTGACAACGATTATGGAATACTCGGAAGTATTACGTCATATATACACTTACATAACTGAAGTAAGACAGTACACATCATTATTTGACTTAATTTACATAGATTATTTTTACACTATAGAACGTTTTGTCTTATTGTTATTCAGTTCGATAACTGATAAATATTGAGGAATTAATAATTTTAACAATACGAATGTTAAAGTTATTTTTAAAGCAATATTATGAAACAAAATTTGACTAACAAAGAGGTCGATAGTATACAAGAAATGAATTTAGAATCGAAAGTATATAGTTGGGTTTTTGATCGAACATCAATAGCGTTTAAAAAGTTAAAATATATAATGTTGTTTTGCTATTAAAAATTTGCCATTAACATTTTATTCTGTTTCTGAATTAAATGATTTTATTTGAATTTGATTTTTTTTCTGTGTGAGTGATGTATAGTTTTTCATTTAGAATTTTATGTTTGAACAATTCAAATATCAAAAATTAATTTTCTGTAAATAAATGTGTACTGGAACATTGAATAATTTGTGATTTTTAGAGTGAAGTTAAATTTTTGACATTGTATGGCATATTAAGGGTTAGTATTAAAAAAAATTACAATATAAACTGTAACAATAATCTTTTTCTTAAATGCGTACTTTTTTGTAAAACATGTTATTTTTATTGAAAAATCAGGTTTTATTTTTTGACATTTTTTTAAAACAAAAATATTAAATTAAATAATTTTTATTTACTCTTACATTTAAATAATTTTATAATAAAAAAAATAAAATTTCGAAGAAGTTATTAATAAACATCGAGAAATAATTTAAGATAATATTTTCGTTTATAGAAATGAATTATTTTTATTGATAAAATAAAATGGAAAATATTTTAAACCTGATTTTTCAGTTTTATAAATCAGAATTAGAAACATACAGTATAATTAATATCTCAATTTATTTTTCAATATCATGCGAGCATAAATGTATGCAATGTTAATACTTATTACATCGTTTTTCCATTTTCGAGGTTACAGTTTGTTTTACAAATTATAAACTCGATTACAAGTATTTGACAAATATAGTTATATAAATATACTTCATCTTTTTTAAACATCTTGTATACTTTAATTTCTCAAAAATATTCTATTATATAAATAACAAATAAATAAATATATACAGGGTCGGTATAAATAACAGCCATTTTAGTAGATTATCAATTTTTACCCATTTTTAGTAGTGTTTTTTAATTCAGTAGTGAAGACATTATTCATAATAGATTTGTCATCAAACCGTTTTATTTAAACACTACAAATATACACACTTTTGAATTGTATCGACAGTTTGATAGATATGTGATTTCACAAGGACGATGGTACTAAATCGCTACAAAGATTGTTTGATTTAGAGATTTCAATGCTTTTTAAATTTCTTTTTTTAAAAATTACATTGATAAACAGATGTCAGAAACCTTAAAGACAAATATTTATTAAGTTATAATAGGCATAACAGTCAAAGTATTAAGCAAAGTAGAATTTAATGTGATAAAAAAATCAAAAAAATGTTTTAGTGCTAACGGTAGTCTCTCAACAAATGTTATATTCATATAATATGAAAATAATTTTCCTAAGACCATAACAATAGTGATTGATAGTAATTTCAATGACACTAATGCCTTTTTATGTATTAAATCACTTATTTTTGTCATATTCTATAATATTAGTATTTCTTTCAACAGTTCTAATAGTTTCATTTCTCTTAAGTATTTACTCGATACTTAGAAATATTCATTTGATAATATATTCATGATATTCAACAAACTCGACTTAAATAAATATTATAACATTTTAAATATTTGAAAATGTAAAAAGCCCGCATTTATTTTAAATTTTCTTTTTAAACAATATGAATCTATGCAATTTAAATATTTCAATGGTTCTTTTCATATTTTTTAAATAATTGTTTATAATATTCCTTATTGTCTTGTGTCATATATGTATCATTATTAATAATATCAAAAGCGGTCATGCCATTATTATTTCTTAAACTGGAATCAATACCGTGTTTGAGTAACAATTCAAAAATATCATTCACAATTAAATACCATGTGTCGTACGCTGCCCAATGTAATGCTGAATTTTGATATGCATCGACGATATATATGCTGATATCTGTTTCTTCGATAAAATATTTACAAAGATTATAATATTTTCCTTTGATCGCTTCATATAAACATGTCCTTCCTTTAAGATCTACAGTGTTAATATCGACTCCAATTTCAATTAAATATTTAATAATTTGTATGTTATCGTATTTTGCAGCATAATGTAATACAGACTTTCCTTCAAAATCCCTAGAATTTAAATACTGTTTAAAACAATTTTCACCATCGTACCTCAATTGTTGCGCCACTAACAAGTTTACTATCTCTAAAGAACCATATTGTGCTCCGTAATGAAAAATCGTTACGTTGGACTTTGATCGATATTTAACATTTGCTCCCTTCTCTAATAAATACTTAATCATTAAAACTTTCTTTCTTTGTAATGCTGCTATCAATGGCGTATTATCAAATTTGTCCATTGCATCGATATCTGCACCAAAATTCAACAAGGCATCGACGATTTCGATCTTACCGCATATACAAGCAATATGTAAAGGTGTTTCTTTATCGTATTTTCGACTATTAACATCGGCTCCATTCTTTATTAATAAATCAATCAATTCTATACGATCCGAATAGACTGCATCGTGCAGAAGTCTTTCAGAGTATTTAATATCACGTACAACATTGGCGTATTTTTCTATGAATTTTCGCACGATATCAATGTGTCCTTTAAAACAGGCATAATGTAAAGGTGTACATTTGTATACAATAGTCGTTGAATTTATGTCAGCTCCACGATCAAGTAAATACTCGACTATGTCGAGATATCCATTACTACAAGCATTATGTAAAGGTGTTTGTCCATTAGGTTGTCTGTAATTTAAATTCGCGCCAGACTCGATTAAAAGCCTACACACATCAAACTGTCCATATTTTGTTGCTAGATACAGTGGCGTGTCATGACGATATTCTGTATTTGGATCAAGCCCACGTCTGATAAAATATTTAACGAGTTTCACGTAACCGCGTGACGATGCTTCCATGAATATTTCAATCTTCGATTGGATTTTTTTAAAAATCGTTCTGTCTTCTTCGTTTCCATCGAGCAATATATTAACATTAGCCCATTTTTTACAAACGACTGCATATTTCACAGGTTTCCATCCGAACAAGTTGTCTTTGAGTTTTGTGTCTACACATTTTTCTACTAAGAATTTAACAATGTCGTCACGTTTAGACGAAGCACTCAAATGAAGAACGTTTCTACCGAACACATCAGTTAAATTAAAATCAATGCAAGCGTCTGTCGATTTTTCAAGTTGATCTTTATTATCGCTCAGTACACTTTTATGAATTTCAATATCAGTTGCAAATCGATCGAAAAAACGTCTAAATACTTCGTATTCTGGTTTAAACATGGTGTATTTCAGGAATCGTATCAGTTTTTCACAACTTTTTCCGAAACATCGCGATTCATTTTGCAGATTTATCACCCGATCATTAAACCATAACGCTGAAAAATATTCAGCAAAAGTTTTATTGATAAACACAGCTTTTTCGTTTGTAATCATATGAATAATACCTATTTTCTCTTCGCCATTTCTGATCTTCTCTTTATATGCATTCGTACGATCTCTTTCCTCTGCCTTTAGAAATTTTTCATAAATATTCGGAAATATGACACTCACTCCCAACAATTTATAATTGTCCATTAAAAGTATCATCCTATCTTTCATCTCTAACATATTACCTATTTTTGACATATCCAATTGTTTCTTTTCTTCGGCATCTCTTAGGAATTTTTTTTCGATAAAACATTTATATAACATAACAATATCGATACATTCAGGTAATGTAGTCTTATCGAAATAAAAGTTTTGGAAAGTTTCTTGATAGACTTCAGCAATCATACGACACTGTAATGGGATTCCAGTTATTATTTTTTCATGATCGCAAAAAGAAACGCTAATTACATCTAATAGATGATCGATGAATTTCATTAAAATGTGAGTGGTATTTGATGTGATTCGATTCTTCCAATATTTGTAAAAGAAATATTTCTGATCTTCGGAAGTAAATTCAACGAGTGAATACGCTAATAAGTTTAATTTTTGTTCTAAATATTCTTTTTCTTGAGGTCGACTCGTGACCCATAAACGTATTGAAAGATTTTCCCTAATAAATCTAATCAGTCTTGCAACGATCGTTCGATAATGAGGTGTTATTTCATCGAATCCGTCCATTAAAACTAGCAATTTATCTCGAAATAACAAATAATTTTTAAGTAAACGTTTTTCAAATTCGGTCTTTAAATGTTGTATCTCTGTAATGAAGTCAACAATGGAATAAAAATCTTTAAATGTTTTTCCTTCTCTCTGCATCCGATTAAAATATTCCGTATGGTTATTCAGATCGATCTTTATAATCCACACATTGTGACATTCGGAAATCATCCGCGATGCCAATACTGATAAAAGTTTACTTTTACCCATACCGGGCTCAGCGACAATCAATACAGCGTCATCATCAATATTGTCGAATTTTTCTAAACGCGAGCATTTAAAAATGTCAGCAATCAAATAGGTTTTAACATTTTCAATGGATCTACTGCACCGTTTCCAGTAAAACTTCCCATCTCTGTGATCTAACCATGTTACATTCCTATCTATACATTTTTTATATTGTGCATCAAAATCAGTTATTGTTTTTTCTGATGTCCAACATGAAATACGTTCGAGTGATAGAGACATTTCACTTGCCAATGAAAGAATCTCTTCTGGTTTCATGTTACTAACTACAAAAAATTCATCAGGTCTTTTTGTTTTGAAAATACTTTTATCTATTTGATTACAGAAACGAACTTTTCTATCGATGAAATATGACATCTCGTCAAAGTATATATCCTCGAAACATCCGCCTATTTCAAATTTTTCTAAAAGTACCGAGACAAGAATGTCTGTTTTAATATGACACGTTATATTCGACAGATCCAAATTCGATAAATGAATACAACGGCCTTGAAATATGATTTCTTTATTTTGCATTAATTCTTGTGACTTAATATGGAGATCATCCCATACGGTCTCGTCTATGAATTCTTCATTGAATGAATAGTTTCTTTGTATTGAAAGTACGATAATTTTCTTAAAAGTGGTCATATTTTTAATTTTTTCAAACATTTCTGAATCGTTTTCTAGACCGGAATTAGTTTGACAATCAATTATTAAATATTCAACATTTGACGTAGATAAATCTTCAATAGATAACACTAATTGATCGTAGAAAATTAAAATGATTTCTTTCATAATGTCTTGGAAAATCTGTACTAGTTTTATCGACGTCAACGTAGTATAATCGTTTGTTATCACATTCAAAAATACTGTGTCATTTTTAAAAATAAAATTTTTAAGCGTTTTTAACGAATCTGGCTTAAATTGCAGATTGAACCGTTTTAAAAAATTCATATTATATTCGTGATAAAGTCTAAATAAGCCATCATTTTTCTTACAAGCATTCATAAACCATTGCAAACAATCTTTATTTGACACCACTTGTACGTTTAAACTCGAATGAAATATTGAAATCTGATTAAAAAAGCTAGTATAAACGATTTTACGATCTCTTTTCAAATTGAATCTCTCCAGACAAATTGTAATATTATATTCAATATCACGTTTAACTCGATCATCAGTTCGATTTATATCAAATTTTAATTTATGTAGAAAATCATCGATTGCTTTAATAACCTCGGTTTTTTCTAAAATAATTCCATGACTTTCTTTCTTCAAACGAGTCTTCTCTTTTACATATTGCAAAATATTTTCAAAAATTACTCGTCTTGTGACAGAAGAGTCAACGAATCGATACAGAACATGTTCATCGAATATATTATCTGGACATGATTCCATATCTTCACGCAAATCATCATCGAAATCAATATTTGTTGAAATAACGAGATCATTAATCTCACAACAGTACATGTATTCGAAACGATATTTATAAAAAATGTCCAGATATGAAAGAAAATATGATCTTAAATCGAACATACGATCGAATCCGAGAAATTGCCGTCGTGTTAATGACTTCGAATCGTTCCTTTTGTGTTTGACTTGGACGAGACGGCATATAGTTCGGTTTTCTTGTGAATAATAGAATACAATGTCATCGAATTTTCCTGCCTGTTCCACCTCGCATGTTATGACGAATTTGTCATTCTTCACGAGACAATTTAAAATATACAGCATCAATAGATGATCGTGGTACGAGGTGCCGTGTGATTTCAGACGTTCTCCGGTAGAAACGTACCGCGTGGAATCGATCGCTGCTACATTTTCATCAAACCGTACACGGTCGTTCATTTTATTGAGCAGATTTCATAATATCTAAAAACTTGAAACAATTATTTATGATTATAATTTCAAATAAAGGAAAATATTCAAAATGTTTGAAATATTAATAATAAAAAAAAAACAGTTTCCAAAATTATCGAGTTAATCAAAAAGTAATGTCGATTTTTTGCTGTAAATGACGTTTTTGTATTTTTCAATACACATCATTGATTTTAACTTATAAAATATTAGGTCTACCGGAAAATTCTATCCGTTTTTGAATTAGAAGAAAATAATACATTTATTAATATTTATCGAACAATATAATTTCCATCGTTACTAATGATCTCTTCCCAGCGTGATGAATTCCATTTCTGTAGAATTACTCATCTTTGGAGGCGAAAAACTCGAGCAGTGTTTGCCTGACATCAGCTTCATTTTTGAATTTTTCCCCTCAAAAAAATTCGGCAGGTACAGAAACAGATGATAATCAAATAGTTCTAGGCCCGGAGAATATGGTGGATGTAATAGAATTTCTCAGCCTAGCTCTACGATTTTCTGGCGAGTCGCCAAAACGATATATTGTCGTGGTGCAGTATGATTTGCTTTCTATTGACCAGCGCCGGCCTCTTTCCTTAAGGGGTTATACACACTTAGAAATTTCAAAAAATCGATTTTTTTTTGCATTTTCGGAATGCACATATATTTGAGTATATTCTCTGAAAATTTCAAGTAAATCCGATAAATATTTTCGGACATACACCTGAATTTGTAAAATTTTTTAACTATGTGTAAACTACTTCTGAAACTTCAAACGCGTTTATCTCAAAACGGTGTTTTCATAGTCAGTGATCTCGATATCTCAGAAATGGCTGAACCGATCGGTCTCAAATTTTCACACAATCTTCTCAAATATATTCCTCAGGTATTGAACAAAGGAATAAGGTTTACAAAAATTATTACTATTTTTTTAAACAATTTGGAGCGAAAATTTTAGTAAAAAACGAAAAATTTTTTTTAAGTAGACGCCATTTTGTCAAAAATGAAAATTTTTATTATTCCTTCGTTCAATACCTGCATTAATCTATCCTTTAAAAGAATTGACCATATTTTTTGATTTCAAATAATCCAAACCGCCGATATGGAGATCACCGCCAAGCGCCTTTTTTTGGAGGTCGTTCGGGACATCGTCTGCAGGAGCGGTGCACTTCAATATTTTTTTATGATCGACATGTTATTTTATTCTTGAAAGTAGGATTTATTCAAATAACCATAATTTGTAATTGCAAAATAAATACTGTTTCTAAAAAAAATTCATAAAAAAACGTCGTTTTTGCGCCTCGCAAGTGCGTATAACCCCTTAAAACTGAGATGATGAAATCATTGTTTCAGTAAATTTAGAAGAGCAGATATGTAGAAATACAATGGTAAAAAGTGGCAGCCATATATGTTTCAAACGAACACGTTCATACGTGTTGAAAATCGAGATGACATTATTGGACAGAACTTTCCAGTAGACCTAATTGTACATATTCTGATAGTCGACACTCATAATAAAAAAGCTTAATAATAAAAAAAGCATAATTGTTAATTAATGCGAAATGTTGACGAGTAACTATAGTCACCTTTAGTACACAGCAAACACTTGACATTGAGTGACTATAGTCATCTTTAGTAACGAAAAATTAAAGAAAAAAAATTGTACTGAAATTACAGAGCGAAGGAAAATTATATCATGAAACAGACTTAATTGGGAGAAGTAAATCAACCGTACAGTACATTATAAAAAGTTAAAAAAATGGTTTCTTTGAATGTAATCATTGTTATCCGGATGTCTTAAAGTGCTTACTGATCATGATGACAATATTTTAATAAATAAAATAAAACATATGCACATAATAGTATAAAAGAACTGTCAGTAAAATGAATATATTTGTTTTTTATGTAAATTAAAATTAAAAATCATAGTTGTGTAATTAAATAAATAAAAAATATATTATACCTGCATCATTTCAAAGTAAACACAAATCTGTGTTACAAATAAGTAGCTGATTTGAAATATTTAAATGATAATAATTTTATAATCATTAAAATCAACACACAAACTTCTTAAAAACACTTTTACTAGAATACATTATTTGTTTAAAATATATTCTTAATGATAGCATAAAAAACGATGATATCGTATATTTACTAACGATATGTATGTATTTCCCCTGATAAGATAATAATTTTTATGATATAGTACGATTATAAAACGAAATATCATACTATAAAAAATATATTATAAGTAAAAATATAATTCGGCTAAAATTGTTTCCGTTATAAATGCGTTTTATTTATAGAAATAAATTTGAAAATACAATATTTAAATGTTGTTTATTCTTGTCATACATACTGCAACAAGTAATTTTATAGCTTATTAAAATTGAGTGATTTTATTATTACATTAGAGAATTTTAAAGCTATTGAGTTTCAAGTCTGGTTTTAGTACCGTGGTAAATTTATATTAACAAAAAATTATCAAACAGTAGTAAAAATTAACATCATTCTCCTTCGTTTAATAATTTTTATACATTATTTTATTAAGGCGTGCGAAAATTTTGGCCATTTTTTTTAAAAAAAAAACGTATATACATACATATATATATATATATATATATATATATATATATATATATGTATATTAGAATTTAAAAGAAGAATAAAGTGTACTAATACAAATGTTTTAAAATTATATTTTTAACAATACTAACACTTATTTATTAGCCAAATACAGAATTTGTAATATAATACAATATAAAACAGTAAATATAATAATATAATGACTATAATAATATTGTAAAGAAAAGATATAAATATTACAAAAATGATTTTGAACATTTATGCTATAGTAATGTATGAGTATCAATTCTTAGATGTTTTATATTACAATTCAGTTTTTTTTAAATGTTACATATTACAATTAAAATTATTTTTTCTGTTTATATTTTATTTTGTATTCTTTTTAAATTTGACCATTTCGTTTAAATCGAGTTATCAGAATTATATTCTATATCAATATTGGTTTTCTGCACATTTTTAGTATATTTAATATATTTAAAACTATTTCAAAAATATAATTATAAGTTGTGTTACAATAGTTTTCAATCAAAAATCGATAGTATACTATTTCAATAATAGATTAAATAAAACATAGAATAAAACATATACGATAATTAATAATTAATTTTTTTTAAAAATTATTATTTTACATTGATAAAACGTTTTATTTTAGCCAAACAACCAAACATTGCCCTCAATCCATGGTATGAATGTAGATACTTTTGTGTAAATTCTGGATTGATTATTGAAATCACATGATCTTCCAAATGATGTTATACTATACTTCATGTAATCCTGACAGTCTTCGAAAATATATAGGATTACCTATGTCTTTCTAAACAAAAAAAATAAATAAAATCATTTTTTTTGAAATATGATTAATGTAATGATATTAATTATATAATTTTTTTTTATTCAAACGAAAATGTTGTAATAAATTAATAGAACGTTTAAAATACCAAATAATAAATTCTCAAAAAATATCAAATATCATAAATATTTCAATATGTACGAGTTTTTTCACTTTTGTACATTGTTCTGATCATAATATTATATTCAAAACTAATGCATATAAAATATAATGTCATATATTTTTATTTTAAAAAATAGACAATATGTCAAAAAGTTAGATATAAGGAGACCAAAATAAGTTTGGGAACAGAAAAATATCTCAAACATAAAAATAAATAAAAGTTGTTATTAAAATAAAGTCATATATATATATATATATATATATATATATATATATATATAAACATTATCATTTTCAGTTTTTTAGCCTAATTTTGAATAAAAGTTTTTCTGAAATATTTCAATTTAAAAGAGACATTGTCTCCTTGTACTAAAAGTTTTTGATTACATTTTCAATCATTTTAAGTATTTTTTTTATCTGTATTTTAGTATTTTTATTTTCTCGATTTCAAATCAATAACTTATGTTGATCAGTTATCTTATGCTCTTTCATTTCCAAAAAAATGTGTGTATAATAAAATGTTATTTTATATATGTATAATAGTTGTAAAAAAAACATTAAAAATTGTAACCGAACCGCCACTGAGTATTCACGTGTAAATAATTCAGTAACACATGCGCGCTGATCTGAATAATTTCGCGCCTATTTTGTGTTTCATGTCGGTGTAAGATCTCGATCGTTTTTTTTAAAAAAAATATCTTTTTAGTGCGATTAAATTGAAGACATGTATTTAAAAGTTCGTAGTTTTGTGCCTTGCCCAAATGGTAACAGTGAAATATTGATAGTAGTATCCAAATTAACTATCGTCAGTGATTTAAAGACAAAAATAAGTAAGGAAGTTGACATCGATAAAGATCTATTGAGATTATTTTATTTAGGGAAAGAGGTAAAGTAGCCGTATATACATTAAAGTATTTGTAGTTAACATATTTTCTTGCTCCATTTATAGCTTCATTTCTATAGTATATCATTTATTATTAAAAGATACATAACCTAAAGGAGTGACAATGAAACAAAAATAACATATTTTCAGTATTATATATATATATATAATTTTCTTTGATAATCTGTGCCCAATATTTATTCTAAAATGTTAACTATAGTTAAAAAATGGATTGAAAACTATACCAAATTGAATATAAGTTAGTCTATACTTTAACAAATAATATAAAAATTTTAATAAATTGAATTTAAAAATATTTATTTTAAATTTTCATAATCGAGAAAACTGAACAAATCAATTGGAATAAATAATTAGCTAAAAAATACCATTTTTATTAACTTTTATCAAATAAGTATCTTATTTAAGAATTAAAAATATGTTACAAATATTTGAAAAATTATATTAATCTCTTGCTTTCTCTTATGACAAATAAAAAGAATTATTTTTTTTTTATTTATAGTTTAGTAATTTTACTAATTTTTAGTAAAAAAAAATATTAAAAATCACATTCCATTTATGTTCATTAAAATGCATTATTTTATTTTTATGTGAAATATTTCTGTTGGAATTAAAAAATTAAACTGTTATTTTTGTAAAACAAAGACATGGAAAGTAAATAAATTATAGCTTCATCTTAAATTTCCTTGTTTTATACATTAATTTCTCATTTTGATTGAATATGTATATTCATTCGCTGTTGTTTTAGCTAAATGATAATTATACACTTTATGATTATGGAATTAAATTTAACGATGTAATACAGTTCATTGCAAATACAAATAATAAAAAAGAAATAGAAAACAATAAAGACATACAAGAAAATGACTTGAATGGCACAGAAAAAATCAAATCAAATGAAGATAATAAAGACATACAAGAAAATGACTTGAATGACACAGAAAAAATAAAATCAAATGAAGATAATTTTATGAATGATAACAATGGTTTAAACTCTGCTGTAAATACATCTGAATCAGAAAAATCCGAACCAGATAATAGTGTACGTATTAATGCTGAAAGTAAATATTATAAAGTAGGAGATAAAGTCGATGCCAAAGATTTTGAATATGGATCTTGGTTTGAAGCTGTCATTGTCAATATATGTAAATTGGCTAATTCAAGTCACGTGGAATCAGAGGATGAATTAATTTTCAAAATAAAATTTGAAAAGTAAGTATCTGTAAAATAGAATATGTATTTTCAAAAATTATAACAAATATAATTAAAATTTCTAACAGTGTAATAACTTATTCAATAGGAGAATGTTTCTGGAATCGTTTGAAACAAGTTTTCAACACATCCGACCAAGATCGAAAACGACCATCGATTTTTTAGAACTAAAAGTCGGTGATACAGTACTCGTTAATTATAATATCGAAGAACCAGAAAAGAGGGGATTTTGGTACGATATGTGTATTAAGCGAGTATTAGCTACGAAAACAAAAAAAATATTAGAAGGCGATATCTACGTGGGTATAACGAACACGAAATTAGAAAATGTTAAAATTAAAATTTTAGATCGTGTATATAAAATTGAAAAACCAATTTTACTTACTGATTGTGATGATTCGATTGATAAGAAGTGTGAAATTGATACCTTGAGTAAGTATTCTTAACAATATACAAATTGGAAAACGATTTTTAAAATTAGTATACAAAACATGATTCTTGTTTATTTATATTTTTGTCATATTATAATAATGAAAAACAATTATTTGATACTTGAATAATTGGATACATTGCGGAGAACAATTTATTTGAAAGATATAATGAAAAAATCCTTTTCAAATTGTATTTTAAGTCTAATTGTAATAATTATTAACTAATTGTATCTGATTGTCAGATATAATGGAATATGTCAGGAATTTAGTCAACCTGGAAATAAAATATTTACATCAGTTGTAATATCTTTTATATGCCTTTTTAAAAAAGTTATTACTACTTTGAAAACATTGTCAATCCCTTAAGTGTCTTAGTATATATTCTCAATTTCAATACAAATATACATATCTCTTTGCACTAGAATGATGGTTTCCATATATCGTTTTTTTTTTCCCTCCGAGCAACAAACTTCAAGAAAATTTAACATTAAAAATAAAAAATTATAAATTGAATTACTTGTAAAAAAAGGATTTTATAAAATTATTTAATAATTACTTGTTAACTTTGTTGGTTTAAACTCTAGTGATGCTAGCAAGACCATTGCAATGTGTAGCAAATAAAGTGGATAAGTAATAATTAATTCTTTTTACAGAAATTTAAGGTAATTTGTATTAAAATGAATTAACATCAGTACAAAACTAAATAGTGTCTAGAACATACTACATTGTATTTTTTACAATTTAAACATATTAAAGTCATTTAAGTAGTATTTAAATGTTATATGAAAATATGTAAACAATCGATTACATATAATCTCTTGTCTATAGACAAAATATATGTCTCATTAACTTAAGGATACGTATATATCTTTTATAACTATTAATTAAATAACGATACAAATGGTTAATTAAATAGAATGTAAAGTTTTTTTTTATATTATAAAAGTTTTTAACTGTTATTAGAATTAATCTAAGTTATTTATTATAAAATATTATAATGTTTTAAATATAACTATTTTCTAAAACAAGTTTCTTTCAGGAAAAGAAGCACCTTTCTGTGAAAAATGTAAAGATAACGATAAAAAAAAATGTAAAGAATGTGGTTGTAGTGTTTGTGGTGAAAAAGATGAACCTGATAAGATACTTATGTGTGATGAATGTGATATGCCATATCACTTAAAATGTTTAAATCCTCCATTAGAAAAAGTTCCTGATGAAGATGAATGGTTAATTTTCTTTAATTATTCCAGATAAAATCCAACAATAATTTTAGTAATTATTTTTACTGACTTTTATAGGTTCTGTCCAAATTGTAAAACTGATGTAAATGAAATCGTTAAAATAAATGATGAGTTAAAGACAAAGAAGCTGAAAAAAACTTCTGTGAAAAATAATACAGCGAACGGTTCTAAAAAATTTCACGACTGGGACCGTGGGATGGCATGTGCTAGCCGAACTAAAAGTTGTACTATAGTTCCGCAAACTCACTACGGTCCGATTCCCGGAATAGAAATCGGAAGAAGTTGGAAGTTTAGATTTCAAGTTTCAGAAGCCGGTGTGCACAGGTATTTTTTGAAATTCGATTTTAATAATTTTATTTCATTAACACATTTCATTTAAAATTCATTTATCATCAAATTTTAATAGTGTAGAAAATTTTAAATTTATATTAACAATAGCATTTTATATTCTCTAAGTACATAAACTGGTAATTACATTTAGTTAATATTGAATATTGATAATAGTTTAAAAATTATTTTTTATTTAAGTATGAAACAAAAAAGTGTAAATTTGAGTTAGAAACTTAAATTATATTAAAGTAGTAACTAATAAATTGTTATAGGCCGATTATAGCAGGCATCCATGGTCGTAGTGATGATGGTGCTTATAGCATTGTATTGAGTGGAGGATATGAAGATGACTTTGATAATGGTGAAACATTTTATTACACAGGCTCAGGTGGAAGAGATCTTTCTGGAAATAAACGTACTGCACCGCAAACTTGTGATCAAACACTCACAAGAATGAATAAGTAAAACAAATTAATATCACTTTTGTGGAAGTTATTAGAGACGATGTTACTGTTTTATATTAATTTTTAGAGCCTTAGCTTTAAATTGTAATGCAAAATTGAATGAAGAAGGAGCTGAAGCAGAAAATTGGCAACAAGGTAAACCGGTGCGTGTTGTACGTAATTATAAATTAAGAAAACATTCACAATTTGCCCCGAAAGATGGATATCGATATGATGGGATTTATAAAGTTGTTAAATATTGGCCTTCTAAGGGGAAAAAAGGATTTAAAATATGGCGTTATCTATTGCAAAGAGATGATCCTGAACCAGCGCCATGGGAAGAAAATGCTAAAAAATTCAATGTGTTTGTAAGTAGTTATTTACTCAAATTAAAATTAAAAATTTAATTTTTTTTACTAAGTTTAAAACTAAATGTTTTATATTAGAAAATGTATCTTCAAATTTAATACAAAACGTTATATATATATATATAAGTAATATCATATGACCTCATTGTTGTATGAGAAAGGTTTATTAAATGTTACTATTCATTGATATTTGATCATATGCTGCTCAAGCAGGTTGGTGAGAATTTTTTATTCAAGATTTTCTCCTTTAAATAGATTAATTTCTCCTTAACTAAGAAACCCTGTCTACTTTTTCTTCACTTTTCCTGTAGACAGGTGATGATGCTAACTATTATAGCATTGGTCGGTTGTATGTGTGTATAAATATGTATAAAAGCTAATTGCTGTCATACTCTTATGCTGTATTACTCTTACTGTCACATGTAATAATTACTTAAAATATCTATTTTAGTTACCGGATCAATTTCCACAAATAATGGAACAAGAAGAAGAGAGAAAAAGATTAAATCAAAACAACACTAAAAAGCAAGTATCAGGAATTGAAAATAAGTCAAAAAAAGGTATAAAACGCAAAGGAAGTGAATTAAAAGAATCTGTAAAGAAACAAAATACAGGTGAACCCGTTTATAACATTCCAAATGCTATTAAAGCTCTTATAGATGATGATAAAAAATCAGGAAACTTAAAGTATTGGGAACAATGTGAAGCAGTTCTTCCATTAGGAAAATTAAAATTTTTATCTGAAATAGAAGAAGTTTTTAAATGCATATGTTGCCAGGAACTTGTTTTCAAACCAGTAACAACAGAATGCATGCATTCATTTTGTCAGTCTTGCCTTAACAGGTCTTTTGCAGCACAACTTACAACATGTCCGCTTTGTCGAAAAACAATTTCTAAAGATAACAAAGTTAATGAAAATCTTTCATCGATTTTAATCAAATTATTTCCAGGATACGATGGAGGCAGATCTGGCTAATGTTTGTATTTTAAATATTTATTATCGATCACATAATAGTTTTTGAAATTATTATAGTAACTTTGTTTTTGATAAACAAAATTAGTATATTGTTATATTAAGAA
>CP092096.1:20620000-20677500 GCA_029203775.1 Neoneuromus ignobilis | reverse complement strand
CAAAAAAATTAGTTGTTAAAAATTTTATGTATGTAATAATTTGTCAACTATATGTGCATATTTTAAAATACTCTATTTCATCTACTATATAAAAACAGTCCTAAAATAATAACTTTAATAGCATCATATAAGTATATTTACATAAAACCCTAGATGATATTTGATTTATAAATTTAACTATAAAATTATGAATTTTCTACACATTGTGAACTATAATAGACTTCATTTCAACTTCAGTTGAAATTAAAAAATAATTTTAGGATATAATTTTTAATATACAACACTGAAACAAATTTTTAGATATTTTGATTACTAAATTTATTTTCAGATGATAATAATTTATCCAATTTGTTTAAAATATCATCCCATAAAATGGTCATTGATTTTGTTACATTAGCATATTTTTCATCTGGGCCATATTCAATAAAATAATTGATCATAATGTCCAAAACATTAGTAACTTTTTGTAACATTTTTAATTTTCTAAAAATGGAAAATTAATAATAGGTTATATATATATATATATATATATATATATATATATATATATATATATATATATATATAAATGTATCTGAATATGTAGATTTCATTAGATAAAACAATCAGTATCAATAAATTAAAAATAAATAATTAATAAATACATATCAAATATTACTTACTCTTGTGAGGAAGATATTTTTATATTATTTCCTAACTTTATAATAACTTGTTCATTTTGCCCACTACATATCTAAAATAAAAATAAGTGAATTATTACTAACTGCAATGTACATTTAAATCATCATTCTGTATTCAAAACTAATTTTAACCATGTATTGAGATGATAATTAAAAATAACTTACAGTCTTAAAATGATGATTCATAAACAATAATATAACTAATGGTGAAATTGAACTAGTTTCCCGAATTAAAGTAGTTCGTCTTATTAAAGAATGAATCTCATAAGCATATATTAAAAATGGATATTCGAATTGTTTACATTTATAATTTACACTATCTGATGTTAATGTTGCTTTGTAACCATTTCTAAAAAAATAATAATAATTATAGTTTGTTTTAAAAATATCACTTATGAAACCATATACTAACTTTGCAATGACAAAACAATTTACTTTTTTTAATTTGCCTTTTATTATATCCCAATTTCTCAAGTATAAAATATTTCCTAAACCAGCTAATAATACCCCTTTTAATATATTTTCATTGAAAGAGTACTTTTGTGATATATCCATTTTAATTTGGTTATCTAAATCAACTATATATTGATCATGTGTTTTTCTTAGTTCTAAAAAAAAAAAATTATGCAACAATTTTTATGTATTAAGTTATAAAATGTTATAAATATAATGTGTGTGTGTATACACACACACACGCACACATACATTTGAACATATAATTAAATAACATCTGCTAGAAAAAAATCTAATAATTACTTACTTTCAAGCAAAATCATTTTCTTGTGATTTATACTATGACTCTGACACCATTCTGTTGCGATTTCTGCATTATCATAAAATTTCTCTCTCCATGTACTCATAATTTTAGCTAAAGCTAAATGATCACTAGACTTTGATATTTCTTTTTTTACTTCTCTCTTAGTTTCTTTATTTAATAAAAAATTGGAAAATATTTCCACATCTGAACTTAATACAGTTATAATATCTAAAATGGGGTCAATACAACGAAAAAAGTAAGAGTAAACAAGCACTTTTGACAATTTCGGAGAAAGTGAAAACGAGGATACAATTTTTCCAAGCGGAGTAAGTTGTTCTTCTGTACTTAATATATTTAAGTCAGTGAGTTCTGCAACAGCTTGACTAATAGCTTTTCTATCAGGAGGAGTGGGTAATTGTTCAAAAAACTGTGCAGCTTTAACATCATGAGAATAAACTTTAGAATCGAGGACAATTTTTGATAATGAAACTCGTAGGATTTCTGGTAAAGAATATTTGCTCATATTTTGATACTTTTCTTTCGGAAATAGATGATAACTTTCTCCCGGTCGAACTCTACCGGCTCTCCCTGCACGCTGATCTACGTTAGACTGTGATATCCAATAGCAGTCCACATTCTCTATTCCTTTATCGCACTGAAACCTCTTTTCTTTATGAATTCCTGTATCGACAACATATACGACATCGTCTATTGTAACACTTGTTTCGGCTATATTTGTTGAAAGTATTATTTTACGAATGCCGAGAGGAGGTTTCGTGAATATGTTTTTTTGTGTTAAATTCGATAATCGTGAATGCAAAAGAAATATTTGATAATCACACCGATGCGTATTGTCGAGATGTTGTTTCACTTTATTAATTTCATCCCAGCCAGGTAAAAAACATAAAATCGCTCCTTCTTTTTTATTACGATGAAGCCATTCAATAAATTTTGCAATCTCTTCTGTATCAATACTCGGATTTATACTATAGTCCATATTTTTATGTTTTTTTAAATCAAATTCAATATCTTCTAAAAAATATCTTTTTACTGGATATGTAAAACCAGGTATATATAAAACACATGCTTTTTTATAATAACTTTGAAATAATGTTGTATCTATTGTCGCACTCATTATTATAAGTTTAAGCTGAGGATTATTAGCAACTGCTCTTCGTAATAACAACTATAAAAAATGAGAAAAATTAAAATATGATTTTCTACTACGCACACATATTATTTTAATTTAAAAATAAAACTTTCACTTCCTATGTCCAGATGCTTTTAAAATTTTTAATTCTTCAATTCAATTAATATTATTTATTAAATTGCGATAAATTAACTTAAGAAAATTAATAACATATAAAAATTCTCATTTACAATGTTATTAATGTTTTTTTTAAAAATCAAAAAAATTCCTTGTAAATGTTACAAACTGTTTTATTAAAAATTATCAACACATTTGTTGTGAGAAAAATGAGTATTAAATTTATAGAAAAAAATAAAAGTAATAAAAAAAAATGAAATATTTCATTCCATAAATACAAATCGATAAATACCATAAGCATATCTGTATTTGTATCTCGTTCATGTGCTTCGTCTAATATAACGTGTGTTGTATTTAAAAGCATCGGATCATTCTGTAAACGTTTCAAAAGAATTCCTGTCGTGCAATATAATATGACATTCGTTTTAGGATTGTAAACCGATTCTAATCTAACTTGATAACCGACGGTTTTTCTCGATAGTGTTTTCCTTTCTTTTGATACATGTTCCGCTAATGAAATCGCAGCTATACGCCGAGGTTGTGTTACAATGATCTGACAATCTTCTTCTCCATTTCGATTAATCCAGTTTTCAAGAATAAATTGAGGTACTTGTGTACTTTTTCCACAACCTGGTTCTCCTTTAATTATTACTACTTGATTGTCATTAATTAACTGATTAATAGTATCACTGAAAATGAACAATATAAAAAAGCATACATAAAAACACTAATATTGGATTACGTTTTAAAATATTGTACTGAAAATAATATATATGGACTATCAATCTTACCGATATTTTGAAATAGGAAATGAATTATCCGGTTCTCTTCTACACTCTTTTAAAAATCTTTTTAACTTTTCTACGTTTCTATTTAAATAATCAGGCATTTCTTTAAGATCTGTTTTTATATAATTCGAATTTTTATGATCATTGATTTTTATATTTTCAAGTATTGGTGAAACATAGTTCTGATACATATTAATTATTGAATCTACACTTTTGTCAAATGATAAATTAAAATTCAATTCAAATGAACTATTTTTATTGGTAAGTATATGTTCATTATTAACGGAAGGCACACCATGTGAAGTTATTTTTCCTTGTAATTTTAACCAATGCAGAACTTTTAAAGCGACTTTTTTGGAAGCATCTTGCTTAGTATTACTCGTAGCGTTAAATTTTACTTCTGTGGGCCATTTTAATTTAATCGTACAATCCCAGTAAACTAGAGACTTTTTATTAATTGTCACAGGTTTATAACTTATAATAGGTTTATAATTTTCCGAATTAAGTTCACTACATAACACTTGATAAAAATTATTAAGTATTAATTTTGGCTGAGGATATAATTTATGAATCCAGTCTATTTCAGATGAAGAGATTATGGTATTAGATTTTTGTGAAACATTTTCATATGAACTTGATGTAAAACAAAAAGGATTCTTGAAAGTTTCTTTACTTAAAAATACATTTTTAAAAACAATGTTTTTTGTCACTATAATTGGTTTTAAAATTTTCATATTTGTGGTTAATACAAAAAAATTCCTTTTAAAATTAAAGTAATTCAACAGACTATTATATGTCTTTATGTTTTTAAAATTATTTACCCTTAAAAACAACATTTTTCCATTTAAAATCATAGTTATAATAAGAGATAATATTTATGTTTTAAGTAATTCCTTTTTAGGTTATTTTAAAATCATATTTTGATTGAACACAGATTTATCACAAACTAATATTATCAATAAAAAATCTTTCTATCTGAATATTTTCTCATACATAATTCTACAGCACTGAATATCATTAATAAACGTTCTTCCAATGCATTTAAATGTTCCATTGTTAAAAGAGGAGTTTTTTTTGTTAACTCCAACAAGATACTTTTCAATTTTCCTCCTGTAAGCTGTTGGATTTGATTCCATGTTGTAAACCTAATACTGTTAAAATTAATAAAAGTAAAATTATTTACATTTTTCCATTATGTAATAACACTTATGTAAATATAATGAATATATACATACACACACACAATCTCAAAGAATTATATACAATATCAAAATTACTTCTCAATTACATAAATTGATTAAAATACTATAATCTGCAATAAATACTAACTTTCTAATTTGAATGACTAAAAAGAACAATACACCTATTAATTTTTCTGTTTACATATAATACATAAAACTATAATTAATCTGCATTGTTACAATAATACGATTTAATATTATATATATTAAATGATCAAATCATTTTAGGTAATTTTTATTAACTATACTTATACGTGCATGTGTGTATAATGGTCTAAAGGTATTTATCATCAAGTTATAAAATTATCTTATAAACTGTAATATACAAATTATAATGATTCAATCCAATAAACTTACATGCAACATTGATACAATGGTGCTAAAATATCTAAATGATGCACATTTGGATTTCCAAAGGCTTTTCCATTATCCACAAAAAGAATTCTGTTATTTATTGTTTCATAATGATGCCTGTCTCCATTTTGTATAAGGAAATCAAATATAGACACATCAATTAAATCTAATAATCGATTGGTTTTCAATCCTTGTTTTACTTTTCTATAAATGTAAATTATTTATTACAATAATTCAAAAAAAGCATACATATAACATATTACACATACGTGCAGTAATCATTTTTTATTTGCCATTCTGCTAAACTTTTCCCTTTATATTTACGTTGCCATGGTGAACGATGTAATTTGAGTTTATCAGGTACGTGCATTATTAATGCACCGCATAATCCTCGAGAACTTTCACATACTGAATCATTATATTTGCAATAATGACATACGCCATAAACACACCATGAACCGTTGCGAATATCTATGGTAATTCTAAGTCTTCCGGTCGCTACGGGTAATATTTCTGAATTTAATTTTACGCAGCGCTCGACACTGAACGGAACAGATCGAAAATTTAGAATTCCTGCTAAATAAAAAGCAATAATTTCTGCATTGTATCGGTCTTTTCCAGAATACACCGGCCCATTAAGAATATGATTCAGTTTATACCACTGTGGTTTAAAAACTGCTTTTTGACCACCCTAAAGTAATAATAATAATAATAAAAAACATACATTTATGTTCAATAAATACATTAGCTACTCCAATCTTATGCACCTCTAATGTCAATAACAATTTCAATTGAGTTCCTCTTGAATCTACATCTGCATGAATAATTTTAGCATTATGAAGAGCAGCTAGTATATTCCCTAAATCAAATGATTTATTATTAAAAAGTTGATTTCCTATTATCCAATTTTTTGGTAAATTCCACAGGGTATCATAAGACTGAATATTTTTTGATGGCAATAATAATTGTAAGAAATCCTGTGAAACATAATTGCCATTTTCTTTAATAGTTTTATATTTTATAGGTAAAGTTACAAGACCTTCTTTAATAGCTAATTCGATTTCATTCGATGCTAATGACGTTGATATTTGTTTTAATTCTGAAGTTAACTTAGAAATAAATATATAATTAATTACAATAAATATTAACGTAAATATTAAAGCAATATATAAAAGAGTTTTATATTCTCTCATTCGCATTTTAAAAAAATATAACTACTGTTTGTCATTTAATAGTAATTATACCATAACCTAATAACCAAGTGATAGGTTACATATTTTGAAAATAATATTCTGATTTTAATATTCAAATAAATATGCGTCATTTTATCGGTATGTTATTTTTTTCTTGCACTTCTATTAATTTAACATAATACTTATTATTCATTTTCATCTAGATATCGGTGCAAATTTAACAGATTTGATGTTTTCTGGTTTTTATAATGGTTCTAAAAAACATGAATCTGATTTAAACCATGTATTAAATCGTAGTTGGTCTGCAGGTTTAAAAAAAATTATTATTACAGGAGGTAGTTTAACTGATAGCAAAGCTGCTTTGGAGTTGGCTAACGTAGATAGTAAGTGATAATTATTTAAATTATTCACTTACTTTGTAACAATTTCAGTAAAATGAAATATTCAATCATTAAACAAATATGTATATATGAAAAATTAATCAAAACCTCTTATCCTACATATATGTGAATGTACATGATTACACGTAGAAAAAAAATAATTAAAATTTCAGGTAGATTATATTCCACTGTTGGTTGTCATCCGACAAGATGTCAAGAATTTGAAAAAAACACCACTCCGACTGATTATTTAAATAAATTAGAAGAATTACTGATTGAAGGAAAAAATAAAATTGTCGCTATAGGAGAATGTGGATTAGATTTTGATCGACTTGAGTTTTGTCCAAAAGACATACAGCTTAAGTATAAAATATTTATTATCTATTTTTTTTTTTAATAATTACTATTTTTATAGGTATTTTGAAATTCAATTAGAATTATCCAAAAAATATAATTTACCATTGTTTTTACATTGTCGGAATGCTTCAAAGGACTTATTACAAATTCTCCAACAACACGAAGGTATCAGAGGTGTAGTTCATTCTTTTGATGGTTCTGTAAAAGATGTCACAGAATTCATTAATTTAGGTCTTTATATTGGAATTAATGGATGGTAAATAATTAAGTTAATATTAAATCTTGTGATTAAAATTAGTAAGAATGAAAATATGTGTACTTTTTAAATTCATTGATACTAATGAGATTAATTTTAGTTCTTTAAAGACAGCAGATAATTTATCAACAGTTACTACAATACCACATGATCGTTTACTTATGGAAACAGATTGTCCTTGGTGTGAAATTAGGCCAAGCCACGCAGGAAGTAATCTAATATCAACTAAATTTCCATCTGTAAAAAAAGAAAAATGGCAACCACTAATGATAAAAGGAAGAAATGAACCTTGTAACATTATGTAAGTGGAGTAGCATAAAAATAATTACTTTAATATAGTATAGAACTTATTTAAAGTAGAATTATTTAAAAATGTTCAGTGTATTACATTCAATCGGTAAAGTTAAAAATTAATATTTCATACATGAAGAAAATTCATAAAAATAAATTTAAAATTTTAATATTATACTCAGTACTATACCAATTTTTATTTTCAGACAAGTTTTGGAGGTTCTTGCTAGTGTTCTGAAAGAAGATCCTAATGCATTATCTGAAATAATTTACAACAATACAATAAATTTATTTTTTTCTAATAAAATTGAACAATAAAACATACTTTTAACAACAGTTAATTTATTTATTGAATGTTTAAAATTTACAGTTAAAAAAGAAGTACAAAAGGAATAAATAAAGTGAAATGACTTTTACCCAACAAATTTTAGATTGTACTGAAATAAAGTTTACAAATTCTCAAACCATTAGTTCATTTTATTGTACTTTTGAATTCGTAAATAACTGCACTTTTTGATAAACCCAATCATAATACTGAGCTGCATATATCTGTGTTGTATTCAAAGCTTCTAGTGTCGCTTTTTGTAAATTTTCAGGGGATAACTGTCCTCTATAATTAAAACATAATAATGTAATTAAATACGAGAAAAAAACACCCAAATTACTTACACAAATACATTATTTATAAGAAAATCCCGAACGATGGTGAAATAATGGCATATATAATAAGTAAAAGTATTCCATGTATTGACTAAAATAATTGTTACTTTATCTACTAAACCAGGAGCGTAGTTTTCAATCTAAAAATAAAAAGTCAGTAACAAAAATATGTACATATCTCTAGTATGTGATTTTACGTATATTAATAAAAATTGAATAAGATAATTAAATACATTAGATGTGAAACACAATTCTATAAAATCATATTTTATATCGTAATTAAACATATACATTATACAAAAAAGCAATGTTTCTTTTAATACTAAAATCAAACCATTTTTTAATATCAACAGCTTCATTAATAATAACATACCATTGCTACTGCTACAGGTATTTTTTTCATTATACTATTCTTCAAATCGATCAACAAATTGTAACAAATGATCAATAAATCTCTAGTTAATTCTACATAAGGTGTGATAAAATGTTTGGCACTTGCATAGTATACAGGCCCATTAACTTCAAGCCAAACCTTTGCATGACTAATGTAAATTTTGCACTGATTTAATACAATTTCACCATATTCCCATAAACCGATGTCATGAAGAAATCGGCCAACATTGCTTGCTATAAACAACAAAAATGTAATATTAAAATGAATACACAACGTACATACAAAACACTTTACATATAAAAAATATGCCTACTTTAGAAGACAACAAACTTACATGCAAAGCTTCCATGTTTATATGTATCAAAAATAAGTAGACTTGTAGTAGAAATAACAAAAAGGAATGTTAAAGATTTCCATGGGAATGTGTGAGTGATCGTCATCTTTTCAAGTAATGCCTAAAATTATTGCATTAATTTCAAACTGTTAATACTTTCAAAGGTTATATTTAAATGTTTTTGCTCATACGTTTTTTACATACTTTATAATTTGTAAGTAATTAAAAACTGTTTAATAAAAAAGCATTTAAGAAATAAAACTTGAATTTGTAGAATTATTTAATTATGTCCCATTAAAATATATTTAAAAAAAACTATATATATATATCAAAATATCATCGGAAAAGCCCACAATGAATAATTGTAATTTAAACACAGATACAAGTATTACAATTAAACAAAGATGAAAAATCCAATGCTCATTCAAATAGAAAGGATATATATATGTATATACGCATGACGTGAAGTGCGAGAAAGAGAGAGAGAGATAAATCAATACCCTGTTAAAAATCGTATTTCATGTAACAATTGTACTACCAAAAGACTTCACAGTACTACAAATGTTTGAAAAGTTTTATATTTTTTGAAAAGGGCGCTGATATGTTATATTCTATGTGATGCACATAATAAAATTTATACTTGTTGTAAAATAATTTTTGATACAATTTAAAGAAAATTTAATATATATGTATACATACACACATACATACATCAGCTTCTTTTTATTCATACTATTTTAAATTCATAAAAAGGTCATTGGCATATCACTTTTTTTAGATAATTATTAAAAGTTAATATATTTAACCTAATCAAAATATAGTTATCACATGATGGACTTATATTTAATTAAAACAACCATGACAATTTTGTTTAAAACATTTTAAAATTAACTTTAAAACATTAATAAATATTTTGTACATCATAAAATTTAAAAGGCTACACACTTACTAAATAAGTTATTTCAATTGTCATATAAACATTTTTATTTTAATTTAATTAATGTAATGATTATATACTTGCCAGTGTAAGAAAGTAAAATGTTAAGTTGAAAAACTATTAAAAGAATACATTAATGAAAATTTTCACTTTGCACAATGCACTGAATAAAATTTTACACATGCATTTTTGTAACATACATGTTAGTAAATCAAACTATCAAAAATGTTTATACATAATATAATGAAATGAAAACAAATTATTATAAATATATTTTAAAACAATTGAAGTGAAAATATTTTATCATCAAAATGTGTTTCAAATATTTTAATGAATATTTGTTGGTTTCCTCTAATAGATTTAATGTGGATTTTAAAAACACAAAAAATAAGTATATAAAAAACTGTCAAAATTGTCATATTTTATGTTAAGTATATGCTAAATTTTAATGAATATTTAGTTTAAAAAATATATCTTTCAATAAATACAACTCAAAAAAAAAGTCGATTATATGCATAAATTTTATTATTTACTAACCTTACAAGAGCGAGTTGCTTCTTGCAAACCTTCTTCTTTACGTTTATTTTGACTTAAAGTTGAATTCTGTACGATAAATGTCTTTATTAATTCTTTAAATTGCTTTTTATTAAGATGAGAGTTGATACGATTCCAACTATTATCTACATAAAAAAAATGAAAATAACCAAAAATCAAGCGAAAGTCAGAAAATAGGTTTTATATATTTAAATACATACTTATTTGGGTTAAAACAAGTGCAGATTGAGATATATTTTTCATGTAAAGTTGTTTCCATATTTTCATCGAATGTACTGATTCTCTTACTAAACACTGAATTAAAATATTTAAAATATCACGTCGAATTTCATTATTTTGTACTACACTTAATTTTTTAAAAAGTGGTTCATATAATAAATGGAATTTAACACCTGATCGTTTCTCTAACAGCTTAGATTTTAACCGGTTATTTAATAATGACATTTCTGTTATTAATTCTTTAGGTAAATTTTGTTTTGACCCATTAATAATATCAAATAAAATTAGATATTTTTCATGAGTTAGTACACTAGAAGAACAATGTCCTATAAGCTGTTCCAAAAGAGAAACTATATATCGAGCATAAATTCTCATTTCGATCAGTGGAAATATCTCTTGAAATACTATAAAAAAAATGTATATGGAAAATCACAAAATGATGTTAATTACTAATCCAAGTCTGAAAAATTTCTGTTTATATATATATATATATTTGTATGTATGTATGTGTATAAAAATATTATAATTTTCTAATTTGTTTCCATAATTTAAATTCAAAAAATTTTATATAAAAAGATAGAACAGTTGAATGAATAATGAGATATATAACAAATAAATATATAGCGTAATATTTACATATTATAGAATACTTTAGAAATATTTCTAATCAAACTGAATATTTACTATTAATTTTATTAGTTATTTAAATACCATAAATAATTTATAAAAAATTAATTATATTATATACTTATTTTATAATCAACCTTCAAATTAATAATTATACATTTATTATTCCTTTAAAACTTATAAGAACTTTTAAAACGCTTCTAAAATAAATTTTAAAATATTTATTACACACATACAAGTCAAAAAACATAATCCTTACCTCTTAAACCAGCCGAAAAATCTTTAAGTCCTACTAAACCAAAAACCCACATAATTGATAAACATACATTTCTACGATTCAGACATGAGTTAAGAACTTCTACACTTTTTGGTAAACTCTCAATAACAATTAAAGGATTGTTGAACACAATCATTTGCATGAAAATTTTATAACCAATAACAGAAGTACCTTAAATACACATCAAAATATATTATTTTAATTTTCTTTCATTAAATATAATTAAAAATGGTACCTTTACTCATATCATTTGCCATTGAAACAAGACATACATCAAAAAATAATTGAGTTATCTGAGGTCCTGCTTCCTTTAATGTCTTTTCTAAGATTTGTCGTAATGCGTTTGGGACAACATTCAAGGGATAATTTTCTGGTTTGCCTGTAAATACAGGATCTACACCTTCGACATCAGTATGTATATTTATGTATGCAGCTATGTCTTTCAACCATACTAATCGGGTTTCAGGAAATCTTTGCTTTCCAAGTTCTAGAATCGACTTCAATTCTTCAACATTAATCTACCAAATTAAATGTTGGTTTCATAAAACTTTTCACGCAAACAAATCTAAATAAAACTTCTTCAAATTATACTTTCATACTAACCGAACTAAGTGCACTTTCAATAGATTTAGGTTTTGGTTTGAAAACAGGTTTTTGTTCTTGCTTTTTATTTTTTTTTTGAGTGTCTTTTGCTTTAACCTTTTCCTGTGGCTTCTTATTCTCTTTATTTTTTTTTGCTGAATGCAAGGATTTTGGAACTAAAACTACTTTTTCTCAAAAAAGAAATAAATAAATTCGCAGCATTATTTTTAATAACCACTTACGTATATCTTCAACTTTAGGAGATTTTTCTTTATTTTTTGCTGACTTTTTTTCGTTCTGAAGAACGGCTTTATTTTTCTTAGAGTTAACAACAATTTCCCAGCGACCGCTCGACATTGTAAAATTATACTTAGTTTTTAAAGAAATTCAAAAACATAAAAAAATAATGCAGTGCATGCACTCCACACAAGCAACAAATATTGCCATCTGTCAGTTTAGTTACCCACTTCTTTGACACGTCATCACGTGGCCGGATATCGTTAATACGTTTGCGCTAAATATGGCGGTTAAAATAAAATCATATTTTGATTTTTTTAATCATGTATTGAGAAATTACAATGAATTACAATCAATACAATTTATTCTAAAACATATATAATAAGTAAATTATATGCATTTTATAAAGATTAAATACACCATTTGCATTACACATCTTTTAATTGATGTCATTGCCACTTTAGTCTATGAGACAGAAATAAATAATCATTTTATTTACATAAAGAGCAAATTTTAAAATATTACTGATTTATATATAACACAAATTTTTTTTCACATGAATCAACCATTTTTGTGACACTGTGGAAATCCAATTGATAATTGATTTAATGACAAATCTATAAATTTAAATATGTAAACTGTATTACTAAAACAAAGAGCTGATACAATATTTCAAATTTAAGCAGAAAAATCGAAAAGGAAGAAAACAATATGGAAAACATTAAATAAAACAAAAAAAAGACAGAACAAACAACGTGCGTCTGTGAACCAGTGTACTAATAGAGCGAGTCAGCAGCGAGTCATTGTGCCTGGACTGAGATCTCACGAAAGACGATTGACGATTGCACCAACTTAAAAAAGTCTTTGGTCGTCGTGCAACAACAGTGGGAACAGCGGAAGAACAATACGATAAACGAAGGGATCACGATTCCCCGTTTCCGCTGTCGTCACCGTCTGCATAATCCGACATGTCTTCGTCTTCTTCTTCGTTGTCGTCGTCTTCTAGATCGTAATCGTCGTCGTAAAAATCATTCATATCGACCGGAGGTTCTGTCGAGGTGGGTTTCACTCGAGTTTTAATACAATAATCTTCTAATGTAAGCGGTACTGTTATACCCTCTTTTTCAGCTTCTGCTCGTGCTGCAGCAGCTTGTTTTCTGCAATCGAAACATTTTTTGTCGTTACATAATTTAATGTTGTTATTCTCATTTATTAGGTATAAACCAATGACATATACACAAATTTATTATTATTAAAAATAATATCGATATAAAAATATTAAATTTAATTATTTTAACTTTTACACCTGCAAATAATAAACGTATATAATTATAAATTTTAACAATAAATAACCAACCTGATAATATTTTCATATTCTTTATCACGACCTTTCGAATCACGCCAACGACGATACATTACACTAGCGTCTACATTAGCCGGTGAGAAAGTATTAGGTTCATTGAGCAGTGAAATAACGCTTAACAAAATGGTGCGTACATTCTGTGTCGGGTTCCAACGTTCACACGGAAGTTCACCTGACTGAGGATCATCCACCGGTGGATGTAAAATCGAAATACATAAATCTCCATTCTACAAAAGGCAGTTGAAATGTTACTATTGCCATTCATGTTTTAATATTGTTTTTACAATGTTATTAACTAATATCATTTTGACTATTAAAACATTTTATAATTAGAATATATTTCGTTTATATATAAAATAAATACATTATAAACACATGAAGTTAATTTTACATTTTCTTTTCCTTTATATTTTTTTTCTACTAATTAACCAAATTAAAGATAAAGAATTATTAGTTGCACAAATAATATAATTCAAATCTAATTCAAGTTATGTGATAAGTAGTTAAGAGAGCATTTATAAATTTCATATTACTGTCATAACTAATAATAAATGTTATATATTTTAATGTAATATACTAAAGGAATACAAAATAAACACAATAAATATACACACCTCATATACATTTGGATGCCAAACTTTTGTTAGAAAACGAATTGTCGGTGGTGAATATGGATAATCTCCAGGAAACTTCATTCTTGCCTGTGAAAAAAATATATATTATTTATTATATGCTAAATTCAATGTGAAATAAGAACATAAAAAATGTGTCACTACTTTCAAACAAACTGTAATTATTGTAAAACTATTATTTTTTAATAAATGTAAAAAATATTGGAAAAAAAAAATTCAATACACAAGTACGGTACCACTTAATAGTGACTACTCTATATAATTATCAACCAATGATAATGGGCAATATTTCGTACTATTCAATATTATTTTTATAGGGAATGATCACTTTAAAAAATGGAAAGATTTTTCAAACATTCAATATATATACCGTATGTATATTGAAACTTATCAATGTGTGTGACTATAAGTTATAATAATCTACTTTCTAAGTTAGTCATTTTATTGTATAAAATAAAATTAATATTTCATATTACTACCCTTTATCACACAAGTTAATAATGTTTTTGTTATTAATAATCCGAAAACATGGGATATTATAGAAATAAAATTTTTTTTGGACAAAATATTAATTTTGTTGAAAGTAAAAAATCACGTATATCGAGTGAAATTTTCCATACATATATATATATACATGTGTAAATGAAAAAAAATCTACTTTACAATAAAATACCATTATTTATTCATATGTATTTAGTGAAAATATTATAATTATTTATAACATTTTCACTAAATACATATGAATAAATTCATAACTATTTCACAATAAATTACATATTATATTTATATATATATATATATATATATATATATATATATATATATATATATATATATATATTAAAAATAAAAATAACGAATCCATAAATACAAAAAAGAGAAATGCATATTCTAATCCATGATTAATTAATTTTATTTTAAAATATATGTACGCACTGTAAAGATGATGGCACAATTAGGCCACGGTCACATTTACACGTCTGATCAATAACATATAAATACATAAGAACATTTTGATATTAATAGATAATTTAAATGTCGTAAAAGAAACAAAAATAACAATGTATTGTGTACAATATCATATTGGATTTAGTAAAGCGTTTAGTTTGTAAATATGTATAAATCTCTATGTACAAATTAAAAAATATAAATTATTCAAAATTTAATATAATATATATGATTAAGTAATGATCAAAAATTGTACAGAGAATAATCGATAGCAAATGGCAAAAATATAAGAAAAGTGTGTTTTTTTTTATAAAATAATACGTGTACGTGCAGCATTATTTTATGCTGCATACATGTATGTATATATAGAATATAATTTTTGTACTTTATATTAATTTTTTGTATCATTTTATTGGAAATGTTAATATTTTTTTCACTTAGATTTATGTAAATGTGATACTGAAAACAAAATCATAAAAATTAATAACTAAACAGCATTTATTATTATGAAAACTACATTTTAAATTCTTTTAACTTAAATTAGCAGATCAGGTGTTCATTTTTTTGTCGTAATAAAAACGTATATATGTACTTTCTTATAAAGAAAAATGTATTTTAATTTTATATATATATATATATATATATATATATATATATATATATATATATATAAATTTTTTTTTGAGATTGAAATACATTGTCTGGTTGAAAGATGAATATATTTTATTTTATGCAATATAATACATCTTATCCAACAATTGATACGTTATTGTATTTTGCAATATTTAACGTAAATGACAATCTGATTAAATAAATGTATTTCAAATAGAACAACAGCATTATAACAATAAATAAAACGCACACGTTTGTCGAAAACGATTGCGCTTTCACATCACAAATACGTCTGTATAGTTAAAGCATTTCCAAGTTGGCAAAATACGAACAGTAGGTGTATATGTTGATGACATTAAAACAGACACAACGCAGTATAATAGAATATTAGTAGATGCATTGTCATGAGTCACGTCTTTGTCGGTTAGCAATAAACCTATAAAATATTATTTTCACAGAAACCGACCGACTCATAATTTATTTTCAAACTAAAATAATTAACAATTTTACCAAAATAACAAAAATAAGCATTATATTAGCAATTTGAAAAAGATCATAACAATAATATATGAATACTGTAATTGTTACAATCGTTTCATATAAAAATGCAACAATTAAAAAGTTAACACATTTATTTAAAATCGTACAGAAGACTATTTCAGCTTCTGTTAAATACAATTTTTAGTAAGCAAAACTAGCTATTTAATATACTTTGCTAATAACAATATTAGAAAATAAAAGTACACAGGTGTGTGCATACATAAAATACATACACAGACACACACACATAAATAATATGTTCCACATAGTCTGATGTGGTTACAAAAGGAAAACCCGTGATCTGAAAATTTATCAAGATTCATTTTTAAAGTATAATAATTTTACACCAAGTGTTTAATTATCTTATTATTTATGAATTAAAAAAATAATATAAATGTACTGTAATATTTTGCATATATATATATATATAAATATGTGTGTATTGTGTTTGCATGTGTGCATCAATAAAATAAAGTTCGTTAAATCTGTGAGTAATTGTGAGACTAAACATAACTTCATTAATCCAGGTAATATTAATATTCAATAATACATTGATTCATGGCTAAAATTATATGCAATAAATCAATGTATTGAAAATACAATCCGTAGAAAGCACTTCATTTTTACAATGTATAGAAAAGAACTTAATTTAAAAAAAAATCATTGCATAATTGGATAACAATATTATTATAGTTTAAGTAATAATGCTTATATTAACAATATTTTATTAATAAAAATATATCAATATTATAAGACTACGTTAAAAAAATATAGCCATAATATTTACATAAAAATTCATACAAAAGTTCTTTTCTCGTATTAAATAATTGATAGAATCTTTACGACTTTTTTCGACAATTATTAACATTTTTTTTCATATATTGTAGATTCTTCCATGATATTTTATTGTTTTCATTTTGAAATACTTTTAAGATATCATTTTTCTTTGTTATGTGGTACTTGTATAACCTTTTTAAAATTTACCAGAAAAATGTTTACAAACCACAATTTCTTAAAACAATTATATATATATGTTTCAGATTATAGATAATTGTCTCCTACATTTATTATTTAATACAGTATTACTCGGTCATATTTAAAGTATTAATTTTCTGCTAAAAATCACGATTTTTTTTTATCAATTATGATCACTAACTGTATAGCTTTTTATCATTTATTTAAAATAAATATGTAATAATATTCATACGTATTAAACTAGTTCATAATTATATTACTGATTTTTTTTATTTGTCAATAGTATTTTATTATGAAAATTGTTTACGATAAAACATTTTATACTGTTTTAAAAAACAATATTTGAAAACTCCAAGCATTTTTCTATCGTAAGATATTTCCTAAACAGGCAATGGACTTAAATAATTCGGCTATATATTGTAATATTAGCTTAGTGCAACCAAGGTTAACGTATTCTGACCTCGTGTATCAACTTATGGACACTGGTCAACATTATTAGTAATGTCGACATTGTAAATCAAGGTGTATATTTATGAATGTATGTATAATGTGTATAATATATATATATATATATATATACATATATACATACACATAAAATGTCAAACATAAAACCGAAACATTTTTACATTATTAAATTATCTTACTATATGTATAATTGCTTATATATTAACTATGAATACACAAACAGACCTATATACATATACACACAAACGTACACGTGCATATATATATATATATATATATATATATATATATATATATATATATATATATATATATATATATATATGCATACATACACACTCACGCGCACACACACACGCATACATATTGTCAAAATAAGTCAATAATCTTAACTGGATATAAGCCAAACTTTTCCAAATAATACTAACTTAGCAAAGTTCACTGAAACTAAATAAAGTTGGTCATTAGCCAAAAAAATAATATACTTTTCATAAATTGTATAAAATAATGAAATTCAAATTTTATCCCAACAAGTTTATTAAGATTCGTGTAATTCAATACTTACTAGTTATACTAAATCAACCCTTTCGATACTACCGGTGACTATAGTCATCCATCATCGCACGCTCACTGTGTCCTACTGATGACTATAGTCACCCATTGTTGCTTATTTCTTCTGCTTCGTGATTATTTTGTTTTCTGTCGTGACTCCGAGCATAACGATATGAAAGTCAGTACCGAAGTAACGCTTTAGACGAGCATTAAACAATTTTTACAATTTTAATTTTTATAATGCATTACATTAGTATATCCTATCCTTTACCTACTCCGCGACTTTCGCGTAGTGACTGACCGATCAGTAGAACCGTATTCGCAAAAGACAGTCGTATCGAAAGGGTTAAAGAACTAACAGAATCATTTACTAAACAATAAATGTACAGATACTTACATATTTATGAAAAATGACGAATAAGACAAATACAAAAAGCCGAGTTAAAAAAATCAGAATATTCCATATATTTAAAAAATATCTTATGAGAAAATAATAATACTTATATCAATAAATAGAGATAAACAAAAAAAATGTCTTTTAACATACACACATTTTATATATATATATGTATATATAAACCAACTTTTTACTTTCGTATATGCCTTTATAAAACAGTAATTTATTTCTGGCAAGAAGCACCTGCGTGCATAGATGATTTCAGAAGATGAATATTTCTTTTTTTGAACCCTATACTTGTTAATGCCAATTTCTTTGTGCTTAATTATATAACAAACATATATATACACACACGAATTCGCTCTCTCTCTCTCTCTCTCTCTCACACACACACACACACACACACATATATATATATATATATATATATATATATATATATATATATATATATATATATATTACCAAATATTGATAAAATATTATATGTGTACATATGTATATTGAAAAAAATATACCCTCTTTCGAAAGGATTTTAATTAAAAAAATCTCAAGTTAAAAAATTATTCAATTGGTTTCTAACGTGTAAGTAACTTCTAAAATTAACATTATGTGTGTGTGTGTATGTGTATGTGTGTATATATACATATATATATATATATATATATATATATATATATATATATATATATAAACACACATTTTACTTTGTTTTCAAATGTCTCTGTTGTTGAATACACAAATTACTCATCTTTTGTTTTTATAAAATAAAGTGATTAAATACAATTGATACTCAGTTTTATGATAAATTATTAAGTTTACATATTAGTTATTTAATCAGGACATAATTATTATCATATTGGAAGAAACACTTACTTTGTTTTTAAACAAACAAGTATTGATTTTTAAAAATAAAAAATGTTTTCAATTAGATACATTTTTCATTTTTAAACGGAATGTTAACGTTTTGGAAATTGAACAAGTAACACAAACACCTTGAAAGCATTTATAATATAATGTTTAAAATGTTATTGACTACCTTTTACTTCCTTTTTGTTAAATCTGTTTGACAATATTTAGTGATGTTTTATTATACGAGTATTTTTTACAATGATTATTATTTGTAATTTATATTATTGGTTAAAACGTTTTAAAACATTCATACAAAAACTTAGATATTATGTATAAAATCCACTACAAAAATTACAATATATCAAAATATTCAACTATTATTATTATGCCAAATAATAAATCCATTTAAAGAAATAATCAAATATATTACACATTATCAGATACCATATTTCATCATATAATAATAATATTTAATTCGAAAATAGGAATACTTTTGAAACGTACATAATATTCTATAAAATAAACTACAAAAAAATACGATGACAATTGTAAAAAAGAATAGTAAACAAAGTAAATTCTACAAGATTTAAAAACATTATACTGTATGTCCTTCATTTATAATAAAAGATTTTATTTTCACGCAAATGAACTATCACCCTAACACTACAAGAGATTGAAAAAGTGTTCAATAATTATTTATTCTTCATTTCCTTTATTTATAAGCTGATAGGCATTTCGATGACAATGCTCATCATCAGAGAGCTGCAATATAGAGCTATGATTATAAATTTTATTTTTAAATAAAATGTGAATTTGCTACAGTTTTACAACAAAAAGATATTATTTTTATAAGATTGGAACATATCGTAAATATCATAAATCACTATATTTTAAACAGTATATAGTAGAACAAAATTTAAATAATTTTAGATATGCGATACATACATATATATATATATATATATATATATATATATATATATATATATATATATATATATATATATATATATATATATATATATATATATATGTATGTATGTATTATATATATATATATATATATATATATATATATATATATATATATATATATATAAACTCACGAGATTAACGAAATTTACATTAAATATTAAACTTAAAACGGTAACCTGATTAAAGATTATACTGATGTAAAATAAACAAAGTAAATGTAACTTACTTTAAAATAGCCCCCCATGTAAAGAGTATCCGGGGGGCCAAAAATCGCTACTTCCCATTCAAAAAGGTTATCATCATTCACAAGTTTAACACAGAAACCTTCGACGGGTTCTTCTTGGAGGGATTTATATTCAACAGCTAGTGCACGAAGAGCACTACTGGTGCGGACGGTCGCCATTTCGTAAAACAATCACAAAGACACAAAACTACAAGTCCACAAGAAATGAATTGCAGTTTTACTTTCCACAATTAAACTTATATTACTTCGACATGCACTGATACAAGTTTTTTAAAAAGAGAAATATTTAAAATTGCATGCCTCTAATATATGACGAGGCTTAGCGTAAGATAGCAAGTCCAAAGCCTATAATTGATATTTTGCACTTAACGACGACAATTTTTGTATACAAATGTCTATTCGAATATCACTAAATGATATAAACTGATTGCAATTATGATAAATTAATCAATCGCGTAATAGTGTCGTTCATTACAAGAAACACACGCGAATCACCAAAAATAACGACATCCACTTTCCAAATCACAATAACCATGAACCACAAAACAGCTGGTTACTCAATGCGCAGCTTTAATATATCTTTGTTAACAAAAACTTCCATAGATGTCTATAACTATAGCGACATCTATTAATGTAATATAGCATGCCGCCAATTTAAAGTGTAAAAAAATAGTTGCAAAATATGTGTATATAAACAATATTATTGCAACATTTATGAATAAATGTTTTTCAATTTTATTTTATAATAGTTAGTAACCCTATTATGATAGCTATTTTTCGAAATATACTTTTTAACATCTAAGATTTCAAAATATTTTATAACAATCTAAAATAAAACCAATAACAGAAATAACCAAATATTTTTTTCTTTTTGAACTCATTTTGAATTTTAATTACAATGTATTGTGTCACAAAAACACTACTTCTTTCAAAACTTTGTAATTTTAAAAAAATATTTTTCTATTTCAAATATATATCATAAAAAACAAGAAACACATGTGCATTTGTAAAGATTTTTAATATAATATTTTTTCTGTAAATATATTACATTTCATAAAAAAATCAATAAAGAATAACACATATACTATATGCCACTTAAGCTTTAAATATTTATATTACCTAACCTGAGCCAGTCTTTCAAAGTTTATAATGCATATCAACTTCATTTAATGTAGTCTATTGTACCATTGTAAATTATGTGCAACATAAATAAAAACTTAATAAAATAATTTAAATTTGATGAGTTAACCTCACTAGAACATTATAGGCTTATCTTTGCACTTGTTTATAACATATGATGTAAATCTTTTAAGGAATTTTGGATATTCTCGTTTATATACAGCTCTAAGGACAGATGCAGGTGCCCAACCACCAGGATTCACTAAAAAAAGAAATGTTACAAAAGTATCAATTAAAAATATTAATAAATATTTTAAATGTTATTACAAAAATACGGTCTTACCAACAGAACAGTAAGTTATTTTACAATTAATATCATCCCGAGTGATTGCAGTACCTTCTTTTGGTGGATTTATACGTGTTTGACAAACGAGGCACACTGTTAAAAATAAACGAACACATTTTGCTACATTTGCTTGCTGAAATTAAAATAGAAAATCATTAAAATAATTTCAAAACATTATAAGGTAAACATTTCATTTACTAAAAAAAACTTATTATCATAACTGTTGAAAATAAATAATGAAGTTTTTAATTATCTTTACAAATAAATGAGATTTTTTAAAAAAAATATCTATCCTCAAAACATTTATATAGTACAAAAACTTTGCATAAACAACTTACAGGATTTTCTGGATAATCTGTTGAATGATTGCAAACAAACCAGATATCATGACCATCTTTATCTTGATCATCTGGAACTTTACGCATGTGTGACCAAAATAATGCATCTCTTTGACTTGCTGGCCAAATTCTTTTATGCGTTTGTAAAAACACTAAGGTATATTCAGAAATTGTTTCAAGAACTTCCATTCCTTCTAATGTTGTTTCCCAATCCATGCGAAACTCTGGTCGAAAAAAATAGTAACAAAGCTCATGTCCTGTTATACCTTTCACCATATGACAAGCTTTTAATGGATCGACTACCATTCCGTCGACTTCTTCTTCTCTTCGGTACATTCGCATTTCTCCGTCTTCCGCAAATAACTGCCATCCACCATGGTCGTTACTTATACCTAGTCGAGCTAATCTTAACTGTTCTAAACTTATTTTTTCTATTTCTGGCCATAGACGGTGTTGAATTTCTTCTGTAGACACTGGTGTAGTCGGAGGCGTCAATACCGTCTTCAAACGTTCACGGAGAGCTCGTTCTTCCTCCATTCTATCGAGTCCACTTTCTACAGCATCGTAAAATTCATCTTCAGCCAGAGTGCTATGAGGTCCTTCCTAAAAATTGAATAAAACTGATAATTACCTAAATATCTAACTTAAATATTTTTATTAAAATATTACACAAAATATAGATTTATAATAATTTTAATATACAATTAAATTTTACTAATTGTAAATAAAGAAATATTTTATTTATCAATAAATTCATAAATTACTAAAAATGTACCATTTCTTTACATTTCTCTATGATAAAACCAAAATCTAATACATTTTTTAGAGAGAGTATATATGTATATATATAATTTACTATTTGTGATAATATCTAAAGTAATTACTTATAATCAATTTATATTTCTTAATAATAATCTATTTCATGACAAAGCATTTTCAATGCAATGAACAATATATTGAGATATGATTATGATTTCTGTCTCTAATGACCCTGAGAAATATCTTCACATAAAATAGATAAAAATATTACACATTTGGTGTTATTAAATAATTTATCAACAAATTGAAATTTTTAAATACTAACCTCTAAATCAGGTCCAGGATGGGACGGTCTGGCAATGCTAATCTGTTTTAACAAAGATCTAGACACATTTTCAGCTTTTTTTCTGCGTTCAATTTCACGTTCTATTCTCTTTTTCCAATAATCTTCACGTTGAACTACTAATTCCAAACAATGGTCTAATGTTGCAATTACACCTGCAGTGGTCGCCTTAAATGTAATCGCTTCTCCCTTGAAGTCAACTGTTGGTAAATTTACTGGCGGAGGAATATTATTGTCTACACAAGCATCAAAATACTGTTGTAACGTATCAATCTGTCTACAAAGAATATCTCGGAAAGTATCCATTTCTGCTAATTTTTCTTTTAAACCTCGATTACCTCCACCGGAAGTCGTACTAAGTGTCGTAGATTGTAAACTAACAGCTGATCCATGTCTTTTGAGACTGTTTTCTGATCCAGTTCCATATCCAGATTCCCTCTATACAAAACAAAAATACTATTTAATACAATTATTTTTCATGCTAATAGATTTCTTTAATATAAAAATTTACTTTAAACGATTCCAAAACATCTACCCAACGTTGTTTATCTTCAGGAGTTAAAGCTCTAAGATACCATACACAATCGTTAACCGATACATCGAAACGACAATCATCGAATTCATGTGGCTACAAATAAAATCGTATCGAGCTTTCAATCATTTTAAACCAACGTATGATAATTTCACAAATCAATCAGATTTACAAAAGATAATTCTATAATTTACCTTGATTGTAGCTTTATAAAGAGAAATGGCACCTCGACATCCGAACCCACTATCCTGTTCGTTTTTGTAATATGATAATGTGCCATCTTTTAAAACAATAAACCTATCTTGCCATCCATGAATGTAATTGGTCCATTTACTAAGAACTCCTTGCAGTTGAGCAACTGCGTATGTCTCTGAATCGGATTCGTCGCTCAAACTGTGATCGTCACCCATGATAAACTTTTATTTTTTGTTGAGAAAATATCATTCCATTTTGAAAATAATATATCTTTCTAGGAATGTGTTTAATTTGGAAAAAAATTAATGAAAACACCAAATTATTTTTTCTGTCATATTAATATAATACTAACATGAGTGCACAATACTACAAACGCAATATCCCTAAACTAAATATAAAATGAAAAATATATTACAATTATTTTAATTTTTTCATAAAAAAAGAACAAATATATAAAAAAATAGTTTCTTATTATAAAGTTAAAATTTACATCATTTATTTAATATGTGTTTATTATTAATTAAAATAAACATTTTTTTAATTGTGCAAAATTTAAAATTTGGCGCAATTTAAGACTTCTTTTCTATATGTAATTTAAAAATAAATTAGTTTTTGTAATTAGATATATCTTATTGATATTTATAATAACTTATTAGCTTACAGTTATTGTTTTATGTACAATTAACATTAAAAAGTTATTTGTTTTAAAATTAGCAAATTCACTTTCAGACAAATGAGTTATCACCCCCAATGCCACATGATATAGTGTTCAATAATCATATTTTGATTTATTTGTTGTTTGCCATATATATTACATTCACTAGTAATTTTATCCATAAAACATGCTTCCGTTTCTACCTATTTCTCTCACACTATTCATATAAGATTTTATTATATAGGTCATCCAAATGTGATACCTAGATTTGTTTTATTAAAAAGAAACTATTCACCTTTCTTTTTAATAAAACACAAATCTAGGCATTACATTTGAATGACCCTATATATATATATATAAATACACATTAAACACAAAGTACATTCTTTAGTTTATTTTATGTTAGGACATCATGCAAGCATTCTAACTAAAATAAAATGTTTTGTGATACACATATATTCTATCCACACATGTGTGTGTGTGTAAATTATAAAAAATATCTACAAATGATTAATATTCTTTGAAAGGAAAAATAAAATTTATTTCAATAAATATTCTTAGTAAGATTTGAAATATGTTTATCTTAACTGTACAATAATCGTTGTTTTTATATTTTTATTTTTTTTAAAAAATATAATATACATTTTCATAATTATAATTTTTAATAATTTACAGTAGCAATTCACATTATAGATCCGGAAGTACTTGGTGGATTTCCTGTTAAAACAGGACATGCACCTTGTGTCCAATGAATTAAATTATGTTCAGACATTTGTGTCGACTGAAAATGATCCTTTAATAACATTTGAGAAAAATTGCAATGCATTTGATATGCTTCATTTTCTCGATTTCGATCCCCACAAAGCCTATAAAGATCTGAGAAATAAATTTTAATCAGTTGAACAATGACAATAAACATATATGTATATAATATATATATATAAATGTATGTATGTATGTATATAATACAAAAGTACCTTTTAAAATTGCAGATGCCCAAAGTTGTACATGCACATCAGGTATTTTACTAGCTAAATGCATTGCAGGTGTTACCATATTCATACTTTCTCTACTATTACCTAAGGACAAGAATATATGTCCTAATAACACCAATGAACAAGAAGTTAAACGATTTAAATCTTCTGCATTCGCCATTTTTAATGTTTCTCTTAAATAACGCCTGCAATTTTTATTTTTTTATAATAATAAAATACTTATTTAATACAAATGTTTGTATTATATAAATAGTTATTATAAAACATTAAATGCAAAATTTCAAAAACTTACTTAGCTTCATTATAGCGAGCTTGGAAAAAAGACTGTAAACCTTGCACATAATAAGAAGCTGCTCTTAAACTATGAGAATGTGATGGTAAAGTTTCTGGATTAATTCTTTCTAGTAATGCAGTAAAATCAGCTTCTCTTTTCCCTCTTAAATATACTATTGCTAAATTTAAATTTGCAAAAGTCCAAAGTTCTCTTTCTTGTGATGTCTAAAGCGATTGTTTATTAAGAAAAAAGTTATATATATACAGTATTTATACAAAACAATTCATTTATATAAAAAGCAATTTTTGAATCAAAATGTAATTTTTATATTTCTCTTACATTTAGTGCTGCAGTGAATTGTGCTTCTGCTGCTTCCATACAATTCATATTCATAGCATAAAGTCCTAATAAAGTATGTAGTTGAGGTCGATGTGTATCTAATAGTCTAGGATTTTGTCTACATAATGTACAAGCTTGAGATATTTCTTGTAATGCCAAAGATTTATTACCCATTACTAATCTACACATTACAATATGTTCTAACAACATTAATTGAAAAACTGCTAATATTGGTTTGTTATCAACTACTAAAAAATAAAACAAATAAAGATATATTTAATGAAGAACATCTATAATATGATTCATTTGTACAAATAATGTAATTACAGTACAAAACTATAGTACAGTATCAAACTATATTAGCATAACTTACTTTTTAACTTTTCAATCTGCATAAGTGCTTTATCAGTGTACTTTTGTGCTTTATCCATATATCCAGCTTGCATACTATGCATAACAGTAACTAAATATACTAAAACATACAAATGTTCTTTAGGCATCCATAAAAACATATCTCCTACACTGGACCCACTTACAACTATAAAAAAATATTTTTTTTATAAGTAAAACCGGAGTACTTAAAATTTAATTAAAATTAAAATCTCATAGATTACTTTTAGATCATTTACAAAAATATTAATTAAATACCATCATCTGTAGGCCATGTTGGAGCCATTATTGTTTGAATACTTTGTTGTAATTGTTTTAAGCAAGGTTTAACACTTTTTACTTGCCCAGCCATTAAATAATGGCATACCTGAAATAAAATTCAATTTTTCATTAAATAATTCATAAATTATTATATTAAATATAAAATATGTATTTTCAAATTTTATTTTTAGTAATAAATTATTGAATATACATGTGTGTACACATATTTGCATGTAATGTACCATTGTAGAAAATATGGGAAAATGATTACCTGCAATACTAAAAAATAAACTTTCAAATATTCTTTTTGATGTAAATTTCCAACCCAATTGTCAACTAATACTCCAGCTTGATTTAATAAAGGATGAACTTCTTGAAATTTTTTTGCAATAAGTAACAACTAAAAACATTAGTACCTTATATAAAACTAAAACAATTTCTATTTTTTTAAAAAAAAAAAAAAACTTACCATTCCCTTACTGAGTAAAAATAAAACTCTTGTATAGCAAGCATTTGATATATGTGCATAATCAGCTCCAACACCAAGCAAACTACTTGCAATATCATAATCTTTTTCTGTTGCATGTATTTGCTAAAATATATATTTTTAAAAAAATATAGTTTACTTTTTGTAATCTTAACACTAATATAATTTTGAAAAATAAAATGACTTACCGCTAACTGAAAAATTAACCGACAATGCCAATAAACACTGTGTTGTGATAATTCTATAGCTTTTCTTAAAATTGGTTTTGAAAGAGGAGACTGTTTTATTTGTTCATAAAGTTCAGCTAATACACTAGCTGCTTCAAATTTAACATCATCGAAAGCATTTATTACTTGAGATAGCATCCACTATAAATTCATTATAAACATGCACGTTTGTTTTTTAATGTCTCGAAAATTAATACTCACTGCTTGTTCTAAATGATATCTTGCTAAATCTATATTTTTTGTATGAGTTAATAAAACGTTTCCTAATTGCAAATGAGTTCTTGCTTCTACCCTTGGAGGAGGTTTGAAATGAAAAACAGCTTGAAGGCACTGGATACATAATTTAATACTTGGTGGACTTGAAGTTCGAAAATTTTCTGCTAAACCAAGTAAAGATAAATACCAAGCGTCTTGTGATGATGCCATTTTGACATTTAAATTGTAATTTAATGTTGGTACTCTATTTGAGAATGAAGTATAGATACAGTTTGTGACGTCATTAATAGTAGATAATAATAAAAATTAGAATGAGGAAAATCTGCATTCCATTTTTACCTGAAAAATATCAGTGTATTTTACTATTAAGAAAACACATACATATGTTGAATATAGCTGTTTTATAGACATTATAACCTTAAAACCTGTATTCTTCATATTCTGATTAATTTTATAAAGAATAAAAAAATGTTACAAGCTGTGAAAAATTTCAATGTTCAAAAATCTGAGTCAGTTGAATTTTTTCAAGAGTGTCTTGAAACTTCTGCAGTAGAAGAAACATTTAATGTCCAAAATTCATTTTTAAAGGATATTGATTTATTATCAAATGTACCTGAATCACTAAATACTTCTAAAGATAATTTACGAGCAATTATTAATGTGTCGGTTGAGAATCAGAATGTTTGTTCAGACAATATAGATGATTTGGATAGAGAAAGTAATTCATCTGAATTAAAAGATATTGTTTATGATGATTTTAAAAATGAATTTACTCAGTACACAAATGAATCTGGAGAACCATTTAAATGTTTTCTTTGTGAGACAGTAAGTTTAAGTAAAGCTTCTCTTCTTGAACATTTGAATACACACAGTGGTATACAGTCTTCATGTAATATTTGTAAACAAACATTCAGCTGTAAGAAAGCAAACTGGTACCATTTAAAGATTGGTTTATGTAGTACAAAATTAGATTCACCACATTATGAATGTGTTGAATGTAAACGTATATTTAGTAATAGGCGTTATTTTGAAAGACATATGGAAGGGCATAAATTAAATAATTGTACATACTGTAACGCAAAATTTACTCACAAAAAACATCTCATGAATCATTTATTACATGTACATCAAATAAAAGAAAATGCATGTTTTCAATGCCCATTTTGTGACCAAAAATATGTTAAAAAAAGAAGTTTAAACATGCACATATTTAAAAATCATGCTGATGGAAAATTTCCTTGTGCTGAATGTGGAGAGCTATTTGAAAATAAAGTTAATTATGATGAACATTGTTTAAAACATGCTAGAGAAAAGCAATTTCAATGTGACCGTTGTGGTGAAAAATTCATTAGACGTCAACAGTATCTTGTTCACATACAAGTAAGTATTATTTTATTTGTAATTTGAGAGTCTAATTAAAATATGTTATACTTATTATTTTTTATGTACTAGTATAAATGTATATATTGTTTTACTCATATATACATGTATTTTATACTTATATATATACATATACATACATATGTACGTATATACATATACACATTTTATTTAGCAACATGATAAATATGAATGTAGTACTTGCAAGGAAACGTTTGCATCAAAACAGCGAGCTTTGGAACACAAACAAAAAGGGCATATAGTTGAAGGTCTTGAACCCCATTTAAATTGTCCAAATTGCCAGGTAGCATTTAATAAAAAATCTTCATTGCAAAAACATTTACTTAAACATCAAGGTAATTTTTTTTAATTTTTATATAATACCTAAGTTCTTTAAATTATTATACCTTTTAGAATTATATTTTTATAATAAAAAAATCTCCAATAAATTTCATGTATTAAGAATAATAAACATATTAAACACTAATTTTTTTTGCAGTGAAATTAGAATTTTCATGTAAACAATGTGATAAATTTTTTTCTAATGAAAGTCGTTACATAAATCATTTAAATAGCTTTACTCATGAAGAATATAATTTTTCAGAAAAGTATTTCTGTGAAATTTGTAAAAAGCAGTTCAAAAAAAGAGCTATTTTACTACAACATTTAATAAGAAGTCATCGAAATGCCAATATTAAATATAGTTGTGATTTATGTGAACATCGTTGTAACAATAAAACTAATTTAGAACGACATATGCAACTGCATTTAAAACATGATAAAGAATTTGTATGTGATCAATGTGGAAAAGCATTTTATAATATGAGTAGTTTGAAAGATCATCAAATTTATGTACATTCAGAGGTATGGACAATTATATTTATTTATTTTTATATATATATATATATATATATATATATATATATATATATGTGTGTGTGTGTGTGTGTGTGTGTATAATTTAACTATATATATATATATATATATACATACATACATGCCATACACATTGCACACACACACATTAAGTAATGTCTATTTTAATTTTTTTTTACCTTATTTTTTTTATTAGCATGCACAGTTTGAATGCATTGAATGTGGAAAATCATTCAAACGTAAAAGTGAACTGATAAGGCATCAGATGTCACATTCTGAAGTTCGTCCACATGTTTGTTCCAAATGCGGTCAATCGTACAAGCGTAGTACTCATTTAAAACGTCATCAGCAGTCCAGTCACGGTATTAAAAGCCCTGTTCGTAGTGTCCAACGTCTAATTAAAAATATCAATGGAGAACTTGTACCTGTACCTAAACCACCAAAGCAAACAAAGAATACCATTTTAAGTAAAACTACTGAAAATACCACAAAAGATAATTTGATCGAGCCAGTTTATTCTTTAATGGATGTAAATTCTGGAGAATTAGTCACTTTGTCAGTTTCAGAACTCCAGGATGTTGCAGTTGTTTCAAAAACATTACCACCAGTGTTAAATTTAATGGATAATCAATTTTCAACAGATTTACTCCAACCATTGGAAATTCCTTATCAAGAATTATGGTCAGACAAAAATTTACCACAATTAACTGATGAATACATTAATTCAACTCAAATTCAGTCTCTAATAGACTCTTCACATTTAGAAAATCAAAACAATGTTGGAAATTCTGTAATTAATGCACAAGAATCATTTGCAATCTGTCAAATGCCAGACAATTACTTAAATCAAACCACTATTCCCTTAGATCATATTGATACAACTGATTTAATAGTGTTACCTTCAGATATTAATGGAGATTTAAATAATACTATTCAAAAAGATGATGGAACTTTGTCATTACCAGATTATTTACAACATCCATTTCAATATATGTAAATAATAAAAAATAAAATTTTACTATTTGTACTTTTTTGTATTAAAAAATATTTTTTACATTGTTTTCAAACAAAATTACTCTATTGTAACTGATACAATTTTTTTTTTTTTAAAAAAAACATGCTTTTACAACAAATGAAATCAATTTGACTATTTCATTTTTAAATTGCTATATTTTGAAAAACATTTCTTATAAGTAAAACTTGGAAAATGTACATGTGAATGTCATACTTTGCATGGATATTTATGAAAGATATTTCCTTCTCCCTGAACTACATATAAATATATATATATATATATATATATATATATATATATATATATATATATATATATATATATATATATATATATATATATATACATATACATATACATAAATTCACTCATACATAAATACACACCACACACACATATATATATATATATATATATATATATATATATATATATATATATATATATATATATATATATATATATACATATATATATAATGTATGTATGGAGATAATAAAAAAATATTATTTTCTAAAAGAATATATTTTAAATTTGAATAATTACTGAAATATTAACTGATACTAAATTTTATACACAAGTCATATTTCATCAGTACAATAAAATTCATCATGAAAATTTGAAGATGAAAATTTTTGCTGCTTAAGAAAATTTATATTTATAAGTAGATACTGCAGCTACACTTACAGCAACCAAGCCAAATATAGGTGCCCAATAGTAAATCTGCAATTTTAATAATAAATCATTACATAATGGTTCATAAAAAACAAATTAATAAAAATCACAAATCAATTCTTTAGATTAACAAATTATTTTTATAAAGCATTTATAATACTATAAAATTTATCTGCCCTGATGAAATTTTATAATAAATACCATTTCATAGATTTTAAAAAATACAATTTACAAAAATATTTTATATATTATGCAATTATTAAAATGTTTTAAAGTAATATATTTTTTTTTATTTTAAAATATTAGTATTTATATGAAATGGATAAAACACATCTATTTAAATTGTCACTAATCATAGTATTGTTTTAATAAACAAGTTAAACCATTATTTGAATCATCCTATTAATACATACATATGTGCACAAATGTATATGCACTTTTAAAAAATATATCAATACATTTTAATTATATTTAAACTTACATTAGAAACCTTTGATTTTTCATTTTTTTTATTCACCGGCTGTTGTAGCATACGTTTTGCAAGATCACGTTCATTTTTGCGATATTTTTGAGCAAGTGATGTTAACCGTTGAAGTTCTAACTGTATAGCACTATTTGTTGGTTCATGAAGTAGTGCTTTTTTAAGAATAGTTTGGGCTTCATTAACTTCACCTTTTTCTACTAATATCTAAAAAATGTTTGAAATATTTTTTTATTGGAATGCCAAGTTTTTTACTAGACATTAAAAAAAAGATTTATATTGAATTATTCAAATTTTGAAGAAAACAAAACAAAACTTGATTTTGTCAAAAACCTAATAATAATTTATATAAATCTAATCACAAACACAAAACACTTTTTTTAAAGTAAACATTCAAAAAAATACCTTTGCTTTTCTAAATAACGCTTTAACGTTTTGTGGTTGACAACGTAGAACATTTTCTACCGATTTTAATGCAGCATCGTATACTTCTAATTTCATTTGTGCAGCAGCCATATTATTATAAACCTTCATTCGATCTTCTAATAAATCTTGAAGATCGGCATCAGAGGCCTAAACAATATTTTTGAATTTAATTATATTCACATATGTATATATAAATATAAAATACAAGTTAATTTGATATTCACTGATGATATATGAATACGATTTTATAAAAATTAACTTATAGTAAAATAAATATTCAAAAATTTGTAAAAATTTTTTTTTAAATACTACATTAATTTTTTCTTATAACCTTAAAATCATTCTCTTCTCCAGGATATATAACACCTCCTTCAACTTCATCTAAGTAATCTAATGCTCGCCTATATAATTGTAAAGCTGTCGTGCAATCATTTCTAGAATACCACCAGTTACCTCTTTCTCTTTTACAATTACTAAAATAAATTTCTAAATGAAATCATAATATACTGAAAATATTACATCGACATACCCGATTCTTTTGCGTTCAATAATTGAAATTTTTTCCAATTCTAATTCAGGTTTCACTGAAATCAATTCAACTTGATACATTATAACAGCATTCGGAGGTATATTAGGAGATAATCCTTCTTCACCGTACGCAAGTCTCGGTTCGATTCGAAGTAAGGCGATTTCACCGACATTCATCAGAGGTATCGCGATATCGATACCTTGTATTACTTCCATATCTCCTACTTGAATTTCCATTTCTTTATGTTTTTCAATTATCGTTCCATCTTCTAGTTTACCATCGAACGATATGACACATATGTCATTTCTTTCAGGACGTGTATCTTCTTTCCCCTTTTTTAAAATTTTTTTCTTTATACTACCACTTCCAATTATGTCCATCCACTCTTCCTCGTCTTCTGTATCTTTTTCATTTTTTGTTGTTTCGGTATTGGCGAGGTCTTCAAATGAACTACTATCAGTTCCATTATCATTGCTGTCAAACTCCATTTTGATATTTAAGAAAAAAAACTTAATTAAAAATTGCATTCACAATAACATAAATCGAGAATTCAAATTGTACTAATTATTTTGCAAAACAATACATTTTTGAAAATAACTAAAAAAATGCACACAATGAATATGAACGAAACGACTACGATTTTACATACTTAGTTTTGTCATTCAATACATGTTACTTGATCAAGTTTTTTTTTTGCCACTGTTGATATTTAAAAATCCATGGTAGCTAAGTACGTTTACATTATATTCATGACGTTTTCAATTTAAGCATGTCGTGTCAGTAATACAAACACTAATTTTTTAAATTCAAGTAATCAAAGTAAATACACGATAATTTATAGCAGTGTAATTTTTAATTGGTTATTATTTCTAAACAAATATTGCTTTCTATTTGTATCGGTAAATATATACCATTCTTAATCTTGTTTTTAAATGAAAAATTCGATAATTCAACTATCTATAGTTAAGTAAATAAGGATTTCTTTAAAGTGCCTTTATATATATATATATATATATATATATATATATATATATATATATAAATATATATATATATATATATATATATAAATAAATATGTACACTTCCACTTATATTAAATATATTTTTTTTTAATATATTCTAATACATTTATAACATGTAAAAATATTTTTTTAATGTTTTCTAATTTAACTTTGCCTTCTAGGACAATATATGTTAAGGTCACAGTCAAAAATAAATTTATTTTGTAGTGAATAGTTGAAAACATTATATAATTTTATAACAAAACGAATTTAATATAATTATTAATTTAATATACTGAATATAAATAAAAAATAATATAAAATTGTATTTTATAAGCTCTCCATGCCATAATTATATTTATATAACAATATTCTTTTCACAATGAAGTGGCTTAGCTTAGTAATGGAAAATCACTTACTTAAGAAAAAGATACATGGTTGCTTACTTGGTTCCTTATTGGGTGACTGCCTAGGAAGTCCATTTGAATTTGATGAGTCAATGAATGGGACAGGAGTAATTCAAAAATATTTTGATACATTAACATTATCAGATTTTGAAGGTAAATTTATTTAAGAGTTTGCTCACATGTATTTTATTGTCATTATTATGCTAAATAATTTAGCTCCGAAAAAAAGTTATACAGATGATACAGCGATGACAAAGTGTATCGCACGATCTTTAGTCGATAATAACGGCTTGAATCCTAAGGACCTCGCAGTGAGACTTACAAACGAATATTATTCTGATCCACGTCGAAATTATGGCTCAGGTGTGCCGAGAGTTTTTCATAAATTACAATTAAGAAATTTCAATGATGTGTTTGCACCTGCCAAAGAACAATTTAATGGTACGGGTTCATATGGAAATGGTAGTGCTATGAGAATTGCACCGATTGCATTGTTTTATTATAATGATTATAAAAAAATGATCGAGGCTGCTGAATTATCTGCTCAAATTACACATAGTCATGTACTAGGTATTAATGGTGGAATTTTACAATGTATTGCAATTCAACAAAGTTTATTACTTGATCCAAAAGAAAAATTAGATATCACACAATTCTGTAAAGATTTGATTTCAAAAATGACTTCAGTTGAAACTGGGTAATTTATTTGTGTTTATACAAACATATGTATACACATGTATAAAAATGCTTATTGTTTTAGATCAAATTTTCCTGATAAAAATCAATCATTTACAAAAAAGTTAAATGAAATGAAAGAATTATTAAAAAATACAACTGAAGTTTCTGATGAAAAAGTCATTGAACAGTTAGGAAATAATGAAGTTGCTTTATATTCTGTTACTACAGCAATATATTGTTTTTTGAAATCACAAGCTGATATCAAAAATATAAATGTATGTATAAAAATAGATGTTTTTTTAAAAAAACAGTTTATCAAATTGCAAAATGCATATACATACACAGCTAAATATTTATTTTTTTAACAGACTGATAATCCCTTTCAACGGACACTTCAGTATGCTATTTCATTGGGAGGTGATACAGATACAATTGCAAGTATGGCTGGAGCTATAGCTGGATCTTATTATGGTGTAGATATAATAGATCAGAATTTAATTAGACATTGCGAAGATTCTGATGTAATAATATCTTTATCAGATAAGATACATAAAGTACTTGAAGAAAGTGACCATGGTCAATCTGAAAAGTAATTATATTAAATATCTTTTATTTTCAATCTAAATATGTTTTCATGTTACACTTGATGATAAAATATAACATAAAAAAAAAAATGTAAATTGAAATATGTAACAATATATACACATGTCTATTTTTGTAATAAATTTAATTATGAATAAAATAATATATATATATATTATTGAAAATTATTTGAAAAATTTATTTCATATTTTAAATGTACTTTATCCATTCTTTTTTTTACAGTTTATTTTACAGAACACAACGTGTGTGTATGTGTGAGAGAGAGAATATGTGTACATAAACATAAAATAATGGTATAAAGAAACAGTTTGTTAAAATTAACCATTTTATTGAAATAATATCTTAAAGCACTATGTTTTTTTAAGAAGCCATGTTTACATTACATATTTATTAAAAGTTAAATACACAATTTTATTTATAGCAAAATTGAACAAATAGAACTGTTTTATTGTTAATTTTCCATATTTTGTAAAATTACAATATATATTGCTGTCTGATTATATATATATATATATATATATATATATATATATATATATATATATATATATATATATATATATATATTACCTTTTATAAAGGTGTTAGTTTGATTGATTTCGCAAATAACATAAAATAAATCGAAAAGAAAAAAATACTAAAACTGATACGATTTTTGTGAATCTAATACACAAGCCACATCACAGACACTATTAGTTTGATTTACATGAGAAAAAGTCTACTAGTGCAGATGATAAAAAAAAATGTTTAAACAGATGTCAGAAACCAGAACAATATTAAATTTAAAAAATAAGTTGTAACAATACTAAAGAATATTGCATTAACTTTTGGTTAAGAATTTATTATATTTCACATATTTATTTCTCCATAAACCTTTCACTAGTACATTTATGAGACATTATCAATTTTATACGACTCAATAAAATCAATCAATATGATCAATTCATTAGCTATTTCAATAAACAATATATAAAAGCATATTTGCATTACTTGTGACTTTCTGACTTAATATTTTAATTTCAATATAGAAAATACTATTTTAATTTTTATATTACCTTTAATTAATTTTCAATACAACAAACCTCGACATGTTTAAAATGACCATTTCCTTTAAGACAAAAGTCTTACAAATCCTATAAATGGTACAATGGAGGTTAAAAAAATAATTTTTGAAAATAAGTTTTTTAAACAATTATTCATTTAGATTTTACATTAAATCTAGTTTGTTTCATAATTTACTTTTTATATAAAATTCTACTCACTGTTTTTGAAAACTATATACTTTTCATTTTGATTCAGAGAAATAAAACAATTATTTTCAGAATAAATATTGTACAATATCTATTATAATTATAACTATTTTTTATTGCAGTCTTTTAAAAAAATATTTTTTTTTTTTGAATTTAAACTACAAAATAAGTTTGATGTAATAATTTTATTATCAATACTTAAATAAATATTAATCCTAGCTTGTGAAATTACTTAAAAGGAAATTAATAAAAGTTCTTTAAAAATATCAATATAACAGCTAGCAACAAAATATTCAGAGCTATTACTGAACATTATTTCAAACAAACATTTATTAGTCAATAATAAAGGAATTTAAATTAAAATTCTATTTTTACTTTGTTATTCACATATTACAGTATTAAAACTTATTTATTTGATAAAATATTAAAAAATAACTATTATTTTGTATTCATTAACATGAATCATGAGATTATATAATTACACGCATATGCATACCATTTAATTATTTTTTTTATACACCACACTATATACACAATGAAATTTCCATTCTATATAAATATAAAAATCTTTTAAACTGATAACATACACTTATGTATATGTGTGTGTATATACATATATACATACATACACACACACACACATATATATTGAAAACTAGAAATTTGTTTAAAATTACATATTTTTTTGAAATAAAATTACAGTATACAATAAATGTGCATAAACATTATCAAACATATTTTAATAATGATTATAAGAGGTATTATCTATTTTATGAGCATGTAATATTACAGATGCTTTATATTTACTGATTTTTCAATTATGTAATCAGCTTAAAAAACTATTGTAGAATATTACCTTAAAAATGTAAGCACCTTAAAAATGCAATAGTGTGAAATTATGAAAAGTTGCACATTTTTTATGAAATTCTTTTATATTATTTACATGTGTATAAGTATCTTGATAAAATACTTTAAATTATTCGGTTTCTGTACCATCTTAATATGTACTCAAACATAATACATTTAATGACAACATTTACTAACTAAATTCACCTCAGAAAAGAGTACCTAAGATCAACAAATAATAAAAAAGAACATTGTACGATACCAAGGCACACCTATGCGATTGAAAAGATTGCTGTAGACGCATACTATAAATTGATTAATAATAACAAAAATATTCATAAAATAATAATTTTGTTTAAATAACAGCTATATAAACAATATTATATTGCTTTTTTAAATGTAATAATTTACAAAAATATAATGCTTACGTCATTGATGTTTTGTGATGTAGAAAAGCTTGCTAAATTTAACAGTACTATAAACTAGGGCCAAATTTATTTAATTTTTTAGCGATTATTTTCTACTACAAAGAAATCATTTATAGTGAATTTCAAATTACAAATTAGACTTTTCATAATATATTAAAAATTGAATGTGTTAATTTAGCTAAATTTTTATTAACATAAAAACAAAAATATGCATATTAAGACGTAGTAATGATCCTATTTTTTCTTTTTTTTAAAAAAAAGAAGAAAACAAAAAAATTACAACCCATTATTACTAAATTTTAATAGCACATTTTTAAATTAAATTTCATACAGTAATAATTTATCAAACAAATTCACTTCCCAAATATTTTTTTTAATATTAAACACAAGTAGAATTATGAACTTAAAACATAGCACAATATTTATTTTATACTATTTATTTGTAATTATTCTGACAAATTAATAATAATCAAAGATTACAAATTTTGTCAAAAAATAAATATGATTAATAAACTTAATGAAAACTAAACATATTTAGTTTAAACAACAAAAAAAGAAAAAAAATGTTAACTGGATTATACAATGAAAACACAAAATTTAAAGATTTTATTACATGAATGAATAATTGATATTTAACAAATAAAAATTAGTAGAATATACTATGAATTGTTAAATTCATCACAGTAAAAACAACAACTAATTTTGAATTAGAACATATATGAAACATACACTTTTTATTTCAAATAACATTAACTGATGTACTAACTTTAAAAACCTAACAATTAGAAACATGTATTACTAAAAATAATAAATATGGCCCTACATTGCTTGAATATTATATTGACACACATATACATATACACACACGCGCACGGATATACACACACACACACACACATATGTATATATATATATATATATATATATATATATATATATATATATATATATATATATATATATATGTCATAATTATATTATCAATTAAATATTAGTTACAAGTGAGATCACAAAGCACATATGGAAAGAAATCAAAGCTTCACATGTTAAATTGACAGTTTTATAATTATTACTTTTTTTCCACACATTATATAAAGATGACCAATATTAAATGCTTAACGAGAATTTGTGTTAGAGAAAACATAAAAATTAACAAAAATGGAAATAAGAATGTTTAAAACATAATGTTGATAATAAGACAAACCGTTTTACTGGTGATGCAAGTCCCTTATTCAATTTTCAACAACTAAATAAAGCTATCAATTCGAAGACTAAAGTGACAATTTAATGCACAACATAAACACAACAAATAAAAGTTTAACAATGATCCAGTAAATGTGAAGTAACTTGATAATTTGTTACATCATTGTGACATGTATTTTTAAATTTACAATTATACTATTTTGAAGATAGCAAATGGCACGGCTAACAAATCATATCAATTTCATGACAATTTCCAGAAGTGAAATTGTTAACAATGGCACGTTAATCACTGTTGTTGAAGTAGTCAGAAGCATTTCCACGGCAAATAGGACACGTTCGGTTTGACTGTCATTGAAAAAGAAGTTTCAAATTGTATACATTTTTGAAAATGAAATGATATTTCATTATAAAATACAATCATTAAATAAACAAATGAAAAAATGCTATTATAGACCATTTCAAAAAGTGCATGTAATTTTGTTATGATATTTTTTGAAGTTTAATGAAAAAAATGTTTTATTATTATATTATTCAGAAATTTAGATTTAGTAAAGAATATTTTTAACTCTAATAAATATTTGTAAACAATACATTTTTTATCATTCTAATTCAAATTATAATAAAAAAAATCCTAATTCATCAAAATATATTGTAACTAAAACCTATCATTAACAAGTTCACAAACATGAATGCTATAGCATTCAGAATTTTGGTGATATATAGTTTTTATGTATAAAAAGTGTCCATGAATATGTTAAATTTATATCTATGATAATAAAAATACAAACACTTACCCGAAGCCATTTATCAACACATTTAGCATGAAATTCATGTGAACATGGAAGAACCCTGAGTAACTGACGTGCCTCAAAATCACACATGCAAACAACACATGATGTTTGGTCTCCTTCATGAGTTTCAGTATTAAATTTGTAACTGGGCAATTGTTCAATTTCAATCTTAGCTAAACCACGAGGTTTTGCTTCACCGAGTCTTTCAGCTAAATTCAATAATGCTTCATAATTTTCAGTTTCAGTAGTATCAGGACTACTCAAATCTGCTTGACTGTATGGTGATAATGGTGGGTTTGAAAACATTGCTCTACAGAAAAATTATACATAAAGAAATTAATTATAAAACTCCAAATGTGTAATTTTTATACAATAATTTATAAGTGTTATAAGTGAAAAAAATTTCGTGTAAATATTTTATCGTTTCACAGTTCAACTAATTTTGTTGTAAATTAAAATTTAGTTTAATTACTCACAAAAATTGTAGTAAAAATCCTGGATATGTAGTAGATGCTGCAAGTGGAATTGGATTAGGATGCCAACGAGTTCGAGTATGAGTTCTACGAGCCGATGCAGCAGCAACTCTACGTGGTCTTATATGAAGAACATCAGTAATTTGCGGTGGACCTCTTGTTGCATCCGAAAGGAAAAGAGCAGCCGGCGGTGATGTTACTTGAGCTGCCAAATGCTGTGAAGAATGGTGTAACGGTGATATATGTAAATGACCAGTAGGACCTGCTGGGTGATGCAACTGATGTGAGTGACGATCAAGTAAATCCAACTCCAAACCTTCAGGTCTCTAATTAAATAATTAATTTCATATAATAATTACAAACATATAAAAATCTTTTTTTTATTATTATTCTAATTCATTACATATTATAAAAATTAAGAAAAGAGCAGTGATAATATGTACTTACTTGTGCTGGTAAATGTTGATGGCTATGAGCATAATGTTGTGGCGGAGGTAAAGAAAGTGTAGTATGCGGCGATGGAAAGGTTCGTGGTTGAGCTGAAAAACTTGCGTACGGTTGATGATGTCCAATACAACCGTTTGTGAACTGCGGTGGACCTGTAGTAACAATTTGACAACCTTGTGGTGCAAACTGGGGATGAGGATACATTCCATGAACTTGACATGAATGAATATGCGCTGGTGGTGCTGTTGGTGCAGAACAGAGAGATAAATGTGCACCAGTTGCAGCTCCATATGGCCATATAGGTTCATGATGACTTATTGGCAGAGTCACAGGGACCTAGTTAAACAAATTAATAATTTAATAAAAATCAATGGTATAAACTTAAAAAATTAAAACAATGATTTAAACTTATTATTTTTAAGGTAATGTTTTAATGTTATTAATTATTTTTTATTTTCAAAAATGCATATCTTCACAACTTATTCATATTAAAAAGAAAATTATTCATAACATTAATTTTTCACAATTAAATTAAACAGCGTTATATGAAAGAAGTAGCAACTAACTTTAAAAAATATAAATTTAAAAATATAAAGTTTTATTCACTAGTATTTTTTTATATACATATTTTTTTCAATCCTGAAAAATTATTTAAAAATATAAAAACTGTTTAAAAAACAAGATATTTTTTATCATTCTTTGGCATTAGTATTTAAATAACACATATATCATGTACTTAAAATAATTTCTACATATACACACACACACACATATATATACAAGTGCAATATGTTGTATATTCATATTATATTCAATTTTAATTTAAATTATACTTCACCATATGCAGATTTTTCAGACAGCTAAAATAAAATGATGTTTTATTTGCTTTTCTATAAAATAAAACTATTTTGAAACAGTTGTTTAACTTTTATGAAACAGAATAAATGATTTATTTATACACAAAACTTCACCTAAGAATTGAATAAATTGCAGTAAACATAAACACCACAACCAGAAAAGTACAAAATTAATTATTATTATTTAATATGAATGATTTTATATATATATATATTTATATTATTCTTCCATAATATATAATACTTACATAATAGAAACGATATTAATGTTTAATAATTTCAAATTCAGATATATATATATATATATATATATATATATATATATATATATATAAACACACACACACACATGTATATGTATATATAGGTGATCCAAATGAGACTGAAGAATGAAACCATCAGTCCTTGTTTTACATCCTTCAGTTTTATTTAGGCCAACCTGTGGTGTGTGTGTACATATACATGTTTATATAAAAAGAGTCAATACTTACCTGGTTAATATCCAACATAACAGAAGACTGATGTGGATGAGGGTGTGTGGGTTCTGAAGTTTGATTTCCAGAGAATGCTCCACGATGAGTATACTCTTGCGGCCAGACAGTTGGTCGTTCCCGAAAGCGAGGTCTGCGAACTGGTGGACTGGATTGTACTGGATTGGCAGCAGGTGATGGATGTTGACGTGGCGATCTTCTTTGAGGAGGATGATCCCACGGACTATGATGAGTATGAGGTGGCGATGTAGCCTGTGATGTTATTTCCATAATTTGATGGTGTCCAGAACGTGATAACCGTCGCCGTTTACGAGATGGACTTTCACTTTTGATACTTTCATCACTATTTGAATTGCGATAAAAAGGTGGTGAATGTTGCAACTGTACTGGACTCAAACGTAATTCTGTAACAATTCATTTATTCTTACTCATTTATTAAAACAATAAAATTACTTTCCTATTATTAATTTTCATTAAATACAAATTTCCAATGAAATAAAAAATTTAACAAAAGTAAAATATTTGTTTACCTCTTCCATTACGACGTGGTGAATATTCTATCGAGATATTATTTTGCGGTAATAACAATGAGTCCCCTAATTGACCAACAGGACTAATATTGTGTAACATTGGTCCATTCTCACAAATATTGATACGAAGAGGAGGTGATATGTGCCGCCTATCATGACTACTCGCATTTCTCCTGTCTGGAGCAAGAGTATGAGGATGTCTACGTTCTCCTTGTCCTACTGCATTTATTCCATGTCGCCTTTCTTGTAAGCCTAAAAATATATATATATTTTTTTAAATTCTGGATAATTTAAGTAATAAAATAAAAAAAATTGTGTATTAGCATTTTACACAAACTAACATCCTTAAACATTATAACTGTGTTGTTAAAATGTTTAAATAAATTTATGAACAACATGTTTAATCCGCTTTTGAACTTAACACTTAAACGACCGGTCCCGGAATACTACGGGTTTTACAGATTATGCTAAAGTGCCAGACTCATATAAATACAGATTCGGTGTATGTTCATTAAATGTCGGTTCCGTGCCTCTATGGTTAAATAATTAAGTTTTTTATATAGCATAATACTATTACTGAATGATAAACATGAATTATAAACATAAATATTGATAAAAGAAATGCTGACGTTAATTACATTATATTCATGTGTAAATATTGTAATGTTCCGCTTCACAGAGGTTTTTGTTTTGAACAGTATCATACGAAAAAAAAATACTAAAGTAAACTTTTGCTAATATATCATTCTTGTATATCAATCATTTTAAACATTAAAGTAATGAATTTGTTCTATACTTTACATTCTGACTGTATAAAACTTATATAATACATTTAAATAATATAAAAAATAAATTGGCATATGTTCCTTTATTAATCATTATATGATATATATTTATTAAATATTTACTTAATAATTCAATGATATTACCCTAATGCTACCTAAAATATTTCCAGCCGCACAGCTAAGTTTTTGTCTAAAGTCACTGGTCGTTTAAGTGTTAATAATGCAATTATTTTTTAATAATATTTAAAATATCGCAGTAAATGTATACGTGTTTAGTATAAATATGTATTATCAAAATAGAAATATACATATTATTTTTGCATATTAACGTGTAAATGTCTTGCATATGCATAAACATATACACATTTTTGAAACATGGTATTAATAACAAATAGAAATCATTTTTAATTAAATTTACCAACCTGAAGCATGAGCTAAATGACGTCTGTCATGTCCAGATGTTTCATTATTATACATTATATGACCAGATCGATTAGTAGGACTTAATTGAGGTTTTGGATAACTTTGAGTGAGAAATCCATTGTCTTTAGGACTTCCATTTCCATTGTTTACTGGACATTCCCTAAAAACAATTGCGCATTATACGTAAATTATTATGTTTGTCTACATGCAATAATCTCTTACTCATGATCAAATAACTGATCATAATCCCTATATTCTTTGCTGTATCTGTTCGGCCATCGCTGATGCCCGTGCGCATGATTTGTTCTGCTCGACTGTCCGCCTGAATGATTGTGACGATTAAACGATGAAGAGCTACGTCGTGACGGACCATGGTTATTTTGATTCATTTTCACACTGAATAACAAAAAATTTTAATGTATTTTTTAATAGATTTAATATATTTTAAATTTATTCTTGAAAATTTTAAATAATAATTAAATTTCAAGAAAACAGTAACTTTTCATAAAAGTGAAGTCATAGGATTGGGTAATAATTGCTTATACTTTATATTGCATTACTTATTACTATTGATCCACTGGGTGTATGTATCAAATATCTTACTTCAAGGAGCAACGTAAAATCAATTATCTATATAAATGAATAAAATATTAATAACGATAGCGTTTTTGCTTTTAAAAAATACACACGCATGCACACACATACACAAAGGCAAATACTAAAAACACCTTTGCTCTTTGTCAATTACAAATAACATTGCCCAGTCAAGCAGCAATTGTGATTAATAAAAATCGTGAATATAGCTACGTACACCCAACAACCTTCACATGTATATATTATGTTTATGTTGTCAAGGCATACCAAATATTACACTACTAAAACACTAGGCATTAGTTTGATTTTATATTTACAAGATAAAAATTTATGGTGGGAGGATAACTCGAATGGTTGGTACTGTTAAACAGCTGCTGTTGTTTCGATCGCTTTCCCCTGTCCCGTTACTTTTCAAGGCCCATGGGCTCCCAGTGGGTAATGACGACGCAGAAGTACTTAGCGCATTTAGGAAGTTGTAAGAGTAAAGTAGGTGAATGGAGACGTATGGACTTTTGTGTTTAGTAAACAGATTATTTTTTTACTATATGAATTTGTTTCTCTACAGAAACGTTATAATATTGTTATTATTGAGGTGCTTGCGATCTATGAAAATTGTAAAATTAAAATATCATTATTGAAAAATTAAGACTGTAATCTGCGTTTAGAAAGTTCTTTGTTTGTAATCGTCGCACCTCCATCTTGTTTTATCACACACTTACGGTGTCTACTGTAGTCAACAGCTGTTGTGATAAACATTTTACAAATAGACTTATAACACCACTACCATTGTGTTTGTTCTGTGATAGACATTTTGAAGAGTCCACGTTAGTGTTTGTCATTCTTTCTTTTTTTTTTTCTAAAAAAAAAAAGAAAGATTTTATAGTGTAAACACGATATATTTTTCGTCTGGCCTTCGATATTAATTTCCAATGACGAATTCAACTAATAAGATGATTGGGAAAAATGTCGAAAGACGAAGTCCTAGAGGCCCGACGAATTCGGAGCGCAAATCGCGAAGTCCTAAAATCCATAGTGCGATGTATTTCAATGCGGCCACACCGCCCCGTTCCGAAAACGGATTAACATTTCGGTTGAGTCCGAGTTATTCACCTCGCACGTCACCCGGTCTTATGGCCGGGCATTTTGCTGGAGGCAAATGGAGCGAACCGCCGTCGCCGACCGCGCTACCGAAACCACCTCGTCAGTGGACTCAGTTGATGCTAGCACCAGAATGCAGTAGCCCGAAGCAAACTGAATTCGCCAATCATCTTAAAGTGTTGCTCAAAGTACAGGCTTGACCTGTAACTCAAAACGAACAAAATTATTTTTTCAATCGCTGCTGTAAACGGATGAACTATTATAGAATTTATACATATATACTTTACGATTAAGAAAGCCGATAAAAACCTATTCAGTGAGTGAGCACGACGATGATTGAAAAGACTGCGTTTCACCGATGATAACGAGTACGATACTGAGATTATTCATAAAAAAAATCGTTTGCACAATCTATACATCGTCCTGCTCAGCCGCGCTGACCGTTAGTTATTTTCTCAACGAAGAGAACTAAGGTCGTTATTAGTTTTACTATTCTTGATAAGTTAGGTGTAAGTTCGTATATTGATGTGATTTTATTTCTAAACTTTTAAAATCCAAAATTGTATTGTTGGAAAATGCAAAAGATTTATCGGTTTATTTCAAGCTTATTTTGATTAAAAAAAAAATAATGTATGTTTAGAACAGTTTTAGAATAGAGGCACTGTGTGCCGGTCCGGCGTAGTGACGGACGTTTGCTTTACACTAGCGTCCGTCGTTACGCTTTCGCCACGTCGGTGTTTCACTACGTAGACGAAATGATGTGTAATGCACACTATGTTCGATCTAGTCTATTGGTCTGACTTTTTAATCGTAGATGTTTGAAGATCGTGTCGTTATTTTAACTGTACATTGTAACTGTAGATATATTTCTAATTATTGTTGCCTGTGATATTTGAAAGAGGCCTGTAAACTTTATTCATGTTCTAAGCTGCGCTCAGGCTGCTCTCCAGGCCGAGCTAAACCTTTCGCAGTAATTTCGAACATAGGGCTCCGTTCCGTACATCCAGAAGTCGTTTCATATGAACACATCATTTTTTTCTTGCATTTACTTAAATCATTTTCATATATTCAATTTTTGTTTAAAGTATATCATAACGAGAATATATATAATATATATATATATATATATATTGAAATTATGTACCGAATAACTTGTATGTCAGAAAAGTGTTAAAATGTTTTTATATGTGAAAAAATTGGACGTAAAAGTATTAATACGTTATACAGTGCGTATAACGAATTTAACGGACTGAAATTTATTAAGACTTGAAAATCCGACAACGGTATTACTACGGAAAAGCTCGGAATAACTATGATTTCGAGAGCGTTAGAGATAGCAGTTTGTGATTATAAGAACTGAAATACGTCCTAACATTCCATTCACCTGTTAACTCTGAATGTATCATTGAACTGTTTATGTGCCAGTCAACATGACATGTTAAGAGTTTACTAGAAACTTTCAAATATATATTATAATGTGAAACACTGACGAAGTTTTAACTAATTAATTGGTTCATTACATTGAAATCAATTTGTAATTCAGTACAAACGTAAATGTTATAGATCTGTAAGAACAGATATAATGGATATTATATTTTATCATATACCGTTTGAACAGAATCCTATATTTTTCACTTTTTGGATATTATATTAATTGTGTATTTGGTATTTGTAAAGTTTTTAGTAAAAAGAAAAAAAACAGTAGTAAAAGTAAAACAATAGTCAATATTAAGAAACAAAGGATTTTGCTTAAACGAGTGTACTTTATTCATTTAGGCATCGCTCATAAGAAACTACTATTGAAATGGAACGGACAATTAATTTATTACAATGTCTTTGTCTTCCGAGGATGCCCAAATGAAATAAAAAAAATGTATCAAATTGCAATGTGCAATAATGTCGGATCTATTGAAAATTGTAAAGTTGGTATAATAGCTTTAGGTTACTTATTTTTAATTTTATGTAATCGTACATTTTGGTTTAATTGTAATTTTAAAAATTCCTGATCTCATTCACTATCCAAATTCCTTTTTAAAAATTATCACCTCACTGTTTTATTTTTTCTAAATTTTTACCATTGAAAGTCCATTTTCCCATCCTTATAACTGTGATAAATAAAAATGTAATTATTTTTAATTCACTTATCCTAAAAATAATCTTGTTCCTACCTTACCGATCCTTCTATCCTGTCTTTCCAGGGCCTTTAGGCCCGCAAATATATCAAAAAAAGAGTTTTGTTACACGACTGTTCAGCATTTTGTTCAACGGTATGCATCAAAGGACTTCAGTTTGAAGAAATCTCCAATTTGCCACTCGATAATCGTACGTATACCATATCAATGATTCTATCCATATTTTAATTTTTTGTTACAAAATATTTTTAATAAAGTTTAGAACAATTAATACATTAGCGCTCGGCCATGCCTTAACGCGTGTTTCGTTGTATGAACTTTTGACGCCAAAAAAATATATATACACGAGCTATATTTTGTTCTAATTTCATCAAAGGGCGGTGATGTATATATTCAAAATATTGGTAAATTATGAAAAATATTTCAGATATTTTAAATAAATTAATCTCTATTCCTATCAAAGTTCTGTTTTTTTGGAATAAAATCGAAATTGGTTCTCATTTTTTTTTTTCTAACAACTGTATATAGAATATATGCTTTACGTAATTTATAATATTTTTATCTCTTCTAGATGTTTTTTTTTTTTATAAACTATGTTTATTATAAAACATCTCTTTTTTGTACTTTATCACGCTGGTACACTCATTACAGATTGAAAACCACCGTTATATTTACATATATCTTTGCATCAAACCCTTTTATAGGCAGATTTGAAATTTCATTTCAAAATGTTTATTGGTTTAGGAATTACATCGATTTTGTGAAGAAGTTATTTTTGTGCATTCTTTTGCGAAATTCGCTGGTCTCTATATAAAGTCTAGCACAAAATATTGCGAACCGTAATGTGTTAATAAAAAGCCATTGTTGATAAAAATCTACTATATTAAATGAACTTCAAAAATTATTTTAATAATTCATAATGAAATTTTTTTGAAAAAATTATCAAAATAAAATTAAAATAAAACATTTTTCTTTTATTTGATGCTTTTAATTATTGGAAAATAGATGTTTACAGAAACATTACCTAAGTTATAAAAAAAAATTTATTGTAAGTTAACAATACACATGAAGCACAATGTGAAATTATATAATTTAGTATTATTAAAAATTACGCAGATATTAAAACTATGATAATATTAATTATTTAAAGAAAGTTTAAGCGATACTTATATAGCGATAAGTTGAATATAATGAAATTACATCGGTCTACCTCTACCACGTCCTGGAACAGAATTTTCATCTCCGGATTTAGGATTCTTTACAGTTTCATCTACCGAGAGAATTAAGCAAGCTGCTTCACTAGCTGCTGTTAATGCATTCAATTTAATAACTGCTGGTTCCCAAACACAAGCATCAAAATTATCACTGATATCTTCCTTAGTGATATCAACTCCATACCAGCAATGACCTTGTGCATGTTTTTGTCTAAGTTTATTCAGTATATTGGTGGCATCAAAACCAGCATTGTCGCATAGTTGTCTAGGAATTACTTCCAAAGCCTTTGCAATAGCACCTATTAAAAGTTGTTCCTTTCCAGCAATAGTACGAGAATAATCTCTAAGAACTTTAGATAGTTCCATTTCAATAGCACCGCCTCCGGCTACAACTGCATCATTCTTTATTGTTCTTCTAACAATCATAATTGCATCATGTAAAGATCTTTCAGTTTCTTCTAAAAATTGTTCCGCACCACCCCGAAGAATTAACGTACAAGTTTTTGCATTCGGACAACCTTTAAAGAAATTATAACGTTCTCCTCCGACTTGCTTCTCTTCAAATTCTTCACAATTTCCTAGAACGGAATTTTGAAGATCATTAACTGTAGACATGACTGCTCCGCCGCATGCTTTCATAGTACGCTTCAAATCTTCCTCTTGAACACGACCGGCACAAAACATATCTCTGAAATCAATCATAAATATTTTTTGTATAATGCAAATAAACTTTTTTTTTTTAAATATCTGTTCAAAATGTAGTAGTAACATATGCCATAATTATGTACTGTTTAAATTATATATCATTAAACTGTAATATTAATGTATAATATAAAAAATATTTTTATTATAAACGATTCATGTTAAATAAAATATTTTTTACAAAATAAAAAATATTACATTCATAACATCATATATAATATTCATTTTTTTTACAAAAATAAAAAACAGGTGAAAAATTACCTATCTGCAAAATATTGAGTAGCAACATCACCTATAGGCAACTTAGATAATACAACTTGTGCTCCAGATTCATGTATTCTTGCTAATTTATTGTATAAAATTTGCCATTCAGCATCAACAATATTCTGATATTCTTTGACACTTTTAACACGTACTTCTGCATTATCTCGTTCAGCCTTCAATTCCAATTCAATATTCAAAAGTGCTATTTTACATTTGTGATACTTTTTTGGTTGCATTTCAAATCCCGCATACGAAAATGTCTTCTTAAAAGCTACACCTGCTACAAGTTCAGAATCTTCTAAGGCCCCGCCTGTTACTTTCTTAATACCAATCATATTGAGTGGGAGTAAATCATCCAATAAAAGTACAGCATCGACAACCATTTTTGAAAAAAATTCTTTCTGTTGGTGGATTAATTTAGAACTTAATGCAGTCGCAGCACACTTTTCTAATAAATTACGATTTTCTTCTTGATTTGGCTTCTTGATTTTTACAGCTAACTCGTTTATTTTCTCTGTGCAAATTTGAAGTGATTTCCTTACAGCTTTAATGATAGCACGAGGATGAACTCCTTCTTCAATGAAAGGTTTTACTTGTTTCAAAAATTCTCCAGCAAGTAACACCACACTGGTAGTACCGTCACCAACTTCAGCATCTTGGGATTTTGCAATATTAACGAGTGTTTTCGCAGCCGGATGTACAATATCTAATAACTTCATAATTGTTGCTCCGTCATTGGATATAGTTGCTTTTCCATGATTATCTACAATTAGCTTATCCAGACCACGTGGACCTAATGTGGTTCGTACAGAATCAACAACAGACTGACAAGCATTTATATTTGATATTAACTGAGGTGTTCCTTGAGAACTGTCAGTACCTTCTTTCAACAATACGATTTGAGGTTGCTAAAATTTATTTTTCGATAATTAATAGAATTAAATGCCTGTAGGTTAAAATATTAATTATTATACAAATGATGTGGGTAATCGAAATTATTAATTCAAAAATAATATAAATCAAAAGTATGAAAGTATTACATTTAGAAAAATATACATAAAAATGTTTTATTCCAAGAAATAAAAGCTATTTCATTTGATTTATATGTATTTTACATTACATTACATTTTTGACAATTTCTAAGTTATACGTAAAATAAATATACATTCGTATATAAAAAATTACACGTAATTACTATATGAATATTAAACTAAATTTAAGTAAATATAATGATTGATTCTAAAGATTTTCGACGATATTACTTACCATTTTTGATATTGAATTGAGAACACAAATTTTGAGATCAAACACAGAATATTTATGAAGAAATAGATCACTTCCATTCCAGTTCTATAGATAATTGTTTCGTGATTCTTTTAATCAGCAGATTTTCCAATTTATACAGATGGCTATCCTGATATTTAAAGGAACTATTTTTATTATAAACTTTTTTTAGAAAATGTTTCAATTGAAAATGAAAACATAGTTATTCTATTCCAATAGAAATATTATAAGAGCATCGTTTTCAATTAACGTTGTTTAAATTTTTTAAGTATTTTCATTAGTAGAAAATGTGCTTTATTTTAAACATTATTCTTGTATACATCCTAATCAAACCAGCAATGTCTCTAGAAAAGGAAATGACAATAAATGTTGATGCCGGCAAAGAAATGTGTTTCTATCAAAATGTGAAAGAAGGTTATATTATCGATTTAGAATATCAAGTGATCGATGGAAGTCACGGTGAATTAGATATTAACTTCCAGTTAGTAGAACCGACCGGCCGTATAATGTTTGCGGATTTTAAGAAATCAGAAAATAATCATCGTACTGAAGTGAAAATCGAGGGCGATTATAAATTTTGCTGGGATAACTCATTTAGCTCGTTTAATTCAAAGACGATTTTTTTTGAAATCATTATCGAAGGAGACGAGGAAGACGAAGACGATTGGAATGACATAATGGAAGGTTTAACGCCCGACGAGTTTTACGATATGAAAATCCAAGATATTCAAGATGCCATCAGTAGAGTACGATCGCATTTATCAAAAGTGAGACATCTACAAGATGTAATTCGGTCACATGAAGCTAGAGACAGAAATATTGCAGAAGAAAATTTTTTTAAAGTAAACTCGTGGTCTATGATACAAATATTTGTCATGATTTCCGTAGGTATCATACAAGTTATTATGGTGAGAAGTTTATTTGATGACAGCTCAAGAGTTCATAAATTGTTGAAAAATTTTAAATAAATATTGAAATTATTCTCTTACTAGTCAACAAAACCACATTATATATTTGAATATAACTTATTTAATAAGCTGTACACAAGTCAATTAATAGCAATAAAGATTATTTATTATTAATTACAAGTTACTTTCTCCTTCTATTCTATGTGATGGTTTTTTAAATCGTTTTGTTTTTGCTTTTTTAACAACATGTATATCAGTCGGTACAAGAATATTTCGTTTTTGCAAGCTATTAAAACGATCCAAAAGTAGATTTCCTTCAGTTTTTAAATTTCTTAAATTTCCAGAAATATCTTTTCCCATGTTGAATTCAATATCATTTTCTTCAAATTTTTTTTTATTTAATCGTTTAGGTTTTGATTGCAGAAGTGATTTTGTTTTAATTCGTTTTTCTCGTAATTTTTCTAAATGCTTTTCCTTTTTCATTAAATTCTCTTGAATAAATTTTAATTTGTACACATCAGCAACTTTCTTTTTTTCTTCTTTTTGCTTTTTCTTCAAAGAATCTAATTTGCGCTGTTCCATTTGCTTTCGCCTTTGTTTCAGGTTTTTTTTACGGTTTTTTACAGGTGGATTAATGGATTTATATATTTCATTACCATCATTATCTGATTCATTCAATGAGTCATTTTTAATTGATGAAATTCCTTCAGACATCTCAGTTAGCCATAAAGCCTAAACAGCATAATCAATATATAAGTATTTGTGAACATTCTATCAATGAATATATTTAAACTAAATATAATTTTATACATCATATAACCCCATTTTAGGTAATCATAAAGTTATTGTAAATAAAAACTTAAATACAAAATTCCTTTTCCTTTCATTTTACATGTACACATACATAAATATATATATACACACACACACATATACATAATACATACATGTTGAACTTGAGGAGATTTTTTTGTAAACATTTTCGTTGTAACTCGAGTCAAATGTTTTTCTTCTTTAATAATTTTTTTTTCTTTTTCTGCTACCAAGGATAATAATTCAACATGATCCTTTAAACTAGGATTATATGATAGTCCTGGATGTGGTATTTCAATTGGTGGTAATGAAGATGTTTTATTTTTAGAAGGATATTGTTTTACTTTATGTAATTTTCCAGTATTAGCATGAATATGATGCACAGTACTCTTTTGTAACCACTGATCATTTAAAACTTGATTTGATGTACCTAAATATAAAAAAATATTAAGTGTATGGAAAGAAAAAATATATTTTTACAATCTATCACAGCACTAATGATTTGATTTTTTGATTGCAACTACAAAAATTTATTTTCTATATCTTTACATTAACATGTGTGTGTACTCAAAAAATTATATGCATTTTTTGTGCTACTGAAATAAAAAAATATAACTCTAACCACTAGTTGTCCAAATATCTTCATTGATTTCTTTATTTTTTATTTGCTCCTCTTTTTTCTTTTGTATGGCTAAATTCCGTGTTGTGATAGCTACAATTTCTTTATGTTTAAAAATTCCTTTAGATTTACGTATCGCTTCTTTTCTTTTCAATTTTGGATGCTTACGTTCTTCAAGTGTTCGTACGCGATTTCTTAAAATATATATATATATATGTGTGTGTGTGTAAAAAATAATTTACAATACAAAATTAAAAATACCTTTTACTGATAGGATCTGGAACGTTTGAATGTGATATTAGTAAACTAAAACATTTTGGCAATGAAGAAAACATACGTTTTTTTCTACAAGTAAAAACGTTTTCCACTTTTGGACTTGCATCGATAGTATATAAGTCGCTGTCATGTCTTTCATCAAATGGTTTTCTTAAAAAATATAAATATATAAATTATTATTACTATATAACACGTGTTTTTTTTTAATATTTGAAACAGGTTAACTAACCCTAAACGTTCTTCTAAGCGTTTGTCTTCTAAAAATTGATTTACATCTTCGATATCAATATGTTTTCTCCACACTTTTTTTGTTTTTTTTGATACTTTTCTCGTTTTCATCCTTTATTTATTTCGTTAAATATTAATTATAAATAGTTAATAAAGTGACAGCACTATGGAAATTCACCAAATAGGATTTGGTATTTAAAAAAATAATCTATGGTTAAAGTTATTAAATAGTGAAATTAATAATTTGCATATATATTGAATGTTTTTCTAAAATATATACCTATTAATGTTTTCTAAAATGTTTTCAAAGGCGTTTTTTATAACGTACTATAATACCCCAAAAGCTCACATCACTGGAATAATACAAAAAGGAATTTTATTAAGACAGGAAACTTCAAATTTCATCCGTACTTATGTACAATCAGATAATATAAACTGGGATGAAAATGAAATAGATGCAGATTTTACAAAATTAACTGATATATATGACAAATATATAAATGAAAAAAAGGATGAAAAAAAAATATTGGAATTTGTTACAACTCGACAAAAATATTTTCGTAAAAAAATACCCAATTTTTTATTTTGGAGTGAAAAAAAGCAAATTCAGTATTTAAATGATTCAAATCCTGAAGAATGGACTGTAGAAAGGCTTTCAGAAAGTTTTCCTGCTTTACCATGCACAATAAAAAAAATTATAAAAAACCAGTGGGTTCCTGAATCTTTAGAACGAATTAATCGTCATAATGAAAACGTACTAAAAAACTGGAAATTGTTCAGAAATAATAAGATTGAAATAGACCAATGTCTAAAAGATCATCTGAGTAAATTTTCTATACGAGTACCAAGAAAATTAAAATGCGGAACTGTAAATAAGTCACTAAATTCATGTATTCATTCAGAATTTAAAAAATATTAAAATCTAAAAACCAAAACTTACCAAGTCATGTTTAAATAGATGTAACTTTATCATTTGTGTTTTCAAATGGTAAAGTTATTAATAAATCAAATATGACCTCAAATCTGTTCAAAGAACATAAATCAATAATGTGTTATTATGAACAAACACATAAAGAATGTAACATCATAGATTTTAAAAAGCAATTTGAACCCATCAACCAAATTTGTTTTATGTTAAGGTAAATATGTGTTCTTTTTTCCAAAAGAGAAGTAAAGAAAGTTTATTTATAAAATCAATGATTATTATTAAATGATGTCACATATAGAGTTGTATAAGTTATCAATAACATATTCAATATATTTTTTTTAATTTTGTGTATTTCTTTTTTTTAAAAAAAAAGTTTAAAGTAACATATCTAAAATAAGCCAGATAAAATTAGCTATATATCAAACTAATTTCAATAAATGCATTATTAACGTTTGTATAGGTCAATGTCATATTCATTTGGAATCAACAAATTATTTGAAATGTATATATATATATATATATATATATGCTTTATAAAATTCATATAGTTTAAATAATTTTTTTATTGAAATACATTATATATATATAATTGACACTCAAAATAACTTATATCTAATTTTCAGTTTACAAACTATCTCAATTTCTTGTACCTAAAAATTAATTACAAAATCTATTTACATAGGTTCACCATTTAATAACTTTTTATCGAATAAAAATTCTCCAAAACTTTTATATGTATCAATTAATTTCAAAAGAGTGACCAATTTTTTAGCTATATCTTCTTGACCTTTCAGCTGTTCTTCTAAATATACTCCAGTTAAATAGTCGACAAGCTAAAACATTTAAATTTTTTTTAAATCTAACTTAATTTAATAATTATAAAAAGATTTCAAAATGAAAGTTAAAATATATTTTACATACATGATAATCATTAAAGAATTTAGTTTCTCCTTTATCCTTTGCCTTTTCACAAATTTTAATGATGTTTGTTATTTTCTCTGTTACAGATGTTTCCAATACCAAACTGTCTTTAAGTGCTTCAACACCATCAGTCCATACTGTTTTAACAGGATTAATCTAAAAAATTATGAAAATTTATGTATTTGACAATATGTTTCCTATTACATTAAGAAATAGAAATAAAATGTACATTACTACTTAGAAATAATACAGAATACAAATATTTAACTTTAATATTTTTATAAATTACAGTTATACCAATATACATTAATATATTTACAAGATATTACTTACTTTTTCTGGTTTTATTATCAGCGATGAATTATCAATAAGAATTCCTCTCATCGTTAAGTAATTCATTATATGAATTGCATGTTCACGCTCTTCACTTGCTGATTTAAAAAACATTTCACTAAATCCAGGTCTATTTATTATGGTTTGAGAAAAATGAGCTCCCATTGAC
>CP092096.1:20455000-20617500 GCA_029203775.1 Neoneuromus ignobilis | reverse complement strand
TTTGTCTGCCCACTATTACTTCTTTATCTGTTGCTGTATAGAAAATATATCAGTGCTTTGTTAAAATAAATTCCTTATAATTTATCCAGTCATTATATTTAATCATTAACCGATTGCGTATCGACCAGTGAATTTCGAAGGTTGCATTATTACGATTTAGTGTCGATCGTTTCTAGGTCGCGCGTGAATACCACTTTTGTTTATTTATAATTATGTATACAAATTCGTTAATAATGAAGCTTTTAATACCATTTACTATTTTATTTGTTTTTGTCAATGCTAACAATAATGGTTGTTTTATGAAAACAACCAATTTTTGTGGTAAACAATCTAATTCTTCTGACATTTCAGCAAAAAGAGGTAAAATAGTTTTCACTTCATGCTCATATTATTGAAACGTAAATTAACAAAAATATTTTATTTAGATAATAAACCAGAAAATTGTAACGGCAGATTTGGTGGAATAGAAAAAATCCAATCGGATTTACAAACTTATGTTAATCGTCACTTATTAGCTTCGTTCGAGTTACTTTTATTCTCCACTTATTTCGATAATCACGAATCTAGTCGTCCGGGTTTCTCTAAGCTTTACCGTAAGTTATCCGACGGCTTGTGGGAGAATTCGATCGAAACGATCAAGCACGTAACGAAACGTAACGAATCGGTGAAAGTCGATCTAAACGATTCGGCGGAATATAGAATTCGTGAGAATTTCAGACTTACGGAATTAGAAAGCTTAGGATCGGTACTCGATACTATGATACAGTTGGCCGAAAATGCGAATGAAATACATTCGAAAGTTGTTCGTACGGATCATAGAACTAAACATAGTACGAAAGTTTTAAACTCTGAACAGGATCAATCGATATCAAAAGATGAAAATAACGTACATCATACGGATAATAGTAAAGATTCAAGTTCTGGAAAGGATCAATTGAAATCGAGCGATGAAAGTGTACATCATCATGATGGGGAAATTGCACACTACATGCAGGAGCAATTGGAACATAAAGCAGATGTTATTAGAGATTTGTCTGGCCATATGAATGATGTAAAAAGTTTCATGTCTGGTGATATTAAGTCTGTAGCACTATTTATGTTTGATGAATATTTGTTGAAATCTTAATGTATTAAAATGTATTTGTATTGATATTCAAATTAATTAAATGTATAGAAGTTTAATATTTAGGAAAATAATAAAATTACTAATTTTAAAATTGATTTTTCTTCATCCTGTTATGTTCAATTTTCAATATGATTAAGATCCATGTTATATTCATTATGTATAAATGCAATGAATTTTGGGCATCTGTAGCGAATTTTATTTCTTATAATTGTTTCTTAGTTCACTGATACTTTTTATATATATATATATATATATGTGAAATCTCTTTTTCACAAACACATCTGTCAATAAACTTATAATTATACACTGAAAGAATAATACTAAAAAATTTCATATTCAGCATTTATTGGAATGCAATAAATTATATTAAACAATACTTAAAACTAGTTGAAATTTTGATTTAGACACATTTTTTTGAGAAAACTAACATTTTGGTTTCCTATCAATATATATATTTTTTTAATGCTGTATATATGAACATTAAACAAAACATTTATGTGTAGTGCATTAATAGCTACATCAAACTCATCTATTACAATATAGATGTTGCTATTAAAGAATTGTGTGTGTTGTGTATATGTATGTGTGTGTATTGTATGTGTATGTGTGTATATATGTATGTAAGTATATTAATAATTATTAATACAAAAATAATTTTAAAAACCCTGCTGATAAACTCTAGATTCTAGTTTTGTTTGAATAATCTCTAAATGCCTCCGTGCTTCACACTGTGGAAAATTTTGCAGATCATAGTACTGCGGCGCTATCTTCAGCAACCAGTCAGCTAAAATGTCAAAACATTGTTAAATCAAATACAAAATGCGCGCGTGTGCACACACAAAATACTTGGTATTTTATAAACTTACGTTTAATATCAGTAACTGTCCTAATATAATTTTTTGTGGTCAATACAAATTCATTATAGATGACCCATTCTGGTTTATGATCAAGGCATGTTGAAGGATGTAACTGTACAACTTGATTATCTTTTATTGTAAGATAATGACCAGTCCGTTCAAGATGAGCAACCTAATATTAACACCAAATTAATATTATCTAATTTTAAATTTAAATACATTATAACTATGTAAATTATAAATGACTTTAATAAAAACATCTTTGTGAATGGAATTCACTTATAATAATTGATTTTTTATAATATAAGTAGTTTGAGAATAATAGAAAACATTCACAAATGAATTTTAATCCCAACACCACAATAGTTTAAAGTGTTCAATAATCACTTATTATTTATAATTATATAGTCTATAATTATATCGGCTAATGCATTTCGATGGCGATGCCATCATCCTCAGAGCCTTTCTGTTAAAATCTAGACTATTATTCGACGTTTTTAAATATATACTAAATTGTGATTGTGTCTTTATTCAACCCGTCTCTAACTAGCGATTGACTGTTTCATTTTATTTTTATAACTTGATTATTGTCACATTGCTTAATAATTTTTAACTGTTTAGCGGATTTAATTTTTAACGGTTTATCAGGTCCGTTTGAGATGAATTGAATATTGTTTGCATACGCAGTTATGATTTTTTATTTAATTTTTTTAAAAACTGTTAATATTTATATACATACATACATGTACACCTACATACATAAACGCAAATGTATGTATGTGTATATGTGGGTGTATGTATAAAAATATTAAGTTTTAAAAAAATTAAATCAAAAATCATAACACTATATATGCAAACAATATTCAATTCATCTCAAACGGACCTGATAAACCGTTAAAAATTAAATCCGCTAAACAATTAAAAATTATTAAGCAATGTGATAATAATCAAGTTATAAAAATAAAATGAAACAGTTAATCGCCAGTTAGAGATAGGTTGAATAAAGACACAAAATCACAATTTAGTATATATTTATAACGTCCAACAATAGTCAATTATTTTTCTTACTTGCATAAAAAAACCATCAACGAGCGCCTTTCGAATATTAATGTAGTAGTCTTTACTGGTAAACTCAGTAGAGGTTCTTTTTAAGTTAAACCGATCCATGATTCTTGATAATTGTTGTCTCACATTATCTGCAGACTTTAGAGAACGATAGTTGACGAAGTTATCATAGCACCATTGAGGATCTTCCGAATCTGAATACAAAAACACATTTTTTATATCATTTGCTAACAGTAAATTACAAATGTTTTAATAGTATGTACAAAATAAAATATTTATTTACTAATATATAGTTATTGTGAAGAATACTCACTTTGCTTGAAAGCATGATACACATTTAGCAGGGTTAGATGATCACCATCAATGTGCGCGAATCTCATCTTAGCATCGTCTGCTGCCTTTTTCGCCTCGTTAGGCCGGACGAAACACTGTGGGACTAAACAGTGGAGAGGGGCAAGGAACACCCGCATCCAACCAATATAGTTGCAGCCAATATCAAGCAGGAAGGGTTGTGTCACCCTTGCGTTACGCTACAACTGTGTGGGCTCGACCTACGAAGCTAGTACAAGTTAGCTATGCTCGAATGGATTTTTGAATAATCAGTATTTTCAAGATCTTGTACTAGCTTATGATGTAGGTCTTAACTACTTCTCTTTGTGTTTTGTATCAATATATATACAATAGAATTTTATATAAAAAAAATAAAAAAATAGAAATGTGTGCCTGTACATAATTGTTTTTTTTTTTTTTTTTTTTTAATAATAAATACAAGAAGTAGTTGATATATGGGGCCATTATAATAAATCTATAAATAAGATGTTTTTAATTTTGTATGATATAATTACATTAGTTAAATCTGTGCACATAAATATTTATATTATTTCAAACAATTAAAATATCTTATTTTTAGATTTACATATATATATATATATATATATATATATATATATATATATATATATATATATATATATATATATATATATATATATATATATATATATATATATATATATATATATATATATATATTTATATATATATATATATGTATATATACACAAATGCATGCACATAATAAATATGTAAAAATATTCATCTACTTTACATACATACTTCTCTTTTTTTCATCCACACTTTTATGAAGTAAAAATTGAACATTAAAACAAAAATTCTTGAAAGCAAAATAAGAAATTGTAAGTCTTATATGTAGTTATATTAGGTTTGCTAATTACTATGAAAAGTTAATTTAGAAGTGATGATTATTCCTTTCAATATGTCTATATTTATATTATACAAACATACCTGTGTACATAAACACTTCTGCGTACATACACATTCACACTTGGCAATTATTAAATAAATATTTTTTGATTATGTATAATTCAATTTTAAAAATTTGCTCAATATATATATATATATATATATATATATATATACACACATACATACATACATACACACTCACACACACACATACAATATACAGTTTTTTTTTTAAATATTTTTTAAAAAATTGAAATTTTCACTAATAGTTTGATTATTATTATTTAAATTAATTTAATCTAAAATTTTGTTTGATTACAATGGAGAACAATCATATAGAAATTTGATTACTAAAAAAATTGTGTTTTGTGACTTTAAATATTGATTTTAAATCTCATTTTTTTTATTAATATATAATATATAAATTGCATAAAAAAATTATAACAATATATTATATTTATTTAAGAATTAGAAAAATAATAATTAATATTTATTACTTAATAAATGTTAATCATTATTTTTCACATTAAATATAAAAAAAGTTTTTATTTCTTTAATTATATTATTTTAAAAATTGAATTATAATTCCCAAGAACAAAATTTATTAAGTTAAAAGAAAATGAAGCCACAAGTATAAAAATATTTGTTTTTGACTACACACTCATCCAAATATTGAATTATACCTGACAGCATTGCTGTAATGGAGAGAATCTCATTTGAACAGTTGTGATTACAGCTGGCGATTAACATTTTGGCGAGTTGCGGGTCCAATGGGAATTCAGCCATTACTGCACCTAAATCAGTCAAATTTCCATCGTCATCTAAAGCAGCCAAGTAGTTGAGCAATTCGAGAGCACGCATTAATGTTTCAGGAGCAGGAGGATCCATAAAGTCAAAATGAACCAAATCATCAATTCCCAACTTCTTTAATTGAAGGACAACAGATCCGAGATTCGAGCGTAAAATTTCTGGATATGTATTATCTTGCATTTCGTTTTTATATGCTTTTTCTGTATAAAGTCTAAAACATTTCCCAGGTCTAGTACGTCCAGCTCGACCGGCACGTTGCTGTGCGGAAGCTTTACTAATCGGTGATACTAAAAGAGATTCCACACGAATTCGAGGATTGTAAACTTTTTGTTTGGCAAAACCCGGATCTATTACGAACACCACACCGTCGATAGTGAGCGAAGTTTCCGCTATGTTCGTAGAAACAATAACTTTACGACCGATCGCACCGTTTGGTTTTTTCGGCGGTGCCGGTTCGAAGATTCTTTGTTGTAAGTTAGGAGGTAATGTCGAATATAACGGTATACACTTTAATTCTCCGACTTCCGGACCTAAATTATCTATTTCACGTTTGATCCGTTTGCAAGCTTCTTCGATTTCTTCCTGGCCGGTCAAAAAAAGTAAGATATCGCCTTCGATATCTTCACACATATGAATCTGTATAACTGTTCTTATAGCCGCTTCTAGATAATCACGTTCAGGTTCCGGTGTATAAAATATTTCTACAGGATGAGTTCTTCCAGGAACATTCATTAACGGTGCATTATCAAAATACTGTTGGAATTTTCCTGCATCAAGAGTAGCAGACATAATAACTAATTTTAGATCGGAACGTTGTTTAATAACCTCTTTTAAAACTCCCATTAAAATATCTGTGGCTAATGTTCTTTCATGAGCTTCATCGAGTAAAATTACTTGATACGCTTCTAACATAGGATCACTCATACCTTCTCTAAGTAACATACCATCTGTCATATATCTAAAATTAAAATAATCGTATTTTTTTATTTAATATTTGAAATCGTAAATACTCGAAAGTATTAAATATTAATCACAAAATATACACTCACTTTAATACTGTTTTCGCTGAAGAACAATCTTCAAATCGAATACTATAACCGACTTCTTGACCGAGCGGTACATCCATTTCTTCAGAAACTCTCTGAGCTACCGACATGGCTGCTACTCGTCTCGGCTGAGTACAACAAACTCCTTTTTTACCTAGCGACTGAGAATATTCAACACACCATTGAGGAATCTGTGTGGTTTTTCCAGATCCAGTTTCACCGACAAGTACTATACACTGATGTTGTGCGAGCAATCGCATAAAATCTCCTCGATATTCAAAAACAGGCAATGTGATACGCTTCTGATAGAGTTCATGGTATCTTTGGGTATAAGGTAATCCGGTGTACGGGTTCATTATTCCAGGTTTGATTGCTGTCATGGCGGTACTGATTCCACGTTCTTCCCTACAGAAAATACATCAATGACAAAATGATTTAAACAGTTTGTCTCAAACGTACCTTTTCTTTTTTATAAATGGATCTAATACATCAATTCTCCGTTTTGACATAATAAGGAAATTTAAAGTGATACTAATCTCTTTTTTCAATACTGAAATCTTACAATTTAAAAAAAAAATCTAAAAACCAAGGTATTTTAGAACGATTATATTTAAGATGGCTGAACAGGCACTCAATATGATGATTATATTTTTCATCAGGGGTACCACACTACGAATTATATACATATATACATATATATATATATATATATATATATATATATATATATATATATATATATATATATATATATATATATATATATATATATATATATATATATATATATATATATATATATATATATATATATATATATATATATATATATATATATATATATACACGTATATATATGAAGTTCCATTGCAAAATTAATATTATTAATAGTTAGGCTACTCCGAATGTGAACGATTATTTTCGAAAATTAACGATTGCAAGCTTCATTTTACTTATACATTACTCACGTGTAGTGAGCGGGGGGCCTACCTCCTCTATTAGAAGTTGGCGTATATTTAATCATTTATATATATATATATATATATATATATATATATATATATATATATATATATATATATATATATATATATATATATATATGATTAAATTGACAAGGATTAAATCTTAGGATAGGAAATTGAAATATAAATAATACAAATAAATACTGAAAGGTGCGAATATGATTTCAAAATTTATTATATTTTCAGCTTTAATATAAAGAGAAAATTCGTTAGATTACCTGATTATAACGAACAGAAAATATGGTAATACATAAGATAATTCAATATAATTTAAAAATATTTATCTTTTTAATAATTAGTTTAAACATTTTACAATTGTTATTTCTCTGAATTGCCTTTTATAATTAAAATCAATGTAGAAATAAAAAATGTGTTATATGTCGAAGTTTCAATACTTGTTACTTTTTTCATTTTATATATATATATATATATATATATATACATATATATACATATTTCATTTATATATATATATATATATATATATATATACATACATACATACATACATACATACATACATACACACATGTATAGAAACTCGAGTCTGGAATACCAAAATAATTCAGCTGCTTCAGACAACACAAAGAAACACGGAAAGACGTATGTTAGGAATGACATAAAAAGATACGAAAAGAATGGAATGGATCAGAAAGAAAACAAAAGTTAAGGATGTATAGTAAAAGTGAGTAAATGGGCCGGTTATATAATAAAAAGGACCACCGATGGCAAGGTAAGTTATTGATTAAGAATCTACATATAATATATAAGATGGCTCAGGAGAGACCAATAGAGAGATGGAACAGAGATATGAAGAAAATTATCGGAATGGACTGAAAGAAAGAGCATTATCTCGGTGGAATATTTTAGGAGAGGCCTTCATTCAGCAGGGAATAGAAAAGGATTGATTATATATATATATATATATATATATATATATATATATATATATATATATATATGTATATTTATATTAATAACTTGTGTATATGGAAAGTGGGAATAATGGAATTTATTTTTCTTTTTTATACTTTTCTACTACTTTTAAGCTTTATTCGTTACTTCAGATATCATTTATATCTTGTAGTTTTTTGCAAAATTGTTAAAATTTTATTTTTAATACTGTAATAAAATAATTAATATTTATATAATAATTAATAATATAGATATTTTTGTGTTATTTATCTGCTATATATTGCAATAATTTTTGAGGATTAACAGTTTTAAAAATGTTACATTACAAAATAGTTATACAGAATTTGCATATTAAAAAATCACTCTAACACTAATTTAATCTTATAATACCGCAATGAATAAACGGTAATAAAAAACAACTAATGCTGAATACGGATATTATTTGGTTTGGAAAGGGTTAGGTAATCACATAAACATGAGAGAATTTAAAAATTCATTATATTAAAATCTTGTAGAGTCAACACACACATAATCAAATGAACAATTTTTCATCGATTTACAATATAACAATACTTAATAATAATGTAATACATCGTAATTCTTAATTTAGATAACAAGACAGAATATACATAGGTAGTCTTCCAGATTGTTTGATAGCACGCTAGAAATGATTACACGTTATACTTTTGCTAGATAAATAATTTGCCGTTTATATGGAGAAAATATCCAGCACAGCATAGCATTTTTTTTAAAAAAATTCTGTTTTGTTACTCTGTTATAGTGACATTATGATACACAGAGGCATAACTATGTTTTACCAGTCCAAGAAGAGTTTAATCGAAATCATAATATACTTTCATTCTCATATATGTACACAATCAGACATATATATATATATATATATATATATATATATATATATATATATATATATATATACACACACACGCATATAATTATAATATTAATAATAAGTAAACATAAGTTTTCTATTTATAATACAACAATACAGCTGTATATACATACATACTGAGACTATGTATAGAGTTATTCTTAAGACATACCGAACATTGGACGTTATTCTATTACAGTTATTTAATTGTTATATATATATATATATATATATATATATATATATATATATATATATATATATATATATATATTTGTCTATGTAATGATTACGAAGTATTATAATGTATTTATAATCTATGTATGCCAAAACGTTTGATTCGAAATGTATGTGAAAACAAATATATATTATATTATCATAATTAGATCGGTATAAAATAAAATCTCAAGGAAACTATTTTTTTTTTAATTAAAAAGTATATATATATATATTAATTGATTACTAGTTTTAGTCTACAATTAACATGAATTTGAATTACTATAAAGTACTATTACAGATTAATTCCTATTAAATTAAATTATTGTTTGTAAAATATTATATATATATATATATATATATATATATATATATATATATATATATATATCAACATTTTTCTATGGTGTATCTTGCTATAAAAATGAAAATTATAAACCGAAACCTGACAGAAAATTGATATTTTAGTTTTAATTTCTATAAAATCATATAATTTTACGATCAATGATTTTCATGATGGTAAAGTTAAATAAATAATTTAAGAATATATAAATTTGAAATAAATATCAAATATCGATCTATTAATGATAATTCAAATTTTAATTATTTTTTTATTTAAAATGTTTATTGCAATTTTATCAAAAGTGGTGACAAAAACAATATTATAATACACACACACACATACATACATATTTATTTATTTATTTATATATATATATATATATATATATATATATATATATAAATAAATTTTTATTTGAGTATTCTGGGAAATAATAAAAACGTGAAACATAGAATAGATTCAGAGCTGCTAGTTAAGTATTAAATAATATTTCGGAATGGATTGTCTTAGTTAAAAAAAATATAACTTTGAATAAGACGATTTAGAAAATAAATGAAAACTCATGAATTTAATTTGCGTTTTTTAAGTCATGATGAGTAATCTAGTGTGAGAGAATTTTAAACAAAAAATAGCTTTTCCCTTTTATTATAGAATGTTCACGTACTAAAAATCAAATACCTAATGGCTATTCTAAAATTATAAAAATTGTAACTACAAAAAGTCAATTTTAGTAAGTATAAATCACAAGACTTATGAAAACAATTTCGAATTAAGATCGTGGAGAAAATGTTGGTATTTGAAAAAATAATTCAATAGATAAATGATTAATTATAAATTGTGCCTTGCATTGTTTAGAATAAATAAAATTGATGATAGTTTTACAAAGATAAATAGTCTTAAATAGTTCATCGTCATCAATTGAAGTTATTTTAAGTTTCATAGAGTGAAATAAAAAAATACATGTAAATCGTATAAGCTCTGTGGTAAATTGTAAAAATTCTGGATCGCTTCGAAAGTAAATTATAAAAATATAATATATTTTCAATGCGTTGTGAAATATTTTCTATTTATAAATTGGAATAAAATCATTTTAAAGTGTACGGGGATAAGTTATATCTTAAAAAAATATTTTTGTCACCAAATTTGAATACTAGACAGAATTGAAACATTTATTTCATTTTTAGCGATGTATTTTTTTCAAATTAAAAAATGTTCTAAGTAGTTCATTATGACTATGATATATATATATATATATATATATATATATATATATATATATATATATATATATATATATATCAGTTTATAGATTAAATAGTTATCTTATATGTTTGATGAAAGTACAGAAAATGATATTTTTCGTTTAAATTGTCGAAATCGAAATGATATAGAGTTCTAAAGCAGCTCGAATAAAAACAAATATCATGTGTTTGTACATTTCTAAAACATGCTATTTGATATATAATAATGATGCATATTTTCGATACTATTAAAAACTATCCATTGTAGGCGTCGAACAAATATATAATATAAATGATAGCAATCGTTTTCTAATTAGTCTCAGAAGAACATATGTACAGACTACAACTAATTACGCCACTGGAAATAAATGTGAAGGGAGAAGAATGTGGTGCGATGTAGGAGATGTATTGGGCGTTTCGTACCAAAATAATATAAAATATTTAATGTATTGCTTGTAAGAAAATGTAACGAGCTTATAAAATATTATTATTTTTTAGTGGATAAAAATAGAGTAAAAAATTTAAATATTCACAATTTTAAAACTTATAATTACGTTAATTTAAAATTCTGTACAATTTAAAATTAAACAGGTACAATGGTACTTGTCTTATATAGAAAGCTCGTATGGTTGCAGCGAGTATATGCAGCAGTTTTAGCTGCATCTTAATTATCCACTTATATTCACATACATTTTAGCTATTCCTTGGTGTATTTGATACATAATTTGTAAATTTATATTCAGGTTGACGAATTTAGTATGAAATACAGAATGAGTTCGATTTGTTATTTAAAAATGGATGTATATATATATAATTCCAAAATAAATGTACTGAAAATTGTCAAAAAGGCTAAATTCGTCATTGAATATATTTTTAATTTGTTATTGGGCAACCTTTACAATTAAAATATGCAAACATAAATATTATACTGGCAGTCATTGGGCAAAGCTATTGAATTAAAATCAATTTAAATGATTTTTTTTGATTTATGAATATGTTTATTTATTTATTTTTTTTTAAAAAAAAAACTAAACAAAAATCGATTTGAATTCTTTTACATTACAGCTGCCGCTTATTATCGATTTTTAGTGCTTTAGTCTGGAAATAATTTGTTTTATTTATAAAACTAAAATGTGTTTACGAATACTTAATACAGACTGATTATCTCAAAGGCTTTTCTTAATAATACGATAATAATATATAATATGATCCCATACATGACAAATGTTTATTTTAGAAACATCAACATTTAATTTCATATATATATATATATATATATATATATATATATATATATATATATATATATATATATATATGTAGGTATGTGTGTATGTTTGTGTGTGTGTATGTGGGTGCGTATATCATTATTTTTAAAAACAATATGTATTAAAAATTTATAGAATTTCGAACAAATGTTATAAAAAAACAGTAATTATAATTATTTCAGAAAATATCCCATTTTTCATATTTTTTATTATTGAACTCGAACAAAATTTATTAAACAATTGTTTACAATAAATATTAAAATATAATTTTATAAAAGTGTTTTATCTTACCAAAATGGTTGAATTTCGGACAGAATTTGTTTTTTCTTTATAAATTGTAATTATTTATAAAATTCCACTTTTTTTTTCAAATATCTTCTCTATAATTCGAAATAATAAAGTAAATGCTATTAATCGGCAAAATTCTTCATCATGATTTTTTGTTTTTATAATGAAAAATATTAGTTTGTTTCTAAAGTTCCTTCTAATTTTTGTCTTCTTATCGTTTTAATATATATATATATATATATATATATATATATATATATATATATATATATATATATACTGTAGAAAGAACTCAAAACAATGTCATTTGTATTAAATTTCATTTATAGATTGTTTTTCTACTGAAATTATTAATATTAATGTTGATTTCGTTTCATTCTCAATGTATAAGTTGTACAAATATAACATTTGTCCAAATAAAAAGTCTTAGACTTTTTTTCATGTAGTGTGCAAATATAATTATCAGGCATTGTATTAAATATTTGAATATCATTCCGTCGATGTAGTTTATAAAAAAGGCTCTTAAAAACAGTCAGCATCCTAAAAATATAAATTTATGTTATTATAATAAATAGAATCCTGACTAAAGCACTGCTTATTTGTCGGGAAAGATAATTATTCTATGTAAAATCACAACAATCTTATATATTTTTTTTAAAAAATATTCGTTAATGATTAAGGTTATGGAAGAATGTTACGTGTCGAAAATATTTTCTCAAAATATTATTTTTTTATAATATTTGTATAAAACTTATATATTTCATTACATCATAAGTATTCGTCGTTATGTGTCATTATATTTAAGAAATATAGACCAATTTAATAAATACATTTACGTTTTTTTTCTTTTTTTAAAAAAAAGTTATTATTTACTATCACGAAATTGTATTAGTTTCTTAACCCAAATAAAATGATCAGAAATGCTTAATCAAATATTATGTATTGCTATCGTTCTGTTTAGTAGCTGTACTGGTATTTTTACAAATACAAACTTTAACGAATTCATTAGTCAGAATATTTACAAACAATATATCCAGCAAGACAGAATATTTACAAATACTATATTGGAAAAATTGATAACAAATCAATGTTTGTAACTGGGTTATAAACCTTACAGTCGACCCTGTCCAAAAATGTTAAAATTCCACGATCGAGAATTATTAATTATTTTTATAACTATGCTGTTAAATAATATTATATTACATTTTACACATACTTTAATACACAATTTGTTACGCAATTCTAATGAAATTAATATGACGTCAGTTATCTAGTTGAAATTACTCGTCAAACATTTAAATGTGACATTTCAAATCAGCCTTCCCTGTTCTCTCTTAAGTATTAGTCACAAAACGAAATGAACATTATTCAACTACACAATTTATACGTAAATGAATCATTTAGGATATTAAAAGAATTGTGAATATTCTGTAATTAAGTAAGATATTAATTTTAGGAATTCCAAATTTATATGAGTATTTAACCACGTATTTATGGAAACATATTGTTTATTTAATAGTCATGCTAGTTCCTATTAATTTATGTCCTAATAAAAATAACAATTTATCACACAAATCACTGCATTCAAATTAAATTACAACAAATGATGCTGTTTTGGATTAATTGATTAACAGTTTATCGAAATTCTTAAAACATCCAAACCAAAATAAATGACCATACAATTCAATCATCGAAAGAGAAATATTGTAATATATATAATTTTAGAAAAATTCTACGAAAGCTCATATATATTACCACTTAATACAAGTACAATATTTTAAAAAGATATGAATTTTATATATTTTTTTTACAAACAGATAAACATATTTAATATCATTTTATTTTGTGACTAAAACTTGGTGTAACTACGCCATCGCCGCTTAGTAGAATCTTTCTGGAAAATTATAACGGATTTTAATAAGCGGCAACTGTTGTAATTTATTATAAACTAACGAAAAATTAATTACTTTTTACACACTCACACACATGCATATATATATATATATATATGCATATATATGTAAATGTATATGTTTTAATTAAATTTATTTATTCATAAGATATCGACTAGAGAGCTAGCTACAAGTTACTCGTTTCACAAAAGAGGGCCGTTATTTGGTGTTACCGCGGACGGCTCTCTATGTTGGGTAAAATCCAAAATATTTACGACGAATTTATTTTCATTCAGTACTGTTTTTTTCTTATTTGATTTGTTATATATATATATATATATATATATATAAATTATTGTTAATGAATTACTCATGTGGTGTAATTAAAAGAAAAAAAAATCAAAATTTTATTTTAATAATTTGTTTGATGAGTGTAGATTGAATTTTTTTTTTTAAAAAAAAGTACTGAGCGAGCCATCGCGAAATTTTGGCAAATTTGCAGAATATATTATATACCAAATTTGAGTATCAAGTCCTACAGCACAGTGGCGCGCGGCGCTCGTCGTGGTGGCGGCAGGGGCGGCGGGGCGGCGGCAACAATGGCGGCTAGTGGCCCGCCGGGCGGGGGTCAGCCTGTTCCTCCGTCCGACGTCGATCCTGCCGCCTGCTTCGATCATAGGACTGTATCGAACATCTGCAATGAACGCGTAATGATGTCGTCTTTCAGACACGACTCCATGAATTCTTCGATCGTTATCACTCCGTCTTGATTGAGGTCTAGTTTACGAAATACCCGATCGACTTGATCGCGTGCTTTACGATCGTCTTCGACTTGGTGTGGCCTTCGACCCATTAATTCGTGTACGGCGAGAACTACTTCGCCGAGTTCGCCGCGACTTATACAGCCATCTCCGTTGATGTCGTACAGTTTGAATGTCCATCGAAGTCGTTCGTATACAGAACCACGGAGGAGAGTCGACAACGTGACCAACAGATCCTGAAACGAAAACACGTACTATTTATATTGTTTTATATATATTGGAATAATTTTAATGATGAAAAGATATTTGTGACAATTAAATATTATATATATATATATATATAATCGCAAAATTAATGTCATTAATCTAATCCGATTGTAAACGATTATCTTCGAACTTTAACGATTGTAAATAAATATCAGTCATGATTGCAAGTATCACTGAAGAAACGAGCAAAGCGATTAAGGAGGGTAACCTCCCATGAGCGTAGCCCCCTCCCCAGTATATATATATATATATATATATATATATATATATATATATATAATTCCTTGGAGTGGACTGGAAATGACCAATAAAAAAAGGTCGCCCTCATATATGTGACCTGGAGTCAGAGTCCCATAGAGGACACAGAAATGTTCCAATACATGATAATTTCAAAGACCCGAAATGATCCAGTAATTTGAGAAGTGAGAGTCTAATACCTCCCCAGAGATAGATACTGTAGAAATGTTGACACAACGGGGCTGCGGTCTCATATGAATGGATTGGAAGAGGAAGGTATTGAATCGATCGAAGTGGAAGAGATTTTGAGAGAGGCATTCATTCTGCAGTGGATTGAGAGGGGTTGTTGTTAATGATTATATATATATATATATATATATATATATATATATATATATATATATATATATATTATATGCCTATTGGGAATTATTCCACATTTATAAATACAATTATAGAAGTTGAATAAAATTTAATATTATTTTTTACAATTAATAGTTTTTGATTCCATATCTATGATCAACGTTAATTTTTGATAACTTTTATTTGTTATGACCTTATGGCCATTTCTTATATATTTTATTTTAAGTGATTATTTATAAAAGTTCTTTTTCTCATTTTCTGATTAATGATAAGATTTGATTTATCTTTTTATATAAATGGTTTCATTTTTGAGATAAACGGTAGATATTTTTAATATCAAAATATCAATGAAATTAAATTTAATGCAATTTTAAAAGTAATATTATAACAATTGTGTTTTCTGCTTTTTACATACTTTTTTTTAAAAAAAACAAACATTTTGTGAGCAATACAATATGTATTCACATAAACGTGTGTATATATATATATATATATATATATATATATATATATATATATATATATATATTAGGTTGTCAAATATCTCCCTTCCGCCTTTTTGTCTTTTGAATTTCGCGGCTATGTACAAAAAAAAAAAAGCGGAAGGGAGATATATATATATATATATATATATATATATATATATATATATATATATATATATATATATATATATATATATATATATATATCTAGATATATTAGAGAGAGGAAGAGCTCGAATAAAATTCTTGTAAAGTGCTTAACATTTATCTATCACAATTAATTATGTGTAAATCTTCTTCAATAGATGTTTTTATGAATGACACCTGTCTTTAGTAACCGATGGATGTAATTAATAAAGAAGAAACACGTGAGAAAATATATACGACGAGTTGTATAAAGAAATTTGTTTTATCTTGTTTAAGATAACAATGACTGCAGAATATGGCGCAGTCCGACAGCGATCGAAACAAAGGTGTAGTCCTCCTCTTGACCTAGAGAAAACCGCCATTCTCCTCCTCTTTTCTTCCGTTCGGCTTCCTTCCTCCTAGAAATAAGTGTCCTCCCTTGCCTGCACTTCGCAATACTATCTATCTCGACTAGGCAGTGTTGTGCTGATATACTGGGGTTATTTATATATATATATATATATATATATATATATATATATATATATATATATTAGTTTTAATTTTTAAATAATTTAAAAATATTTAAACATAAATTTAATAATGAAGGGAGCATGTTATTTAAAAATATAATATTTAATAATGTTTTTAATATATTTTTATTTAAAGAAATTAGAGGTTATATATTATATATATATATATATATATATATATATATATATATATATATATATATATATGTAAACAAATAGAATGTTTAAATATCTCTTTATTAAATAAAGATTATTTATAGTCAATCTCATTCACTATTAGTAATAAAAATATTTCTAATTGTTTGTAAACAACATGTTTTATTATCTACTGAAGTATATTGATTGGTGTAGTTAAATTTTATTTTCATTATGATTATTAAATTTATAATATAATAATTTCTTTTTCAATATAAAAATTGTATGAGTTCGTTCCTTATTTGTCTTATTCATTTATATCCAAATTAACATCTTTTTAATAAGCTCGAAAATGTTCATATACTTTTTCAAAGATATATTTTCATAGGGTTTATTATTCTATTTGATTTAAATGCTTATTCAATTGAATGTTTTTACAAATATACTATACAGATTAAGAAAATACAATTAAAACGAAAATAAAAATAATTCATTTTTGTAAAAAGAATAAAACTTTTTTTTATACATTCGTCAATTAATTAAGATTTTTTTCTTACATTATAGAATTGGGGAATTTTATAGATATATAAATCAAATCGTTTACACATGGTATATACTTACTCTGAAACTTATAGCACCGTTGCAATTCACATCAAAGGCTTTGAACACGTAATGGGCGTACAGGCTTGAATCTGTAACAATGTAAAATTACTCGTGAATATATTTGATATATAATAAATGCTTGCGATTTTATTTAAATTGAATGTAAATTATGTGCGAGTGGAATAAAACATGTAGGAAAGGAGAAATGAAATATTCTTCATACAATTACAAAAATAATTTATTGTAAGTATTTATATATACACTGACGCACATAAGTCATGGCACATATGGATAACATAAGCAATTTATTAAATTAAATATATATTTTTTAATTTAATGACTTCATTGATTTATATCAATAAATTGCTTGTGTCACCCATGCGTGCCATGACTTATGTGCATCAGTGTATATAATTACCTCTTATACACACACACACACATTTCACTATCAAAATAATATTGATTTGTTGATTAAAAAATAGCTATTTTAGATTATATTACATTAAGCTCTAATCATAATCTTACTGGACAATATGAATATTCAAATAAGTGAATTCTTAACATGGAATAAATTTTTGCAAATATTATTAATATACAGCTGTTATTGAAAGTAAAGGATTTTTAATAAAATAGTAATTAAAAAAAATAATTTAAATGTAACTTAAATAAAACATATTAAATATTTTTTAATTTGAGTAATAAAAAATATAAAATGTATAAATGGTTAAAATTACAATTATTCTATTTTTTATTAGTTGTTATTGAATTTAATAAACAAGTATTGAATGAAATAAAAAAATATTGAAATATTAACAAAGATTTATTTAAGTAATTTACACCTATAGACATTTTTTTATTATGAAATAACTAGAAATGACTATTTTAATAAAAATCCATATTTCAAGTGAATGCCTTTGTAAAAATTAGTTATAAACGAACGATGATTTTTTCGTTTCTATTCCAAAAAGAAATCTTGTAAAAATGTACTTCGACTCGACAAAAAAAATAATTATTTTTTATGCAACGATTTTCATTGATGTTTTGTGAAAAACGCTCGTTTTCATGTATTTACTAATCTCTCGACAATTTGTCGAGCATTTTTATTATTATTCGATGTAGTGCAAGTGCGAAAAAAGTTTTTACTATTTTTCTGTTTAATTTTTGTCCAGTTTGTTTTGGTTGGACTGATTTTTGTTGTTTGTAAATATACTGATTAATAATTTAATTTAATTTGATATTATAATACTTTAATTAATAATATATAAACAAATTTAAATTTTATTATAGTGAAATTAGAAGTAGAATAATTTTATTTTTTAATAGAAAATTGATTAGAACGATTATTATGATTTCAATATTTGTTTATTAAGGGGTTATACGCAGTTAGAAATTTCAAAAAATCGATTTTTTTTTGCATTTTCGGAATGCACATATATTTGAGTATATTCTCTGAAAATTTGAAGTAAATCCGATAAATATTTTCGGACATACACCTGAATTTTTACCAAATTTTTAACTATGTGTAAACTACTTCCAAAACTTCAAACGAGTTTATCTCAAAACGGTGTTTTCATAGTCGGTGATCTCGATATCTCAGAAATGGCTGAACCGATCGATCTCAAATTTTCACACAATCTTCTCAAATATATTCCTCAGGTATTGGAATGAAGGAATAAGGTTTACAAAAATTATTACTATTTTTTTTAAACAATTTGGAGCGAAAATTTTAGTAAAAAACGAAACATTTTTTTCAAGTAGACGCCATTTTGTCAAAAATGAAAATTTTTATTATTCCTTCGTTCAATACCTGCATTAATCTATCCTTTAAAAGAATTGACCATATTTTTTGATTTCAAATAATCCAAACCGCCGATATGGAGATCACCGCCAAGCGCCTTTTTTTTGGAGGTCGTTCGGGACATCGTCTGCAGGAGCGGTGCACTTCAATATTTTTTTATGATCGACATGTCATTTTATTCTTGAAAGTAGGATCTATTCAAATAACCATAATTTGTAATTGCAAAATAAATACTGTTTCTAAAAAAATTCCTAAAAAAACGTCATTTTTGCGCCTCGCAAGTGCGTATAACCTCTTAAGTACAGTAGTTTTATCAAGTATAAAATAAGAAAATGAAATTTTATGTGGAACTACTATATTTGAAATTAATATAAAACATATTCATTTTTTTAATTTCTTATAAAATATTCAAGAATTAAAGTCAATTATTATATTTATCACTGGAAATTTTGATAGGCTAGTTTAGAATAAATAAAAACTCGTGTATAATTTACATTTTTAAAGATTTTATGGGTTATCAGACATGAGGGAATTTTAGTCAAAGAACAGTTGTTCATTCTTTTTACGAAAGAAATGATTACGTAGTAAAAATTAATTTGAAAACCATAAAAAATAAATTGACGAAAATTCAGTGTTTAATACTTTATACTAACTCTGTTCAAAAAGCAAAGTTACTGTTTGAATAAAACACATATTATTTATTTATTTATCCAAATTTATTTTGTCTCCTTCAAAGTAATCCCCTCTCGTTGCAATACAATTATGTCAACGTTTAATCCAATCTGGGAAAACACTTTTCATATTCACTTTTTGGAATTTCCATCACCACCTCCTACAATTTTTTTTATCGATTTAACTGAGTCAAATCGGGTTCCTCGAAGTGTTTTTTTTTTAAATCGACTGAACAGGAAAAATCACATGGTGGCATATCTGGAGAATACAGTGCTTGTGAAGTTATATTTGTTGAATTTTTGAGGAAAAACTCACGAATAATGATTGTATATGAGAAGGTGTGTTTTGCTGGCAAACATTTCAAGCCCGAAACATCACTTAAAATTGGGTCTACTGTACCTATTTATATACCAATATCTTCAGCAAGCTCTCTTACAGTCAAATGACGATTTCCTATTACTTTGTTTCTAATTTTTTCGATATTTTTTTCAGTTATCGATGTTGATGCACGACCAAAACGAGGTTCATCTTCTACGGATTCACGATCTTCTCTGAACAGTTTATGGAATACAGTTTTTCTCGATAAAGATTGATCACTGAATGCTTTCTACACCATTTTAAACGTTTCAGTAATATTAATTTCATTTTTAACACAAGATTTAATGCAACTTATTTCTTCAACAATATTAGACATTTTAAAAATCGAAAAAAGGCAAAAAGTTGATGTAAATAAACTGCTGTAACTTATAAACTATTCGACATATCAAACTGAAATTAAGAGAGAATGTCACTGAAGGTCGTGCCAAGATAAAAAAAAGTTTTTTGAACTATGACTTTTATACAAGTTTTAAATTAAAAAGTCTCCTTATTTTTTGAACATTGTATGTTCGTTTTTATAATACTTTTAAATCCTTCATTATTTAGTGAATATTTTTAAAATTCTATTGAAATGAGTAAGGACAAATAACTAAACATTTTTCTAAAATTAAAAATTCTACTAGTGGATTTGTTATCCTAAACAGACATATTATTATTAATGATATATACATACTGCCATGCGGGAAGAACTTGGCGTAAATATCCTTGAAGCAGTCTTCATGAACTACTCCGTCAGGACATTCCTGTAAAAAAGAAACAATATATGAACTATATATAAAATAAATACTATGTTGAAATATTTTATTTACATATTTTTATTTCTAAGATTCGAATTAGTTTATTCTCATGAATAACTGATCAATAGTTTTACTGATAAAGTTCAGTTATGTAACAAACATAGATAATTTATTTTTTCATCGAAATTTCAATTACAATAATTATTTCATTCCATCTTCCTTGAACATATAACAATAATTTGTTGTGTACGAAATCACGCAGTCGATATTTAAGTGACTGTGGTGCGTGTAAAGTTCACATTTACATCTGCATACAGGCAACCGTAAAAGTTCATTATCACGAAAATGTTGAGAGCGGTGTTAAGATTTATATCCTACAGTGGGCTATCAGATAGGGTGCGAAATAACCGCGAACAATAACACTCATTATAATGCTGAGAACGTAAAAAAGGGTCTCGTATGCGTTTCAGACTGGAATTGTGTTCGACAATAACATATTTTTGTATTGAGGAAATTATTGTATCGCGCATGTGTTTAAGTACTTCACTTATTGATTCTGTTTGTTAAACGCGAATTTTTGATCGTTTTCAGTAAGTTTGATAAAAAATTAAAATGTCTCAAAAATACTATTTGTTATTTATAACTTTTGACAATAGAAACTTGACGAAACAATCAGTTAATAATTATTATTTATTACTAAAGCAGTACTTGATATAAATAAATAAATATTTATGATGTTTAATCGAAAATTAACCACTCAGTAATATTTTATAATAAAGTATATTTTTAGGTTATTTAAAAAAGTAAACAATTAGTGATTATTAAACTTTTTTAAAAAATTATATGATAATTCACTCATATAAAATAATACATTAGTAACAAAAAGGCAGTGTTTGAAAAATCTTAAACACATCTTTAATAAATCGAAATAAATAAGTTTTATTCCAATAACAGATATTTTTTATTGCATTTGAAATATTTTTTTGTTGTATAAAATGATAATTTCTGATGTAATAAGACCTTAGAAAGGTTATATAATATATTTTAGTACTCACAAGTCAATAAAAATTAACAGTATTGTACAAAACTGTGTTGTCATCGATTTTTTTATAACATTTCGAACTTTACATCAATAGCTTACTTTATAATAATATTCAAATATATGCAAAATCGCAACAATCTTTTGTTGGAACATAGAGACGATTTCAAGAGTCTAAGCTACTTGAAACGCACTCATAAAATTCGAGATCGTAAGCAAATGTTAAGTGGACGGACGTGTAAACGTGAACAATATCACAAAATAATAAATTACGCAGCAATTAATAATAGCATATTAAATAAAATGCAATAAGTCGATTAATTATACAATTAGTTATTCATTTTACAATAAAAAAATCAAATTCGAATGGTATAAATTACGAGTATAATGTTTTAAATACATGTGTACGATTTTGAAGAATTTGAATCAACTCACTATATTGTTTAATTATTATGGGTTAGTGTATTGATTTATTATTTAATTCAGTCCTATTAAAAACTTAACTAAACGTTGGAATTAAGAACTTATATATCAAATATACATATTTTTATTTAAACATTCAATTGGTTTAAATAAATATACGTACATGTAATTAATTAGTCATTTTTAATGAATATTTTTTCGAAAATATTTTAAATTGAACTTAAAGCACTTTCTTAAAAATGTTAATGATACTAGTGAGGAATATAAAGAATGCTATCATCAAAATATCAATGAAATTGAATGAGCGTTATCTTAGAAGATTGAATGTAAATTAAGGGGGTATTCTAGTCTAGAATTTCGAAAAAATCGATTTTTTTTGCATATTTTCAAAGTTTAGACCTTTACGAATATGTTTTTAAGAGGATTTTTCGAAATTCGAATTATTTTTAGAGTTATAGCTATTTTTTTGACGCGCCAACCAATTCGGTCTGGTCGGAACGAATCAACTTTATACGCGTTTTTCTCGAAACTACTTTTTTCGACACGGTTGACGTGATATCTCAAGTTTTAATAGACCGATTTACTTGAAATTTAGTACAGAGCTTCTCAATATAACAGTGATTGCCCTCGCATAGGATTTTTTGAAAATTTTGTTTTTTACTATTTTTAAAAAATTCCGAAAGTTGAAAAAAATAGAGCAAAAAATGACTGTTTTTTCACACTGCCGCCATTTTGCGAAAAAAATTTTTTTTAAATTTTCCTAGGCGGAGATTACTACTACAACCTTTTTTTCAATAATTTAAAAAAAAAATTGTTTCAGATGACCAGAAGGGTTATAACCACGTCAACCAGGAGACATCTTTTTTTTCGATACCCCACTTTGCCAGCCTGTACATTTTTCAATTTTGAATTTTTTGTTTTTAATAATACTTTTTTATACTCTTAAAATGTCAATAAATAACTGATAAAAATGGATAGTAAAAATATTTGTTATTTTTTTTATAGCGCCCGAAAAAACACCTAAAATTCGTGCGTCTAGACTAGAATACCCCCTTAAAACGAAACACATATTACATTTATAAATCTTTATTGTAATTTATAGTAAAAAATGTGTAGTAAATAAATTATAAGACTTGTTAGTCTGTTCATTTATGCAAAATTAATTAAAAATTTACAAAGTCAAAATGTTCAGATCTATGTAATTTGTCTGTAAGTACACATGTTCATTCTTAAATTGTGTATAATAAATTTATTAAAAATATACTAAATTCCAATAGATCCGTTGCTTAATTATATTCAACAATATAACCTCCCCGTTTTTCATCCGTTACATACAAATAAAACCAAAATATATTTTCGTAATTGACATGACTAGAATTTATATTAGTAGAATAAATATAAAACTACGCGTACAACACGCTATAAATTTCCTTGAAGAATAGAATACCTTGGATATGTTAGGCTAAACGACCTATCAGAACATTAAACCTCAAGGATAAAAATATAAAGAGAAGAAAATGGAACTTTGCTATGGCTTAGAGCAACTCGATTTTTCTTTGAAATCATTTACTGGATTCGACCTTTGACATACAGTCAGTTTAATTGTGTTGCTCTATGAAAAAATAACGTTTTCATTGATAAAACTGTATTCTTTTCAAACATATATTTTAACAGAACGGACTAGAAAGTATCGTGTGATTAAATGTAGGATATTTCTGGCCTGTTGTTTGTTAATGGACGAGTATTTAAATCAAACGCAGGTGTGTTGAAACGGTTTGGAACGCAGTGCAGTAATTAATACAGATAAATAATGGTTTATGTGTTTTTCAAACATGAAATGTATTTAATATATATATATATATATATATATATATATATATGTATGTGTGTGTGTATGTGTAAGGTATGATGTAACAAGGGATGAAAATATATATTATTCAATTTACATTTTTTTATTATTTCTTACATCGTTGCTCTCTTTTATTCCTTTATGTTAAATCTAAAATATATTCCAAGATAAAATAAAAATATAAATATTTATTGAAACGGATAACTTGGGTATATAAGTTTTTTTTATAAAATAAAAACGATACTTGTGTCTTTCTATTCTATATATTTAAAACTTATTTTATTGATTTTCTTGCTGTTATTTTTAAATGATGTATTGTTTAAATTATAAATTTATTCTTTGTTTACTAAAAACATAATTTCACTGTAAGTTTTTTTTGATGTATGAGAAATTTAGTATAATTATCAAATATAAAAAAAATATTTTTATTATAAAGTCGTGACTAAAAGTGTAATAAATTTTTAAAACTTTTCTATTTTCAAGGATATAGTTCCAAGTTAAATAACAAATTTATCTGCATTTAGTGAGACCGTTGATTGAGTATTATGGGGATGTATAGAATCGATATTCGGTAATGAAAACGTTGCATGAATTCAAAAAAAGATTCGTTTTGTATTAAGGGGTTATACGCACTTGCAAGGCGCAAAAACGACGTTTTTTTAGGAATTTTTTTTAGAAACAGTATTTATTTTGCAATTACAAATTATGGTTATTTGAATAGATCCTACTTTCAAGAATAAAATAACATGTCGATCATAAAAAAATATTGAAGTGCACCGCTCCTGCAGACGATGTCCCGAACGACCTCCAAAAAAAGGCGCTTGGCGGTGATCTCCATATCGGCGGTTTGGATTATTTGAAATCAAAAAATATGGTCAATTCTTTTAAAGGATAGATTAATGCAGGTATTGAACGAAGGAATAATAAAAATTTTCATTTTTGATAAAATGGCGTCTACTTGAAAAAATTTTTTCGTTTTTTACTAAAATTTTCGCTCCAAATTGTTTAAAAAAATAGTAATAATTTTTGTAAACCTTATTCCTTCGTTCAATACCTGAGGAATATATTTGAGAAGATTGTGTGAAAATTTGAGACCGATCGGTTCAGCCATTTCTGAGATATCGAGATCACCGACTATGAAAACACCGTTTTGAGATAAACGCGTTTGAAGTTTCAGAAGTAGTTTACACATAGTTAAAAATTTGGTAAAAATTCAGGTGTATGTCCGAAAATATTTATCGGATTTACTTCAAATTTTCAGAGAATATACTCAAATATATGTGCATTCCGAAAATGCAAAAAAAATCGATTTTTTGAAATTTCTAACTGCGTATAACCCCTTAAAGCATATTTCAAGATTGGTAGTTCTAGTGAAACGATTGAGTAGCTCGGTTGAGACAATGTAGAAAATAGATGAAGACGTGCGTTTTTAATTTGAGTAATTCTGTATGAGAGGATTTTAGTCAAAGAATAAATTTCATAGCAGAAATAGTCAAGCAATAAAAAATTACAAGAAATATATTTTCAAATCACTGTTTCTAGCAGTAAAGTTGTTTAAAATTTAACTAACATTTAATTAAGTAAAGATCATTTTAAAATTGGATCTCGTGCTTGAAACATTCAATCATTAACAGATGTATATTATGATTATAATATTTCAAACCATTTTTTTAAAAAAAAACAATGATTTAATTTCGTAATTGCATGAGTATAAAAAACTGTCCGATTTAAATGATTAGTGGTAAAGAAATACAAATTTTCATTTTAAAAACGTTTCACATGTAAAACTTTTACCGAGTCGTTCGACTTGCAAAAAAAGACAAAGCGGTTTATCATCGTGGCATGTCACCGCAAGAAAGAATTATACATCGTTTTCCTTTTTCGTTTGCGCCTTTAAAAACCTTTTCGAAATCAATTTAGGAAACAAGACGACGTCGAGAGTTTCGTGTACAATTTTAATTAAAATTCTAACACCGCCCGTCGTGTTTTCGCCCCACTAGACTCATCAAACCACTAATTATAAAATAAATATGCATTCGTGTTTACCACGTTTTTCAGTTATGGAACGTTTCACATTATAGCATTAGAGTAATGATGGCATTTAAAAATTCAGCTTGAGTGGAAATTTAACGTCGTGCTGAGCTTTTCTATCAGAATGGTTTCTTTTTTTGTTTTAGACAAAAAAACACTGCTTTTTATATATTATGACCATGTATGTTTAGGAGTGAGACAATAGTACTACATTTACATAAAATCGTAATAATAACTTATCGTAAAAAAGAATTCTAAATTATTCATTTTCTTTTCATAGCGTTTTTTAACACAGTCAAAAGTTAAAACGTTTTATATCATTTGTATCTGGAAATTAGTTAATTTTTTGAAATCACTTTGTATTTTTAAGATTCTAATAAAACCTATTATTTATTATAGTTCCAGTAACCGATATTATTTTGATAGTTTTTTATCAGAATATTAAACGTAAATATTAAATATTTTATAGAATTTTCTATAGATGTTTAAAAATATTTATATAATTTTATATTTTCGATAATTAGTAGATTTTTAATATAATATTTATTTAATTTATATATATATATATATATATATATATATATATATATATATATGAAATTATATTTTTATTAGATATATTTTTTTAAAAAAATAAATTCTGACTTGTAACGTTGATTATAGAGAAATGTTGATTCGATAATCTTTTTATGATAATCGTATCGATAGAAATAATTACATTTCGTCGACATACAAAAATATTACAACATTTCAAATACAAGATTGATAATTTCCGTTCTTTAAATTCATTCATTGGGAATTTCATTTCCGCTTGTTAAAAAGTTCATAATGTGTGTTTTAAATAACCTGTTCTGTTTTGCCAAGAACAGTCGTGAAAAATGTTTGTTATAATTGAAACGAAATGACGGAATTTCCAACAATATTTTCGAGAGAAAATCGTCGATGCGAATGTATGTTTGGCTCAACTGAAAACAACATTAAGAAAATAACATTCGTTCTAATGATTGACGAAATTTTCTCCACGATTGTTCGAAGTTTATTATGGAATAAAAAGTAGTGTTTGTTATTCAGTTGGCATCTGAGTTTGAGGATGTTTACCAATTTTTCAAGGATTACATATTTATATATATATATATATATATATATATATATAAATAGTTGTATATTCAAACATATGTAAGCCAATTTGTCACTTTTGAAATTTTATACCCAATTGTAAAGAGTAAAAAATATTAGAATAAGTATTTATTGAGATCAAAAAAGTATTGAAATATAGCAACGATATATACACAATAACGCGAACATCTAGGAAGTGTGTGTTATATATGTTATGTTCGTTTGTTTTTAGTTTATTGATTTTATAGAACAAATTAATTGTTGTTCGTCATGTGTAATTGTTCGTCATATATTATTGATCATTATGTGTAATAAATTTTTTTTTTGTTTAAATTCCAAAAGGTTATGGGCCCAGTATGGGCATAATTTCATATAAAGGAAACTGATAAAGATGAAATTTCACATCAAGTTTAAAGGTGAATTTATATAAAGGAAGCTGATAAAGATGAAAATTCAAATCAGGTTTAAAGGTGAATTCATATAAAGGAAGCTGATAAAGATGAAATTTCACATCAAGTTTAAAGGTGAATTTATATAAAGGAAGCTGATAAAGATGAAAATTCAAATCAGGTTTAAAGGTGAATTCATATAAAGGAAGCTGATAAAGATGAAATTTCACATCAAGTTTAAAGGTGAATTCATATAAAGGAAGCTGATAAAGATGAAAATTCACATCAGGTTTAAAGGTGAATTCATATAAAGGAAGCTGATAAAGATGAAATTTCACATCAAGTTTAAAGGTGAATTCATATAAAGGAAGCTGATAAAGATGAAAATTCACATCAGGTTTAAAGGTGAATTCATATAAAGGAAGCTGATAAAGATGAAAATTCACATCAAGTTTAAAGGTGAATTCATATTAATTAATTACACAATATATATACACAATATATAGATATATACACAATAACGCGAACAAAAAGTAACAATATTTAGAAGAATGGTAAATGAAGTAATATTGTTTATATTTTTTACAGATATTCTTTTTTAGAAGGAAATTATTTATATTTTAAATCATGGAAATAAACATTTTTAAATTTAAATAGAAAAATTTTTTAAATAGCATTTAATTAAAGACGATTATTCTCTCGATTTATTTATATAGGGTGTCCCATCAGGAGCGCACATTCATCATCGTTCATTTAAAAAAAGATGCGTTTTATTTAAAAATTAAGTTGTAAATTTCTGATGAGACAACTTATATAAATAAATAAATCTAAACAATGTATATCAAATAAAAAATATTTTTAAACAAGATAAATGTTTTAAATGCATCTATAAGAAGTCTAAAAATCTAAATGTGTAAAATCCAGTTATTTAAAATATTGATTATTTTTTTTTGGTTATACTTCAACAGTGAACAGCTTTAAAAAATCCAACCAGGTGGTTATTCGAATGTGAAAAGCGCAAACAATTCTGGCTTACATCCAAAACGTCTGTGCCGCTCGTGACCATCTATAGAGAAGCTTTTGGTCCGGCGGTTTGGTCGGCTGCTTGTTTGGCATAGTTTCACGTGCTTACACTATCAATCCTCCTCGTTCCTTCGTAGACGATCTCGAGTCAGAAGCGATGTGTCAACCACTTTACACACTTATTATTGCTACGATATGTAAACAACGAGATTGGAATTTATGTGAAACATGAAATTTGCTGTTCATTGTGTACGACAAATGTTTCGTTCATTGCTTTAGTATTTATTATGTCAACAATACTTATTCATATTGTTATATACAACGATGCTGTTCAGTTTAATGGCCACTTGGTGTTTCTGTTGCATAACGAATTATTGATAAAAAGATCGAGAGTTTTTTTTGTATAACTTCTCAACCATCTACTTAAAAATTTATGTATGTGTGTGTATTTGTATATGTTTATATATATATATATATATATATATATATATATATATATATATATATATATATATATACAAACCGTAACTACGTCGAATAAATTCAATGTTTCGTATAATTATATCTCAAACATCAATTGAAATATACATAAATTATAATTGTAAGTACGTCCATGTATTCTGCAAACATAAATATTTATGTTTGTAAATAATATGTATGTTTGTTGAACGCATCTGTAGTTATCGTTAAGCATCAAATTTTGTTAACGTAATAGCCTATCTACAAAGTGTAAGGTATTTTCAGTGTATGTACATATACTGCAGTGTACTAAACTGCGGGGTTAAATATTTATCTGATTAAATGCCATGATTTGACCCCAAATGGACGAGAGCGGTCGCAGCTATAACGTGAAAACGTTAAACGAGACGTGGTCAATGACGAAACGCAACGACACAATTTTGCGTTTGGATAAATTCGTGTTATTTCTAAAATGTTTAATTAGAACACTAGAGAGTTTATTAGATGGAAAATGATATCAAATTACTGTCTACTGTACTTTATGTCTTTGATTTATACTCATATTAATTAGTTTAATAGATAAATTAATTACGACTGTTTAGTGATTGTATGTCAATAATTAGAAAAAAAATATGAAATGATGAATGTAAAATTATTTTTCACTATTTTGGTAATTATAGGGATCCAATCAACAGTGTAATAAATTAAAGTACTAATCTATAAATCAATGAATTCTTTTTATAAGAATGTTAGAGGTTGTAGTTTTTATTTATAATATTTTTTTTTAGAATAAAAAACAAAATTTTCCAATTAAATGTAACTAATTTTCAATCAGCAAGAAGTGATTAATAAACATTTCTATAAAGTAGTATTTTTAGAAACAATTCTTTAATTATAAAATGTAGTTAATTATCTTCTATATTTTCCAATTTTCTTAAGGGGGTATTCTAGTCTAGAAGCATGAATTTTAGGTGTTTTTTCGGGCGCTATAAAAAACCAACAACTATTTTTACTATCCATTTTTTAATCAGTTATTTATTGACATTTTAAGAGTATAAAAAAGTATTATTAAAAACAAAAAAATTCAAAATTGAAAAAGGTACAGGATGGCAAAATGGGGGCTCGAAAAAAAAGGTGTCTCTTGGTTGACGTGGTTCCAATCCTTCCGGTCATTTGAAACAAAATTTTTTTTGAAATTATTGAAAAAGAAGGTTATAGTAGTATCCCTGCTTAGGGAAATTTAAAATTTTTTTTCGCAAAATGGCGGCAGTGTGAAAAAACAGTCATTTTTTACCCTATTTTTTCAACTTTCGGAATTTTTTAAAAATAGTAAAAAACAAAATTTTTCAAAAATCCTAAGCGGGGGCAATCACTGTTATATTGAGAACCTCTGTACCAAATTTCAAGTAAATCGGTCCATTAGAACTTGAGATATCACGTCAATCGTGTCGAAAAAAGTAGTTTCGAGAAAAACGCGTTTAAAGTTGATTCATTCCGGCCAGACCGGATTGGTTGGCGCGTCACAAAAATAGCTATAACTTCGAAAATAATTCGAATTTCGAAAAATCCTCTTAATGACATATTCTTAAAGGTCTAAACTTTGAAAATATGTAAAAAAATCGATTTTTTTCGAAATTCTAGACTAGAATACCTTCTTAATTATTATGTATTGTAATTTCATAAACGATATGTCTTTAATACTTGAATTTTCCATTGAAGATATATTGATATAGTGCTTAAGGATCGAAAATGTTTTCATTCTCTCTCTCTCTCTCTATATATATATATATATAGAGAGAGAGAGAGAGAGAGATGAAATTCTTTAAATGTAATACAACTTTATAATATACACATGATTTATCATATTATGTTCACATGTAGTCGACTATAATAATTAATGTTCAATGAAATGTAATTAATAGAAAGTTAAAGTGTTTTCTCTATGTCGATGGAAATCATCATTAACTATATTGTCATTTCATCTTAATATATGTTCGTATTAATTATCATGTGTTCCTTGTACGGAAAGTAAACATGTTTTGGAAATGTGTACAGTGCGTTTATCTATATTCAAGAATTATTCACGACAAAGCAAACAATTCGTGAATAAGTGTATACATCACAAATGTATGTGTATATATTATCTACCGGTTACAGATGTACTGTAACATCAAGTGCATATGTAGAACAAAACGATTTGGACGATGACTATATACAATAAATTAATTCAAAACAACTCACGTACTTTATTTACTCTGTATAATAAAATGAGTACAGAAATAGCGATTATAAACAATGATGTCTAGTGTTTCGTTTAAAATTGAACGTATTTTAGTTTATTTGATTAATTGATACCGTATAAATTATTTTCTTTGAAATACATCATAATCTTTTGTTGAGCAAATGACAAGCTTGAAGCATGTTCAATTTTTAATTCTGAACGTACAAAATGTTTGACACGACATTTAAATATGATACAATGAATTTTAATATTGTAACATTATGAAATATTTTTAGAATATTTGTCATAAAATGTAGACAGAAAGTCAACAAATATTAAAGACTATAACACTAATATATACTTTATCGATGTATATGTATATAATTACAAATTTTATATAAAAATATACAACGTTTTTTCAGAAATAATTAAGATACTCAGATGAAATCTATAAAAGTGAATATGTTTAAAAATTGACTATCGCCCATCGCACAATTTTACATAAACACTTTTTTTATAAATATTTGTTGAAATATTTTTAGAGGAAAATATGAATAGATATTATTATTAAGTGCTTGCAGATGACAGAATTCAAGGATAGAGAAGTTTAAAATTTATAAGCAAGTGGGAATATATTGGTATTTTCATGTTTTTATACACACACACACACACACACACACATATATATATATATATATATATATATATATATATATATATATAAGTGTTTTTTTAAAGCGTGATAGAATTTTAAATTGAATCCCCATCAAAAGTTATATCTAACCTAAAAAACACCATTACCTTTTTTAGGTGAGATAGAATTTTTGATAGAAATTCAATTTAAAGTTCTATCATGCTTAAAAACACCTATATATATATATATATATATATATATATATATATATATATATTCACACACAAATACATATAGTTCTATCATGCTTAAAAACACCTATATATATATATATATATATATATATATATATATATATATATATATATATATATATTTTACACACACAAATACATATAGAATGAAAAATATGTGTATTAGTGTTTTAATACAACAAAATTCAAAAACATCAATTTAAAATTTATAGGTCAATAGAAATAGTAAGAAAATTTCTATTTAATATATATATATATATATATATATATATATATATATATATATATATATGATTTTTTATATGAATGCCAGTATAAAATTGTATAAATAAAGTACAAAAACTATTATTCATGAATAATCAAAAATATTTTTTAAATTTTATGATAAAGTAATATAAATAAATTTTAAGTGCATTCAGTACAAATGCTTTTTCGATTTTACACACACACACACACACACATATATATATATATATGTGTGTGTTTTTTTAAAGCATGATAGAATTTTAAATTGAATCCCTATCAAAAGTTATATCTAACCTAAAAAACACCATTACCTTTTTTTTAGGTGGGATAGAATTTTTGACAGGGATTCAATTTAAAGTTCTATCATGCTTAAAAAACACCTATATATATTCACACACAAATAAATATAGAATGAAAAATATGCGTATTAGTGTTTTAATACAACAAATTTCAAAAACATCAATTTAAAATTTATAGGTCAATAGAAATAGTAAGAAAATTTCAATTTAATATATAATATATATATATATATAATTTTATATATAAATGCCAGTATAAAATTGTATAAATAAAGTACAAAAACTATTATTCATGAATAATGAAATCAAAAATATTTTTTAAATTTCACGATAAAGTAATATAAATAAATTTTAAGTGCATTCAGTACAAATACTTTTTCGATTTAGTTATCAATTAGTTTTAAGGTCACAAATATATCAATCTTCGATTTGTTTATATTTAATTTTAACTTCGTACTAAACTGATACTTTGTATTACTAATCAATAAATTAATATTAAAAACATTATAAATGTTAACTTTTTGTTGTATTCACAGATAAATTATTTTTGTTTTACTACGTATTAAATAGTTTTTTTTATTTTATTAGATTTTATTTAAAAATGTAAATAACTGTATAAAAAAATATGTAAATTAATTCATTCAGTATTTTTACAGTTATTAATTATGCTCTAATAATAAATGGCTGTTATTTATTTTAAAAATTTAAAAAATATTGACTGTATTGTAGTTAATATTTCATTGAATTATTTATCTGTAAAGTCAGTTTATATGTTTTTTTTTGTATTTGTTAAAAAATTCTCAATGTTATTAATATATATAATATTAATTAAAATTATTTAATAAAATTCGTACAAGTGTACTATTAGCTCAAAAAATATTTCAAATAATGTTTTTTTTCCAAGACGTTACTTGATAAGCAATGATATTTTTAAAAAAAGTATATTAAACATTTAGATCAAAGCTGCATTCGTATCGAGAAGGTCAGAACATCCAAACAACATTTACATACAAACATCTTAACGTAATTCAAGTACTTAATGTAAGCATAGCTGTTTAAAAAAAGATGGCAATTTGCCCACATTTTGTCAAATTATCGAAGTTTATGTTGACAGGTCAACGCATATATGACAGCTCCATTTAGCAGATATACAAAGAAATTAACTAAGAAAATAACAAGTGTCGGTTGTTACTTGAATGAACGTAGATTTATTAATGTTGAATGCTACAATGTTTGTTTATATTCATCGAGTTTTTTTTTTAATTGAAGAAAAAAAATAACGAACGAAAATCGTATGAAATGTAGCATTTCGGATGATGTGAATTTTTGTATTATTTTGTTAGATGCTTTTTTCAAAGAACTGTTTGGACATTTATATGGTGTTTGATGAAGGCAATATTTAAAGCTGATATTGAAACAGTGTTGTTGCAACACGTTTATTTTCAAACGATTGAAAATCGATCACTTTCCCTATTATGCTATAATAAACTCTTTATAAATAGTTTCGTAGAGTAGATAATTATCAATAGTTCATTACCATATTATTACAAAACATTGATTTAGTATTAAATGTGTCAAGTATGATAATTCAAAAATAATCATTTAAGTAAATAAAGGTTCCTTTTGTGTTAATAAGTTATTTTAAAGACACATAGGTTTTGAATTCTTTTATTTCCATTACTTTTAAAACTATTTTTTCTCCAGAATAGACTTTTTTAATGTGATGTAAATTTTAACTTATTTATATAATAAAATAATATGAAAAAAATGAAAAATATTGTTAATTCAAAATTTTCCTAAATTCTGTATATTATAATTAATAAAAATGGTATCTTATTTAAATAACTACAAAGTAATAATTCAAAATGTATTTATGTTTGTGTTTGCCGATATGAATCCTGAAGATATTCAAGAATGACGGAAGAAGAGGCAGATGTGTAACAAATTTAATGGAAATTTATCTGAGATAAATCAAATTAATTCAGAGAACGATAGCACACAGATGTAAATCCAGAAGTTAAAAATGTTATCTTAAAAATCATAAAGGCTTAAACTTAATCGAACAATTGGAGTTCTATTTTCTAAATGCTGCTCCTTCCTCTGAAAGAAGCCACGAAATTTAAGAGAGAACTTTACAAATGTTTAGCTAGAAATTTATAAAGATCTTTCAGATAAAAGCAGACAAACGAAAATAACAGATTTTTTGCAAAAAGTAGAGCATAGAAATCAACAGTTACAGGAGAAAGATCATAAAATGAGGTTATTTTGCCATAAAGAAAACTTCCCCATTTAATAATGCTTAGCAGTGATGAAAAAGAAAACATTATGTCATATTCATATGTAATATTGTAGTTTATATCAATTATTGTTTTAGGGGGGATTTTAGTCTAGAAGCACGAATTTTAGGTGTTTTTTCGGGCGCTATAAAAAAAACAACAAATATTTTTACTATCCATTTTTATCAGTTATTTATTGACATTTTAAGAGTATAAAAAAGTATTATTAAAAACAAAAAATTCAAAATTGAAAAAGGTACAGGCTGGCAAAGTGGGGGCTCGAAAAAAAAGGTGTCTCTTGGTTGACGTGGTTCCAACCCTTCCGGTCATTTGAAACAAATTTTTTTTGAAATTATTGAAAAAGAAGGTTATAGTAGTATCCCCGTCTAGGGAAATTTAAAAATTTTTTTTTCGCAAAATGGCGGCAGTGTGAAAAAACAGTCATTTTTTGCTCTATTTTTTTCAACTTTCGGAATTTTTTAAAAATAGTAAAAAACAAAATTTTCAAAAAATCCTATGCGAGGGCAATCACTGTTATATTGAGAAGCTCTGTACTAAATTTCAAGTAAATCGGTCTATTAAAACTTGAGATATCACGTCAACCGTGTCGAAAAAAGTAGTTTCGAGAAAAACGCGTATAAAGTTGATTCGTTCCGACCAGACCGAATTGGTTGGCGCGTCAAAAAAATAGCTATAACTCTAAAAATAATTCGAATTTCGAAAAATCCTCTTAAAGATATATTCTTAAAGGTCTAAACTTTGAAAATATGCAAAAAAACGATTTTTTCGAAATTCTAGACTAGAATACCCCCTTAATAAACATATATCTTTTAGTTATAAAAAGGAAATAGTATTTTTTTTTTCATTTTTGGAACTAGTTCTTTGATTCATATAACATGAATTCACATAATAGGACATTTTTTAGAAACCTAACGACCATATTATACGGGGGTTACCTATATTTTATATATATATATATATATATATATATATATATATAGAGAGAGAGAGAGAGAGAGAGAGAGGCGAACGTATATCGTCGATTTTCATGTCCAATTCTACAAGTTTATCCCATAGATTCGGGATCAATAGAACGACATACGAAATAGGCATGCCAGAACAGCGGAAATAAATTAGTGTCATCGTGAATTGGAGACACAGATCATGTGTATTCGGTGATACGCAGAACGGAAATAGTGCGAGATAGATGAACGAATGGGTTTCCATATTCTCATCTATCCGACTGTATAATTTTAAATTTATGTCAGTGGAGAATTGTTCGGTCGTTGTATTGTACATAAATTTAATATGAAACTTCCGTTCGTTACTTTTTAATAAAATACGAAAACAATTCAGTCTTTATATTCGAATTTATTGTAAAGAATAAAAACGACATTATTCTTTTTTATGTAAATATCTTAACAATTTTTTTTCTGTCGAAATTGAACTGTTAAATAGAAATAGGACAGATGTTTTTTGTATGAAAAGTTGTTTTGTTCTCAAATATCAAGAATAATGGATGTATAGTTTTTTTTTTTTTGTAATTATCGTTTATAAATTTGAGACGAAAATATATAACTTTAGAATTTAATTCCTAATAAAAAAATTAGAATAATTTATCGTTTTATTAATTAAAATAAAGATTTTATTTTTTAATATAAAAAAATATTATGTATACATCAATCCCATACTTAATTTTAAACGTAACGACATTAATAAAATATCTAGAGATTAATTAAGATTTCTTTATAGATATATTAATCAAAATGCAATTGAAAATAAATAGAATAAATTAATTCTTTTGTGATTATTTCGAAAATGTCAAATAATTCTATTTCCTAAGGTTATTTCGATATTCGAACTTGACATTTTAATGTCAAATCGTATATGAAATTTACAAAATGTTGTATGTGGTTGTAGTATAATACATTGTACGGCCATAAAATCATCTTTATGTATAAATTAATGTTCTATAAATGGTTAATTATTGCAGTATTTAAATACAAATTACTATATGTTGTTTTTGTTCAAGTAAAAATATTTGTTTTTTTTTCAAAAAAAAAATTAGACTAATTGAAGAATTTACAAAAACGTAAACATTTACTAATAAAATAAAACAAGTAAATCTAATGCGTTTTAAGCTTCTTCATTATGTTTATAAAAAAAGTACGTTGCACAATTAGAGAAGTGAAGTCTATTTTAGTAACGTATATTATTTTATGTAGCATTTATGAAAAACAAAAATAAAAACGTCGAGAAATTGTAAAGAGTAGATTTATAAGCACATGTTTCATTGAGGAGTTCTATTGGATTTTGTTGAATGGGAAGTTTGTTCATACATTTATGTATTTGTATAAAAGATACTTTTTAACGAAGGAAATGTTTATGTTGAATTCTTTTTTTTAGTATTGTTTATAATTTTTTAAACACGTGAAATGTATTTAAAAATATAAAAATTTCTATATAATTATGAATGTATGAAAACAGTTTGCTGATATAAATGGAAAAAACATAAATAGGATATAAACAATCGTATATGTTTATACAAATGTTTTTCTTTCAATATTGAACAATTTTGTAATTTAGTACTATATATAATATATATATTCATATTCATGTGAAAATATTTTCATAATTTTATTTGTAACAATTAGAATTAAGAAACTTTCTTCTGGCAATTGGATCAAAGTAAAACAACTATATATTATCTGTTGGCATGAGATAAAGAAAATAAATAATGGAGATAATACAGTACATATCAAGAATTTAGTTATTTTTCAATAATAAAGAAATTAAAAGATGTGTTCTTATTTCAAGGTACAACTTTACATTTAAAAATGTATATTAAATAAAAGGTATATAATTACAATTCTCAATACAGGTTTATGTTGTTTTATATATATATTCAATAATAATTTTTTATACATTTTACTTTTACAAAAGAACATAATATATATATATATATATATATATAGATATATATATACATATATATATCATGAATTTATATATATATATATATATATATATATATATATATATATATATATGTATATATTGTGTGCCATGTACTTATAAATTGTTTATTTATGTAAATAAGTAAATTAAAAAAATCCCAAGACGTATATCTTTTTGTTACAGTGGTCGACTGAATTGTCTAGGTATATAATAGAATTGATAAAAAATCCACAGTAATACTACATAATCGTATGCATGTCGACTGAAGGATTTAAGTTCAATATTCATTTATTCAAAAATAATTACATTATACATATTATTCTAAAATTTATATATATATAAGATATATATATTATTTATTGTTGCTTTTAATTGTTGGTTATATATATTTATATTATTAATGTGTGTATTTGTACAATGAAATGTTGTTTGATAAGTCCGTGTAAAAATAAAAACTGCTTCATTTTTTTGAATAAATCGTTTTTATTTTTCAACATAGTCTCCTTTTAGGCTTATACACTTCATCCAACGCTGCTCTAGTTTGTTGATCCCTTCCGAATAATAGGATTTGTCCAAGTCTGTAAAATAGTCATTCGTTCCTGCAATCACCTCCTCGTTCGAATAAAATCTTTTTCCCGCGAGCCATTTCTTCATATTAGGGAACAAATAATAGTCCGATGGAGCCAAGTCTGGAGAATAGGGGATGGAAACGATTAGGAACCCTATTTCCATTAGTTTTGAGGCCACAACTGCTGAGGTGTGAGCTGGTGCGTTGTCGTGATGAAAGAGGACTTTTTGTGGGCTAATCGGGGACGTTTTTCTTGCAACTCGGTTTTCAAACGATCCAATAACAATGAATAATATGCACCTGTAATGGTTTTACCCTTTTCCAAATAGTCGATAAAGATTATTCCTTGCGAATCCCAAAAGACAGTCGCCATAACCTTCCCGGCCGAAGGAATTGTCTTCGCCTTTTTCGGAGTAGATTCCCCCTTGATAACCCATTGTTTAGACTGCTCTTTGGTCTCAGGAGTGTAGTGATGTATCCATGTTTCATCTACAGTGATGAAACGACGCTTAAAGTCCTGCGGATTTCGCTGAAACAGCTGCAAACCGTTCTTGCAACACTTCACACGACCTCGTTTTTGGTCGATCGTGAGCAATCGCGGCACCCACCTGGCGGATAGCTTTTTCATGTCCAAATGTCGGTGCAAAATATTATGTACCCGTTCACACGAGATGCCTACAGCACTAGTAATCTCACGCACTTTCACTCTTCTGTCATCCATCACCATATCATGGATTTTATCAATGATTTCTGGAGTGGTGACCTCAACAGGGCGTCCAGAACGTTCAGCGTCTCTTGTGCTCATATGGCCACTCCGAAAATTTTGAAACCACTTATAAACCGCACTAATCGAAGGTGCAGAGTCACCATAATGTTTATCAAGCTTCTGTTTAGTCTCCTGAGGCGTTTTGCCTTTAATGAAGTAGTGTTTAATCAACACGCGAAATTCTTTTTTGTCCATTATTTGACAATCACTCGATTTCCTTGATTCCAACGATTGTCAAACACAAAGGAATAGACCGATATGGCTGAAACTTAATGTGTGTTCTTCCAAGAGGTGCTACTAATTAAAAATAACCTCGATATGCACCAGTGGTGCCATCTTTCGGAATTTACACGGACTTATCAAACGGCCTCGTATATTCAATAATTAAATTTTATACATTTTACTTTTACATATATATATATATATATATATTATATAATATATATATATATATATATATATATATATATCTATATATATATATGTATATATATACATGTATTGCGTGCCATGTACTTAGAAATAAATTGTTTATTTATGTAAATAAGTAAATTAAAAAAATCCCAAGCGTATATCTTTTTGTTACAGTATTCGACTGAATTGTCTATATATAATAGAATTGATAAAAGTTTAGTAATACTATCACATAATCGTATGCATGTCACGAAGGATTTAAGTTCAATGTTTCATTTATTCATAAAATAATTAAATTACTTCAATTCTCGAAAATTAAATAAAATTCATATTCAAATATTAAAAACGAGTAAGATATATCGATATTATTTAATTGTTGCTTTTAATTGTTGGCTAGTATATTTTTCAATTATTAATTAATTATTTATACAATGAAATTATAAACATAAATATATATATATATATATATATATATATATATATTATCGAAATAATTTACATATATATTGAAATCAAAAATATATATATTATTGTTTAATTAGAAAAAAACAACGTCGAAATCTAATTTCAACGTCCCTAATGAACCGATAAAACGACAATAATTTTTGTATCTGTAATGAACAACTATAACATCATTACGAATTGTTGATTAATAAAAAAAGGGTAATAAATTGATGTCAACAATAATATCATAAAAAAAAATAAAAACGATATCATTTAAAATAAAAAACGTCGTTTGAAAGCCATGTTGGCGACAATGATGATGACACCACTTTTTCCTGGTACACATTTTTTGATAGTTAAAGCGTACTCGTATACCGTCTCTCGTTAGCTCGCTTCATCCACAATCGTTACCCTCTTTTGGCCGACCGACCGACTGATTGTCTAGTCTGCAGCTTTAGTGCTACTGCCGTAGGGGTTCGAACATGACGTGTAATACATCACGACAGAATGGCGTGACGTCATCGCGTACAAAAGTTTACAGTGATTTAGATTGTAACGTCATGAAATGATCTTTATTTACACTTTACATAATATATATATATATATATATAAATTTATTTTCATTTTGAATAATTATTTTTAAAAATTCTAATTTATATCTTCATATCAGTCTATGTAACTTTCTTCTGTTAAAAAATATTGAATATAATTAATATATGTAGAAATGAAGTATATAGATATTTTTTAAATAAACACATGCACGTAGGCACACACATTTACGTATATATATATATATATATATATATATAAATGAAATATTACATTAGATGGTCGTTTTATAGTAAACACAATTCATTTGTATGCATCGTAAATATTTATGTAAATAACTCAGAACTAAATTTATAGTTCAAAGGATAGCTATGCTTGTTAACTGTAAGAAAATACGCGCAGTTATATAGTTCTAAAGTACAGGAAATAATATATTTCGAAAGAGTTTTCATACAATTTCAACAATAATCAACATTCAGTGTATCATCGAATAGAATAATTTCACTTATACAAAGATACACTTGTATTCATTGCACATAATATATATTTTTTTTAATTGAAATATTTTCATTTGTAAATAAACAATTTTTATTATGACCAATTGTGAATTTACAGTTATATGTATTGCTTTTTTAAAAAAAAAATTATCGAAATTAATAGGAAACAATGAGGAATTATTTATCATTTTTATCAGATTCTATATAGGGATGGATGATTTATGTCTATAAAAATAATATTTTAATGAATAAATTAATTTTTGTTAACAGATGTGATCAATCATTTGAGTTAGAATATAAAAAAACGAATCGTACAAGTTAATAATTAATGAAATATTTAAATAGGAATTTAATTGAATGAAAAAAAGGTTTTTGATGGTATGAAAAAGTATGTGCAATAAAAATCGTTCGATTTTATGATTACAATTTTATAAAAGAACGTACGAAATATTAAAAAAATGAAATGTATATATTTATAATCGTCATTTTAATTGTATTTCTAAACTTAACGTTAAATATATATACTAAGTAGATAAGTTTTATTGACAATACCGAAACCGTACGATTAACAGAATTAAATAAATTTCTACTTTACCCTCTAAACAAAACATAACCAAAATGTTTGATCATTAAACGATTATCCATGTTATAAGAAGAGATAAAACGCGACATAAAACTACATTTGAATTTGAAAAAGAAATTTGCATTTCATTCTACCGACAACAAACTCGATTCTCATCAATCTTGTTCAAAATATTCGTATGTAGGTCAACGTTCTTCTCAAATTCAATGTTTCTTTACAAAATCGTTTCAACATCAGGATCGTACATGCTTTTCACAACGATTTAATTTTAGATTTGGTTATGATTGATTCGGATACGTCGATAAGAATTGTTTATTGATTGAAGGTAGCGCGTTATTTTTTTCCCCTAGGAAAAAATTTCATCTTGTTTATTCGAACCGATATATAAATTATTATTTATTTCGAAATTTATATGATATAATGATATTCTTGCAAGTCGATGTTCTCTAATGTTTTATAAAAATATTGCCAAGATTATTTGAATATTATACAGAGCCAAGAGTACATTAAATACATGTCAATCAATATCAAATCAGTCAGAATTTCGTGCTTGAAACGAATTCTAGCGATTAATATACAAATAATTAGGAAAATGTCAGTATGTGTCATTAAGAATTAACTACTTGCTAATTATTATAAGATGTAAAATGTACAGTTGAACATAAACAGTATAAAGATATGCTATCGTTATTATTTATATAACATTAAAAATGAAAAACATTTTTTTATTAAAAATCTAAGTAAAATTCGAAATGTTACCATTTACTTGCTTTTCATTTATGTAAAGATATTTAATTTATCTTTTTTATTGTTACGACCAAATTCATTTTCTTTAATCAAAAAACAAGAATCACTGAAGTAGAAATTTTAACATGGTGTAAGAACACAAGTATAATAACTTACGTATAAAAAATGGTATTAATAACATGCCTCGAACATAAAGAAATAATGAGAATAAATAAGACACAGCGGTATATGCGTTGATTTATCTTAATGAAGTGTTGGAGTAACCGAGAACGGTCGAAAAAAAGACTTATAAAAGTATCGTGCTGTGTATACAAACATCAGGATGCACTGGCAATATCCCAGAATCATTACGAGCGGGAAAATGTTGGAAAATATGAATATTTCAGTATTTAGATGTTTATACAATACAGTCAAATTATTCAAACATAACATTTAATCGATTGTTGGTAATTTTTGAAAATTGTTCATAAAAAGTATGATTTTAATTAAAAGAGTATTTAGATAAGTAAGAAATTTATTCTGATATTGTAACAATTTCACTTTAAACCAAATGAATCACTAAACACTACCACAAGATTTTTTATGACAGTGTTCAGTAAATGCACGTTAGTAAATAAAGTGAACATTTTGAGGTTATGGAACATTTATAAAATATTGTGGTGTTTGGATGAATAATTTTATGTTTAAATAAGTAAATTATTGTTTAATCGTTGATACTGTATATTACCATCCTTGTGATCATCTTTTTATTGAAATTTTATATACGAGATTTTAGACTCTAAAGTCTCTCATTTGACACTTATATTTGTGTATCTTATATAGCTCTCGTTTTGTTGAAATAAAACTTCTGATATTAGTATCTTCAGATTATTATTTATTTACTGAAATTGGTTGAAACAAGATATCGCAAATGAAGGATGGTTTTTGAATTTGAATAGAGTTTTTGAAGTTTTAACATTACTAGAGTGATAATAACGTAAGATATATGAAGATAAATGACATTAATGTGCCATATTTAATAGGTGTAGTTTTTTTTTAATCACCTTAAATGGATAATATTGAAATTAGTTTATTGTAATAAAATATCAAAAATTTAATGTATATATGATAGATTAATTAAAAATCAAGTATTTTTGTTTTGAGTCAGTTCAAAGAACTTTTGGAAGATGTCCAACATTAAATCGATAAGAAGAATTATAAGTAAATCAGTTATAAATTACAAATTTGATAATAGTTCGTTACATGGATGTTGTTTAGCCGTATTTACATGAACAATTTATATGTTTTTTCAATGTATTTATTGTAATTTATATATATATATATATATATATATATATATATATATATATATATATATGACATTTTCGAAAACGCATTTCTATCTCGTTAACACAATAGACGTGTATACAGATAGACAAGGGAGCACATACATTGACGGTAAAGTTCAGATAAACACGCGCGACATCAGCAGGTGGTGGCACAAATCGTCCAGATTGACGACAATGTATCGGTTCATCACAGACGACCGTCGAAGGGGCATCGGATAAGACGTGTGTGAGTAAAAGAGGTGTACGACAGCCGGTCGGCCGCCGCCGAACGGGCGTTAGGGACGACGAAGAGGCGCGACGCGGGACCGAACCTGCCGCCACCGGCGCTACTGCCGACTCGGCTCTATCGATTCCCATCTACTCCTGTGACGTCACTACGTCAGCCAGCCAGCCAGCCAGCCAACGGCCGCGGCAGCAGCAGCCACTATTACCATCACCACGGACACTGCTGTACGAACGAGTTCGTCGATGTCGTGATGTTGTTGTTGTCAAAGAAGAACGTTTTTGCCGGTATGATACTGGAGACGATGATAGTATAATAAAAAAAGTTAAATTTTATAGCTGCGAGTTATAAAAAAGGGCTTTTTCCTATAAGATTAAATAACGATAGATTATGTATATGAATACAATATATATATATATATATATATAAATAAATGTAAAAAGAGAGGAGCGAATATCAAATGAAATTGGTTAAAAAGTTGATGCAGGATATAAAAGTTGATTATTTTTTTCATCGGTGAGAATACAAAATTACAGTCTTCATTTTTAATTTTTTATTATTGTTTATAATACCATTTTTAAATGAAAGGTTTGTCAATTATTCTTATTGAATTTTTATTAAAAAAACACATAAATATATTTTACTGAATACTCTTTAAATACATATTATGTGTGTGTGTGTAAGCTACTCAAGGAAAAAGAGAGATACGACAGCGTGTTATCTTGTCACGTTTTTAAATTTTCAACCACTGCACTTCCTTTTGTATGCTCGCGTGCATTTGAATTTTATGTCTCATTTAAACATTATTTAAAATTTAGCTACAGAATTTTACTTTTAAATCCAGAAGAAATAATTATTTTTATTCATGCTGGAGATTTTTTATGGGATGTTTTTAATTACTGGATTTTAATTCCTTTTTTTATCACAAATCAAGACATATATATATATATATATATATATATATATATATATATATATATACCTGAGTCTGTTTTTATGCGGTAGATACGTTCCGCAGAAACCCGCATTAAAAAAAATCGTACAAAAAAGACTTAACTTACATTGAAAAATTAGAGATATACTCCATTATTTTCAAAATCAAAGCTACAAAGTGAAATTACTCTAAAATTCGCATAAAAAATCAGAAAATAAAGAATGATTAAAAAAAATTTCTAATATCTACAAAAAAATTATTCAAAACAAAGCTTTTTACTTTATTTTTTAATTAACTATTTAATTTTATTCAAAGCAATATGTACATATGTATAATTTATTTTAGAATTTTTCATACATATTTTAATTATCATCGCAATAATATCTGCACTGTTTAGAATAAAAATAAGAAAATAAAAAAGAAAGTGAATAGCTGCACTGTTTTCAAGACATGTAGGACGAGCCTTTTTCCAACAGGCATTTAAAGTGTGTTGTTTTATTTGTGTAATAGCAAATGCAACATGATTTATACAGTCAAAGATAGAATTTTTTTCCAAGAGTCAGTTACTGTTATTGACTCATTTTCTAGTTTATCCAATATAAATTGAAAAGTGCGTTTAACGTAATATTGTTTAAAAAAATTTGACAGCTTCTTCATCTGCCGATGCAATCACGCCCGTAAACTTCACGTTATGCAGTGTATTCCTTTTTAAAAAACCCGCTTAACCATCCTTTACAAGCCGAAAATTCCTTATCAGTTTAAGAAGAGGAAGTAAATGGCTCTGATTCCTTCATTTGTTCATAAAACTGAAAAGCTTTTCGTTGAATTAAATAACCGCTTAAAGGAATTCTTAAAAAAATTCATATAAAAAGATACTAAGAAAAAATATGAATCACATAACTTCAAAATCGCATTAAAATAATCCGCATAAAAACAGACCCAGCTGTGTATATATGGTGTGTGTGTGTTTGTAAGGTGTAATGTCATTTTGAAAAACAATATATAATTTATTCGATGAACAATTCTAACGCATGTAACATCTCAAGAGAATAATTGAACTGAATTCAATAGTATCTTTGGTCGATGGATATCAGTCGAAATTGTCAAATATCTATTTATTCAATACTATTTTTACAAATAAAAGACGTTTAGCCGCACTGAACGTTAGATTTGTATCAGCCAATTCGGCATTTACGAATAGTTCAGAATGAGCCTTGTCGTGTTTGTTTTTTCCCCCGTGCAATGAATACGCGTCAAATAGACAAATATGCGAAGCCTGTGACGAATTGCCGAACACGATTGGATCTGATCCCACAGTTGCAGAATTGGATCGTCGAATGCTGATACAAAATAGACGATCGGCGTGGCGAGCGAACGAAGCATCGAACGTACATGTATCGTTGACGTTGGGGTGTCGATATTGAGTAATGACGTAATTATGTTACTGACGTAACGATTCAGGGTGGTAACATATTGGTGGCAAATGGATGCGAATCGTCAGTTCAAGGTTACGTTTATATTTGCTGCGTTTTTCAATTATTACTTTTTAACAGTAATCACTCCAATTAGAGGATTTTTCGAAAAAGCGACACCGACAATTGTTCATTTGAAATTAAATTACAGGTACAAATGCCCTCACAGATTTTCTAATAACAAGTTATGATGTCCATGATATGTGGATGAATTTAACAGTTTGAATTGATAATTAATGAAACAAAATTACGTGATTATGTGATACGAAAAGAGAACAAATATTTTACTACTATAAAGTCTAGTGATATTAATATTTATCAATTTAATCAATATGAACCTAATGTAGCGTATTAACTACACCCAATAATTAATGAATAATTTAAAAAATTCATGTTTTCAATACAGTTAAAGTCTATTTTTTACCGACTCGACAATTCAAATTTATATCAGATAATTTTTTATTGTGAAGAGATTAAAATTTTCACATAACAATTAAAAATCCATCTAGTATGGTATTTAATACAATACACGAGCGAATACTCCAACAATACATTTTTAATGAAATATCGTTACTTGCGCGTATAAATTAACTGGACAGTGGAACGTGTCATTATTCCACATTACCGAATTCGTCATTTAAAATGATATTTTGCCAGAATCGTTTTCGATTCAAATGAAACGTATTCATCGAGCAGACATTATCTTGAACATTTTTTCTGCGAATTTCGTTCATTTCACAAAATTAGTAGATAGAATGGTAACGATTTGTGATAACACACTTATTCGTTTGCCGAAAATCGAGATCGGCTTTATAGGACACACTAATGACACTTTTTGTTCTGAATGAGTGTATGGTCGATGTGCACGAAAAAACATTCCGCATACACATATATTCTTGATGTATTTTGTGACGATAATGTAATATAAAAAAGAATTCGCAGCTAACTTTAGTAAGGAACATTACTTCGGTGAAAGTACTTATATAATTTAAGGTTGATTGTGCGAACCGCTTGGAATTTTTTATGTTTGCGTGTGCTTTGTGCTTAACTGTTTCTCTTAGCCATTACAATTCATGATACTATCATTTTTATTTTTCTAATTATATATACCTTTCATTTGTTGTACTGTTTATATATTTTAAGATTTTATTGATGACTTCAAACGTTTTATGAATCATGAACATATAAATTATTGCAATATAATATTTATATTAGAATATATGTGTGTGTAAAATAATATTAGTTACAATTACATGAGATATATTATTTAGTAACATTATATTTTTTACTGAAGATATAAGAAAGTTTAATTAAAAAGTAAATTAAGATACACAAACATGTGATATTTTTTAATCGGTTTGATAATAGTATTGCACTGAAACAAATTTAAAGATAGAAATAAATAAAATAATTTATAATTATGCATAGTATTATTAATGTGAAAAAAATGATAATAGAATAGAATCATTAAAAATGTAAAAGTTATAAAAAACAAATGTAAGAGTTATAGGAGAAAATACTATCAATAATATAAAATGTTTACAACAGGTAACGTTCATTTATGGTTCATGATATTCAAACAACGTGCATGGAAATTAAAACAAATATTTGTAATTTTCCAGTGTGTCACATGTTTGATTTGCGTTTTGATTACAAATATTGCATAACGATTAATTTAATGGCTAAACAAGTTTGTTATAAATTTTATATATATATATATATATATATATACGAAGTCGTTTGATAAGTCCGTGTAAATTCCAAAAGATGGCACCACTGGTGCATATCGAGGTTATTTTTAATTAGTAGCACCTCTTGGAAGAACACACATCAAGTTTCAGCCATATCGGTCTATTCCTTTGTGTTTGACAATCGTTGGAATCAAGGAAATCGAGTGATTGTCAAATAATGGACGAAAAAGAATTTCGCGTGTTGATTAAACACTACTTCATTAAAGGCAAAACGCCTTAGGAGACTAAACAGAAGCTTGATAAACATTATGGTGACTCTGCACCTTCGATTAGTGCGGTTTATAAGTGGTTTCAAAATTTTCGGAGTGGCCATATGAGCACAAGAGACGCTGAACGTTCTGGACGCCCTGTTGAGGTCACCACTCCAGAAATCATTGATAAAATCCATGATATGGTGATGGATGACAGAAGAGTGAAAGTGCGTGACATTACTAGTGCTGTAGGCATCTCGTGTGAACGGGTACATAATATTTTGCACCGACATTTGGACATGAAAAAGCTATCCGCCAGGTGGGTGCCGCGATTGCTCACGATCGACCAAAAACGAGGTCGTGTGAAGTGTTGCAAGAACGGTTTGCAGCTGTTTCAGCGAAATCCGTAGGACTTTAAGTGTCGTTTCATCACTGTAGATGAAACATGGATACATCACTACACTCCTGAGACCAAAGAGCAGTCTAAACAATGGGTTATCAAGGGGGAATCTGCTCCGAAAAAGGCGAAGACAATTCCTTCGGCCGGGAAGGTTATGGCGACTGTCTTTTGGGATTCGCAAGGAATAATCTTTATCGACTATTTGGAAAAGGGTAAAACCATTACAGGTACATATTATTCATTGTTATTGGATCGTTTGAAAACCGAGTTGCAAGAAAAACGTCCCCGATTAGCCCACAAAAAAGTCCTCTTTCATCACGACAACGCACCAGCTCACACCTCAGCAGTTGTGGCCGCAAAACTAATGGAAATAGGGTTCCAAATCGTTTCACATCCCCCATATTCTCCAGACTTGGCTCCATCGGACTATTATTTGTACCCTAATATGAAGAAATGGCTCGCGGGAAAAAGATTTTATTCGAACGAGGAGGTGATTGCAGGAACGAATGACTATTTTACAGACTTGGACAAATCCTATTATTCGGAAGGGATCAACAAACTAGAGTAGCGTTGGATGAAGTGTATAAGCCTAAAAGGAGACTATGTTGAAAAATAAAAACGATTTATTCAAAAAAATGAAGCAGTTTTTATTTTTACACGGACTTATCAAACAACCCTCGTATATATATATATATATATATATATAATTTGTTCCAATAGTCCTGTTTCAAATTTGAAATATTGTAATATAAACACTTTTTAAATTTTTTAGGAGATAAATTATTTTGTAAATATCTGAAAAGTTTTTAATTTTCTTCTAATTTTACATTTCATATCTGTTGATTATTAACTCATATATAAATAAGTAATTCTAATAATAAATTCAAATCCCTGTTGATTTTTATGTAAATTTGCTGACGGTCGTGGGCACAGTTTTCTGTTTTCCCACAGTTTCAAATAATACAAGAATAGAAAGGTATAAACGTTGATATTAATTCATCGTCATTGTATAAATCTTGGTCATATACCTAGATTTTCTCTACTAACCACTAACAATTACAACAATGCTACGCTACTAACATTTAATTTCATGAAACTGAATAAATATACAGTGGCCGGGTATTAAATATTCTCGGAATTAACATTGTGTGCTTAAATTTATCAAATGAGACGTTGCTCAAGTAAATTATTTTCATAACAGATTTATTAAATTAAATCAATTTAAAATATGATTATGATTTTAGGTAATGTCAAATTTATATCTGACGTTTTTATTAAAATATATACTATATATATATATATATATATATATATATATATATATATATATATATATATATATAATATGTGTATGTATGTATTGTGTACTATGTTCATTAGAATTTTTATCCAAATATATTTTCATTCAACAAAAAAATAAAACATAAAAGAAAAACATGCACTTTTTCACAGATTCTACAAACATGGAATTTATAGTTCGAAATAAAATCTTTTTTTTTAGAAAAAAGTCCCGTACTTTTGTACGTTTACTGATTTTATATCTGAAAATCACTGTACCAGTTCTCGGCTCCTTTTTAAAGGAACGATATTTTTTATTGTTATACTCGTACGTATAGACATACATTAAATTATAGTCTGCAATGTCGGACGTACATAATAGTAAATAGTGTAGAAGAGGATGCTAGTAGCAAAGTGCTTTAATAGAGCTGTTATCGATGCTAGTGAACGAGGTAATAAAAACAACTTTTAAATATCAAAGGTGTTAGTTCTACATTGTATGGAATATTACATCCGTTAATGGGTTTTTATAAAAATTGTTCTTTTTTGTATGAAAAGTATTTAAAAATCTAAGTACAAATTCGATTATGGTATCATGTTTTGTTGATTTTAAATAACATTATATTGTATTCTTTATTTAATCTTGAAATGATTTATAATTGTTTTACACAGACAGATAAATTGAAAAAGTTAGTTATCTGTTAATTCAATTTTTTAAAAATAATATTAAAGGTTGAAGTAGTAATAATATATATATATATATATATATATATATATATATATGTGTGTGTGTGTGTGTGTGTGTGTGTGTGTGTTGAAATGTGTTAAATATAAGTTAAAACGTAAATATCCAACGACATAGAAGAGCGATAGTCCTTCAAGTCGTACAACGTTCATATTTAATGAAATTTCCTAAAATAGCATCTATTTTTGGTATAAAATAATTTTTGCATGAATCTAGACTTACAGTATTGCCTTTGACCTTTTCCATTTGCACGTAACAAATACATAATGTGTACTGCTTACCTGAAACAAAATAAATTATGAATAAATAATTGTTATCGGGAATGATTAAATGTTAATTTAATGGCTAACATATTTAAGTACAGTATTGCATACAAGTAAAATGTATTAAAATATAACATAAATGTTTCGTTATGACGATTTGTTCAAGATTGCTTACTTCCTACTTGTTTTCTTTTTATTATATACGAAATATTTTTTTATATTATATATAGTACATTCATTCGACCATGTAATAAATATATACATATGTATTTACATGTAATATTTATATATATATATATATATATATATATATATATATGTATTTACATGGTCGAATGTATTTACTATATACATAAAGATTATCTCTATGAATGCAATTTACTTCTCAATCTATTTTATACTACAGCTGTCAATCTAAACTAACTGAATCTCTCTGGAACTAAATTATCATCAGTAACCTTTGTCAGTTCAATATCTACACAAACTTCGACACCTATCAACGTATCCTTATCTAATTTATACTCCTGTTAACAAATATAATTTTAATACTAAGAGAGTGGTCCCAGAAGTACCCGACCCAACAAAGAAAACACAAAAATTTTGGAAAAAAATATATTTATTTTTCAACATAATCTCCTTTCAGCTCTATATACTTTTCCCAGCGATGTTCAATAAGTTCGATACCCTTTTTATAATAAGAACTGTCTTGCTCCTCAAAATACCCATTAACTGCCGACATCACTTCTTCATCGTTGGGAAATCTTTGACCACTGAGCCATTTTTTCAAGTTTGGGAACAGAAAATAATCCGAGGGGGCTAAATCTGGCGAATAGGGTGCATTAGGTAGCAATTTAAACTTTAATTCATTAATTTTGGCCATTGCAATAACGGATTTGTGAGCTGGTGCATTGTCTTGATGAAACAACACTTACTTCTTAGCCAAAAGCGGCCGTTTTTGCTTGATTTCTTCGCTCAAACGTTGCAATAAGTTCGTATAATACTCGCCGTTGATAGTTTTTCCTTTTTCAAGATAGTCAATGAAAATTATCCCACGCGCATCCCAAAAAACCGACGCTATGACCTTGCCTGCAGATGAAACGGTCTTCGCCTTCTTTGGAGCCGGTTCTCCCTTTTCAGTCCATTGTTTTGATTGTTCTTTTGTCTCGGGTGTGAAGTGATGGACCCATGTTTCATCCATGGTTATGAAACGGCGCAAAAATTCTGGTTTGTTGCTGTGAAACTTCGCTAAACACTCAATTGAAACATCTTCACGACACTGTTTTTGTTCGAGTGTGAGCAAACGCGGCACCCATCTTGCACACAGCTTTCTCATGTCCAAATTTTCAGATAATATGCGATGTACCGCACTTTTTAAAATGCGTACTATGTCTGCTAGCTCGCGCACTTTCAGTCGACGATCATCCAGTACCGCTTTGTGGATTTTCTTCACCATTTCTGGAGTCGTCACCTCGTTTGGTCGACCACTGCGATGCTCGTCTTGGCAGCTCGTACGGCCTCGTTTAAACTCTGCTACCCAATATTTCACTGTTGTAAACGAAGGAGCAGACTCACCCAGAGTAGAATCCAGTTCAGCTTTTATATTGGTCGAGCTGAGGCCTTTCAAATAAAAATATTGTATCACGTAACGATGACCAATTTTCTCCATTTTCACAAATTCACTGAAAACGTTCACTATTGATGGCTGCCAAACAAATACTAAACAACGTGGCGTCCTCAAACTTGAAACATATGCTTTATAGATTGTGTACTTTCTAATACAGTGATATTTTTCAAACAACTACCGCCATCTCTAGGTCAGGCCGGGTACTTATGGGACTACCCTCGTATAGTAAATTCTTAGTATTAATTTTTTAATCTCATATATATACATACATATATAACACTCAAATAAGTTGTTTAATTTGATTAATTTTGTTATTAATCTTAAAACTATTTAAAGGTTCTCGTAGACGTATAAAACCTACATAATTTTCCTAAATAAAGAAAAAAAAACCCACTTTCTATTAAAATTTTATAAACGATGAAACCCATACATTCTTCTGATTAATAAAAGAACGTGAACAGTACATTTTTCATTCCCTGCATTTATTTTTTATATGTTTCCGACATTTGTAACGCTGACAATGTAAAATTAAATTGTTTTCTCAATTTACATTTCTTAACACTTACAATAAGTGGATTTCTGTACGCGAAACTTATTGTGGTAATTTGTTAAGCTCTGTTTTTTATGAAATAAAGGACCGACTCTTTATTCGTATTTTTGCACATGTCAGTTTAGAGCTCCGTTCGCTTTTTCTAAAACTTTTTACTGGATAATTTATCAGACTTGACACTTGCTAGAAATATTACATCTCTGTTGAACAACTACAATCACTCATAGCTGTTCGTTTTATCTTAAATAATTCTCTTTTAACCTATCATTTATTTTTATTATTGAACGAGGTATGAACGTAACGTCATATATAATCGAATTTTTATTTAAAATATATCATAAAATTATCCTTACAAAATATTATTTCACATTGATATTTTTTTACACACTTCTATAATATATTCATTTATTTTCTTATATTTACATATATATATATATATATATATATATATATATATATATTCTAAAATTAGCATTTAAACCAAATACACGAAACTACTTTAACTAATATTCAAGTGAACATTTGATCTACAATTAGCACGAAACAGCAATAAATTATATAAAATAACATAAACATGTGAAAAGTTGTTTTGTGTACATATTTTAATGGCTCTGAACATTGAAAAAAATTTTAAACATAATTTTTTTAAAAACATGTTCAGAAGAATGTTTAATAATCAATCTTTTTTTTAGAAAAAAAATATCAGCTCTTAATAAGAATAAAAAAATTCATAGAAATAATTAAAAGTTTTTTCTCATAACTTTTTAGTTAATCATATGTAATGGTGTATACATACACACACACACACATATATATATATATATATATATATATATATATATATATATTTATGTGTGTGTGTGTGTATTAGAATAAATTAAAATAATTTTAAAGAATATTTAACATATATATTTCTTATGGATATTTTTGTATAATAGCTCAAATATGAATTAAAGAATTGTATATACTTTTGAAAAAAATTGATTTTTATAAACAACTTTCAAACGTGTTCTTAAATTTTGATTCATATATGTAAGATAATTTTTTAAATCATTTATACACAGTCGGAAATATAATTCAAAATATAGATAAAATTTTCTTAAATTTTCCATATGCTATTCGTAAAAAAAACCTCATAAATCAAACAAGACTAAATAAAATTTTAAACGTAGAATATAAATGTAAATATACTTTTTTCGAAGAGAACATAAATAAAAATGCACATAAAATATCTATAGGAAACGGAAGCTCGAAGCTTATCAATTATATTATTTTTTTTACTTCACAGACCTATGCAATGTTTCGAGAAAAAAATAATATTACTTCCAAGATTCGTACATTTCATTACACGCCCGATTATAAAATAATTTCACTAGTAGCTGCACTTCGAACAATCGTTATCGGTAAGTTCTTTTACGTTTTTTTGTCGAGATTTAAATGGAATAGTCTTGGAGTGTGTTACATGCACATGGTTCATGTGCTTGATCCTTTTTTCGATACAGCTTTGCAAGAACCGAATTGTGCAGTCAGAAGTAACGCGATATGCATACTAATACGAAGATTGGGAAAGGTTCAATGTATAGTGGTTGAATACAGGTTCGGATTAAATAGATTTATTATATATGTTAATATATTTTATTCCTAATCAAAATGTTCAATCATTTTTTTTAAAAAAATGTAACGATATCATTTAGAATTGAAATTTTAACAATTAATAGTATTCAAAAAATATTATATATATATATATATATATATATATATATATATATATATATATAATCTAGATACAAAATTTCACTATTTAATATTAGATACTATAAAAGATTTTTTTAAAGAAGGAATAAAGCTGGAGATTTTTTTAATTTGTACTGAAAACCTTTATAGATTGTATACATGTTAACAATAAAAGACAAAATGTTACATTCAAAAAATCAAACCATGTTTGTTCAACATCCGGGCTTGCATTTATAACATAATCCTCAAAAATCTACAATTTGACAAACATGTTAAAAAACACGTATATGCACATTTCGCTTGTGTATCTATGAATTTCGATTATTCGAAATTAATCCGGAACTGGAGAAAGACAATCTGTAGTAATCAGTTTTTATCCAACATCGACTATTTCCATGTCGTTCCGTTCAGTATAGAAACATAAAAAAATATATACCTATTTCCAAGGGATAAATTTTTTATTAATAGCGCGTGGTTATAGCGTCGAATGGAAATATAATGGGGAGAAAATCCCGATGATGAGAATGTAATGATATATTAAACTAGGCTTTGTTTTATATAGTAAAAGGTTTTTAATATTTGAAGTTTTATTCGTCGTTGAACTTTGTCGTTCAAAAAATTTTAATAATGTAAATTTAAATGGATTAGAAGAAATGTACGATGTTAGAAAAATATGTAAATTAAATACTATAGTATAAAAAGTAAAAGCGAAACAAATAAAAGAGAGAAAATATGTTTTAAAATGTAAAAGTAAAGATTATATCAACTAATGATTCTAATTAAAATATATTAGTAAAATTCAAAAAAAATTCTTTAATTTTCTTTCATGTGAAATATTTATTTGATTATATTATATATATATATATATATATATATATATGTGGCGGCTATGAATTTGGTGACAATAGCCGATCACTTATTGTCAACAACAACGAGAATAGACGCGAGTGAAAAGTCAACATTTTTAATTATTTTCATAAATATTATTTTATCAAAATTATAAAAAGGTGCTGTAAAAAAATTGGATAGAATAGTGCTGGGACAATTCGTATAATTGAACAAACGGAGATAACTGATTCTCCAAATTTATATATATATATATATATATATATATATATATATATATATATATATGTGTGTGTGTGTGTGTGTGTGTGTGTGTGTGTAATGTAGATATAAACATCTATAAATGACAAATTTTCAATATATACGATTTATACGCATTATAAAATTATTATCTACTCTTTACAGTCTATTAAAAAGAAATACGTGTTGAACTTGTGCCAAAAATGAAAAAAAAAACACTTTATTATATTATAAGTATTTTTTTTTATCCTAGAAAAAAGAAAGTAATTGTGATTTTGTTACAATTTGAAGTTTTTATAGAAATTGATGGTTGTTAGAAAAACGAGTGTTTTTTTTTTGCAAAAAATATTATTTCTCAATTAGACCATAACATTTTTGCATGAGGTAATTAAGGGGTTATACGCACTTGCGAGGCGCAAAAACGACGTTTTTTTAGGAATTTTTTTTTAGAAACAGTATTTATTTTGCAATTACAAATTATGGTTATTTGAATAGATCCTACTTTCAAGAATAAAATAACATGTCGATCATAAAAAAATATTGAAGTGCACCGCTCCTGCAGACGATGTCCCGAACGACCTCCAAAAAAAGGCGCTTGGCGGTGATCTCCATATCGGCGGTTTGGATTATTTGAAATCAAAAAATATGGTCAATTCTTTTAAAGGATAGATTAATGCAGGTATTGAACGAAGGAATAATAAAAATTTTCATTTTTGACAAAATGGCGTCTACTTGAAAAAAATGTTTCGTTTTTTACTAAAATTTTCACTCCAAATTGTTTAAGATAAATAGTAATAATTTTTGTAAACCTTATTCCTTCGTTCAATACCTGAGGAATATATTTGAGAAGATTGTGTGAAAATTTGAGACCGATCGGTTCAGCCATTTCTGAGATATCGAGATCACCGACTATGAAAACACCGTTTTGAGATAAACGCGTTTGAAGTTTCGGAAGTAGTTTACACATAGTTAAAATTTTTTACAAATTCAGGTGTATGTCCGAAAATATTTATCGGATTTACTTCAAATTTTCAGAGAATATACTCAAATATATGTGCATTCCGAAAATGCAAAAAAAATCGATTTTTTGAAATTTCTAATTGCGTATAACCCCTTAAAAAATACAATTAATTTTCTTGCAATTTATAAAAACTGAAAGTACATATAAAGAGATAGTATATATATAAAATTTTGTATTTATATCATTTGAAAATGCTTCAAGTGTAATATGAAATTAACTGAAAAATATGGCATACATTTTTTAACCATAGATGTAAAAAAAATTGTATTACAATTGTATACACATTTGATATACTTTTTTCATCTCATTTGCTACATTTCATCTAGTTAATGGATTTTTAATATTTTTTTCAAACTTATATCACATACAATCATTGATTTTTTTTTATAAAACTCTTTTTATTTGTACCATATGCATTGATAATTTATGAAAATTAAATCTATTACACTTGTTTCAAGTAGGTATATAATATATTCATATTTAATTCTTTATATATTTATTTACACATTCTCTTCTCAGTATTCTTGATATAAAATTATCTATATTAGAAAATCATTAAATTAAATGGAATTCAGGAAACATATTCCATTATTGTGTAAGTAGAATACATTTCAATATTATCTTTTTTATATTGTTATATTAAATTGCAAAATTGTTGTAGAATTTAATAATTTTAGTAATTTATATACCTGAAATATTAATGTCTGACATTGATTTATAGTTTAATCTATTAACCAATCATTTCTGATCAGTTTTATATACATATATATATATATATATATATATATATATATATATATATATATATATATATATATATATATATATGTATGTATGTAGGAGTGAGAGGTAATATGAGGGTATTTTTATACACAAAATATGTGTGTGTATTATAATATATAATATATATTTATTTTTAGATAAGGATTTCTGTGTATGCGTACACATGTATGTTTATGCATATACATATGTGAGAATAAATTGAAGTTAACAAGAGTACATGCGTGTGTTTGTTACCTGTGTGTGTGTGTGTGTGTGTGTGTGTGTGCGTATTACAAAATAATTCTGTTTCGATGGTATAGTCATCTAGTAGTGCGATGGTGCTTTGTGCACGCCTGTCAACCACATAATGGAACTGGGGCGTGATGGCACGTAGGCATATGTCAGGGTATCACACTTCGAAACCACTCACTCGTGTGTAACACACATTGAGGACGCGTTACATTTACTCAATGTGTCATTAATATATCTTCAGAAACATCTATCAAACATCAACAAAATGGATATAACTTCATACAACTGAAATAATCGTCTCGAAACTATGACGAATGTAATTGTTTCTTTTGTAGAATATTGTTATTTAAACTCTGTATATATATATATATATATATATATATATATATATATATATATATATATATATATATATATATATATATATATATATATATAGATAGATAGATAGATAGATAGATATTTGAAATAAGCTTATTATGTTAATTCTCTGTATATGCTGCTTGTTTAAATAAATAAGATTAATTTGCTTTAATTAGCTGAGAAAAATATAGATTTCAAGTTGGCACTGTGCCTATTTCACTCTGACATATCAATCATTATTTTAAACAACGTAAAAATTCTTCATCAAAACCTTCAGAAATTATTAATTAACTACTATAATTTTCTATTGTTATTATCATATATCATCCACTGAAAATTGTCACTGAATTCTGTTTCAACATTACAGTGTACAATGAATAATGAATATAAATATAGCATGATTTTTTTTTATAAAAGATCAATAGTACAAAACTATCGATTAAAAATATTTCTTTCCATATAATACGATAAATTAAATTCGTTTCGCACAATATGAAAAGATATATTTTAGTTTTCCAACGTATATAATTTACATAAAAAAGAATGTTTTCGTACACATTAATCACAATTTTAAACCTAAATAAAGAACACTGCGAACGGTATTGAATATAAAATACGTAAATATAACAGTGCAGAAATTTACTACAACCATATATTATCGTTAAAGGAATAAACGCTTTTCACCCCCAAGCTTACTGTACTGCGATAACACTCGCCATAATCTGATCAAATAGACCGAAATGGTTAACTTAATGACCTTTTCAAAGTTCACGTATGGTAGAGAAATGACTGAAGTGTTAGTATGTTAATGGCAGTTGTAGTAAATATACATTTCTGACTGAAAAACAGTATATATATATAATATTTATATTATTATCAAAAATTAATTGAATTGTATCTAATAAATAATTATCAATAACATTTACAGTCGAATAATTTATTTTATTTTATATCTATAAACATAATTAATCTTGTATTATGTATCTATATATACATACATAAATATATGCAGGATAATTATTACAGAATATATATACATACTTAATAAGTTGATAAAAGAAAAGAGATCATGTTTATCCTACATAAACTAAAATGAGACAATTCTTCAAAACATTTTTTTCACAAGATAGATGTTTTTTTTCCTAAAAAAATATTCTTAGAACTAAAATATATGAAAAGATATTAATGAAAAAAAGTAGTATAACAAAATATTTAATAGTTATTCGAGATGCTGTTTTCTAAATACGTTAGTTATATCGACGAAGAAGATGAAAAATATTAAAAAAGTATTCATCTTTCCAGGAATACTTTCGGCTTAAGTAAATAATAAACTGGTAAACACATTGAAATACATATACACAAAAAGTGTAAAGTGATATAAATGTAAAAAAAGTTTGGCAAATAAATGTTAAATATTTTATATGAGTTTTATATAAATATATATATTTATATATATATATATATATATATATATATATATATATATATATATATATAAAATATTTTATAAGACTATGAATACAATATTTCAAGTCAATGATATACATTTTCCAAAATTATCTTACATCGATACACTTACATGAACTGAAATATTTTATAATCACTCCTTAAGGGGTTATACGCAATTAGAAATTTCAAAAAATCGATTTTTTTTTTGCATTTTCGGAATGCACATATATTTGAGTATATTCTCTGAAAATTTGAAGTAAATCCGATAAATATTTTCGGACATACACCTGAATTTGTAAAAAATTTTTAACTATGTGTAAACTACTTCCGAAACTTCAAACGCGTTTATCTCAAAACGGTGTTTTCATAGTCGGTGATCTCGATATCTCAGAAATGGCTGAACCGATCGGTCTCAAATTTTCACACAATCTTCTCAAATATATTCCTCAGCTATTGAACGAAGGAATAAGGTTTACAAAAATTATTACTATTTTTTTAAAACAATTTGGAGCGAAAATTTTAGTAAAAAACGAAACATTTTTTTCAAGTAGACGCCATTTTGTCAAAAACGAAAATTTTTATTATTCCTTCGTTCAATACCTGCATTAATCTATCCTTTAAAAGAATTGACCATATTTTTTGATTTCAAATAATCCAAACCGCCGATATGGAGATCACCGCCAAGCGCCTTTTTTTGGAGGTCGTTCGGGACATCGTCTGCAGGAGCGGTGCACTTCAATATTTGTTTATGATCGACATGTTATTTTATTCTTGAAAGTAGGATCTATTCAAATAACCATAATTTGTAATTGCAAAATAAATACTGTTTCTAAAAAAATTCCTAAAAAAACGTCGTATTTGCGCCTCGCAAGTGCGTATAACCCCTTAAGTACTGCTCTTATAAAACGTCTATACAATAAAGCAATGTTTCCAAATTATTTTCGCTCTATATTAATTCCAATTTCGCATGGCTCTTTTTATAGGTACGTATGAATATTAATAATTGTTTGATTATACAATAAAATTTTTTACGCATGAATATTAATAAATGAACAAAAAACAATGTGTAAAAAATTAACTAAAACTTATTTATATGTGTATATGCAAATGAGGCAAATTTTCACATGTGATTATATACATACAAACAAATTTGAAATAACCATCAGGTCAAAAATCTTATGTCATTTATTTAGTTTAACTCGTGCTCCACACAAGTATGCAGACAGCTTTTGAGATTAAAGTGATATTTTCGAAAATGATAGTATACATATTATAATCTTGAATCACGCGATGACTGAATAGTTTAAAGCTATAATACATACATTGTGTGTAATTATATATATATATATATATATATATATATATATATATATATATATATTCTTAACGAACGAATTTAATTTATTTATTTATTTAACTATGATTTGTTTAAAATTTTAATTATTGTAAATATTAAACTGATATAATTTAAAAAGTTCTATCAATTCTATTAAAACTGTTAATGTACAGACTAATTTGTTATAATAAATCGTATATTTATTTTTATACAACTTTTTTAATTCAATATTGCGATATTTATATATATATATATATATATATATATATATATATATATATAATGTTTTCAATTCTATATCCGAATAGTTATATTCAATATATTTTTCCAAGTTTTCAATATCAACAGACCCGAACTAACTATCGAATATGTTATAACTGCCTGCAAGAAATATAGATATAAAACGGAACGCAGTAAATATCTCATACCAATATTTCCAGTTTCACAACTATGATTCCAATTGTCATCGTTGACTGAACAAAATTGATTTAAATTTTTATCGATCAAAATTCAGAAAAGGTTATTGTCATTCGATTTAATTTTTAATATTCTCGTGTCCCCTTAAGATAAATTTCAAGTGAAATTTCCATACTGAACATAATCTGACTATTGAATATCATAAAACGATATACGAAATTATAAAATTCATCATTCGAACAACGTTTCGATTGAAAACCATAACTCCTCACTAACCTCCAAACCTAATTGTTCGAAAATATGTCCATTACATACACTTATTTAAACTTCATAGAAATATTATTGATTTTTTACTTCGGTTGCATTTTCGTAGTCAAATGCACTGATGTGCTTATCAGTATCAATGAGATTGCTAACTCATCTGCTATTTTTCACTTCAGTACACTTGAAATCATTTCATCCGGTTTGTTGCTTTACGCCGAACAAACTTTATCGACGTTAATAGTCCAACGGTAACATTCATTATTTTTTTTGTCCAAAAAGAGGTCACAGAATATAATAAAATGCAAGTTTGAAAATTTGTACATCTTTAAATCACGTACTGATTTATTTTTCTAACAGAATAAACTAAATATTTTTTTTTTAGTAGTTTATTCGTTCAAGGATATTATGTCCTTTTATATATATATATATATATATATATATATATATATATATATATATATATTGTATATATGTGTGTGTGTAAATTGTAATTGTATATATTTAAATTGTATATTTTTAACAATTGCTAAAATTTATTTAACGACAAAGACTTTATTAACTAAATCAAATATTATACCATTTTTACAATTTCATATAAAGTTTCTTTTATATAAAGCAATTGCTTTTATATAAAATGCCCTATCGTTTTTCTTTCAATTTATGCAAATGTTTCATTGTCACTTTATAAACTTTATTGAAATACATCTTCGATTACGACTACAACTCAATCTGTAATTCATTTCTTTGCAGATGTTAATGTTTATAGTCGTTTCGTTTCGATTGATTTTCTGATAAAACCATGACCTCCGAGCTCCTTACATTAATAACATTTTGATGGAATCAAATGTCCAGTAAACGTGATACTGCTGTGCAAACATGCTTTTTATAGTTTATTTAGGTTTCGCAGTTAGTAGTAGATGTGTTCCAGACAGCTTTGTTTAATCGTACTCTAGTGAGCTTGAATTTCGCTCACAGTTGTAATAACGTGCTCTTGTTTTTTCACAAAATTGTGTACTGTCATTGTCACGGTTTCATTTCTTTTTATTGCTTGGAAATATAGAGGCAATTTAGAATTATGTCTGAAAGAACTTGGAACTTATAAACGTACAATCATACATACATACACACACGCACATCTCTCTCTCTCTCTTTCTCTCCCTCTCTCTCTATAAGGTGTTATTAAAAAAGTTGATAAAAAGTGACTTTTCACAATATTCAAGTAAACAAAATAAATTACTTCTGAAAAACATGAAAACAAGTCGAAAATAAAATAAAATATTAGAAGAAATAGTAGATAAACATTCCCCAACACAATAAAACCGAATGGGCGCCTCGCATAAAAATAATCAATGAATAAAGTATGTTTACGATCTGAATTTCCCGCTAAAAACATATCATTCTCATATAGAGAGAAGTGGAAAGATTGTATAGACTTAGTGGCGTCTAAAAAGTCTCACATGTAGAGATATAATGTCTTCCCACACCATCATAATATTATATAAATCAGTCTCTGAATAAGAAATTCCTTTTTCTACTTTTCAAGAAATATATCTTGTCTGACGTACAAAACACGAAGATATATTTTGTTGTGTAGGTATATGTTCTCTTATTCTATTTTTGGTCATTTCAATAAAAATAGAATTTATTCGAAAACATGGTGGTAATAAATAATTGACGCTTTGATGTATATATATATATATATATATATATATATATATATATATATATATATATATATATATATATGTATATATATGCTACCGGAAAATTTTATTCGTGTCAAATTATACGTATAAATATTTATGTATATTAAAATTACATCAATGTCCGTACATTTTCATATATGTTTATAGGTATTGACGTCGATGTGTCCAAATCTATACAAATAACTTTCTCCATTGGTTTTTCATAAAAAAAATAAAACACATAATTACATTTATATTCAATGATATATATCCGTCAAATTTACATAATATTTTAATTTGAAAAATATTATCAATTAAATTAAAATACGATATTTTTAATAATCATTTAAATATAGGCAAATATTTAATAATCTAAAAATATTTCATTATACATCATGAAAATATGAGATTATTATGATGATAATCAATATTCAAATTATACTACCAAAAATTAAAGAATCTGTCGTTGAAAAGAATGTAATAATTATTGAAAAATAAAAATAACTGGATATAAATATATGTGTATAAGTAGAATTATAATGTCGAGTACAGTTTAAAAAAATCTATTTTTATACATAACTTGATGGTTTCTTTTTTAAAAAGGCGATTTTACAAAAGACAGTCAGCTGTTAGAGATGCATTAAAAATAATTAGGACACATTTGTGAGAAGAATATACAAATGGATAGATCTTTTTAGAGCTTTAATAACACACAATCATTGTCTATATTGTTCTTAATTATCGTAAATCATTTATTTTTGTTATAAATAACGATTCATTCCAAAAATAATTCTCGGTTACGCTATGAAAGTGATATTTGAAATTTTAAAATTATACAAATTCATAAATTAATTCATATTGTAAAATTGAGATTTTTTATATAAAATGTATAATAATTATTTCAATTATATTATGTATGTATAAAAAGTTTTATGTAAAAATAAGTAAAGATATAAAAAGAAATTTAATTATACATAATTCAAGAAAAAATAAAGATTTGAATATAAAACTAATTGTTGGACAGTTTTTCTTTAATTATTAAAAATACTGTACTAAAAATGATTAGAAGAGTAAATATACGAGGTCAGACAATTAAGTAATGCGACCGATTTTTTTTCTCGGCCTGTGGTAACACTGCGAACCTGTAACTCCGCCACCGTAATAGCAGATCCCTACTCTCTCGATTGAGACCTTGACCACCCTCGTACGATCATTTCTTCGTCAGCTGTTTAGTGTTTTGTAACAACGCGCGAGTAGTGCATGTCACGAAAATGGAACAGAGAACATCGCTCAAGATTGTCTCGAGCAGGTTGAAAGTGATCCTACTCTTCTCGATCGAGTTATTACTGGTGATGAAAGTTGGTTCTTTCAATATGACCCCGAAACTAAACGACAAAGCCAACAGTGGCTGTCCTCTGGAGCACCAAGACCAAAGAAGGCGAGAATGAGCAAGTCCAAAGTGAAAACCATGTTGATTTGCTTCTTCGACAGCAAAGGGGTGGTTCACAAAGAGTTCGTACCACCTGGACAAACCGTAAATCAAGTATTCTACCGCAATGTGCTCGAAAAATTACGAAAAAGGGTGCTCAGAGTGCGTCCAGAGATCGCGAAGACTTGGTTTCTGCATCACGACAATGCTCCCTGTCACAGTGCGTTCAGTGTCTCTCAGTTTTTGGCGTCTAAAGGCATCGCAACGTTACCACAACCGCCCTATTCACCGGACATGTCACCCTGCGACTTTTTCCTATTCCCCCATATGAAAAAATTCGTCAAAGGTCGACATTTTGACTCCGTTGAAGATATCCAAGAATCTGTGACGAGGGTACTCGGAGAGGTCCCACAAGAAGTGTTCCAGAATTGTTACGAAAACTGGAAAACTCGCTGGAATAAGTGTATAGATGCGGGAGGGGACTACTTTGAAGGGGATCGCAGCGATGTACCTTAATTTTTAAATATACTCGATTTTTGAATTTTGTCACATTACTTAATTGTCTGACCTCGTATTCAATATGATTAACGATTTTTTAGTGCATTTTAATAATTTATACGGTTTTTTTGTATCATTTGTAAAAACACTATAAATATTTTTTACAAATTTTAAAAAATATTTATGTATATATGGATAAAAGATATTAAAATATTTTTAATAATTTCATTATAAATAATTTTAAATTAACAAAAAAAAATGTGAAATCATTAATCCAATGAACTATACACGAAAATCAAATTATTTGAACCGTTTAATCTTTATCCAAATAACATGAAATACGTTTTACATCCGTGTTACTATCCTTTACGACGATTTTATGTCTTGCGATATTGTTAAGGTTACAAGTGAACTGGAAGAATGAATTCAAATAAGACCACCGTGACGATTGTTGGTTCCCACAAAATGTCGTAGCAATAGAAATGTACATGGTAAACAAATAATCTTCCAAGACATTTAACTTGTAATTTATCGACGCGCTCATTAAAAAAGTCATGATGGAACATGAAAATACATTTTATTTTCTTTCTTTTTTGTTTTGTCCAGCGTGGAAGGATTTTACGTACTGGTCTACGATATTTAAAGCTTTCTGACATGCGAAATGTCACATAATTTCGGTCGGTTGTTTCATTTAAGTGGTCAAATTTATTCGATGGTTTTTTTACTGAAGGATAGTTGGTTAATCGTTTGATTTATTTGACTGTGTTTTTTGATAAAAGTATTGATTTCGTTTTAAATATAATCTACTTATCTACGTTTTATCTTATTTCACTTTATTAATTTTTTTTAATATTTAAATAACTATCTTATTTAATAAAAATAACACAATTTTAAAGTCAATTTTTGTAGAGTGAAACGTATTATAGCGTATATTTCAATTATTTTTTTTAAAAAAACTATAAAAAGACCCAGCTGTTATAATATATATATATATATATATATATATATATTGATTGACTGAAACAGAACGAATGAAAAACCCAAACTCGTTGGAACGGATACAGTGACATCAGATATTGTAGTTGAACGTCACCTCCTCAATATTTTCCGCGATCTCGTTAGCTTCCAACCGCGACGTCATCAATTTTAATGATTCGTGAAAACTTTCATTTATGACCGTACGATGAGTGACTGATGTTAAAATGCAATTCTTGACGTTAACGATTTGTATATAGGGTACGTCGAGAACGTTTCATCATATTTTTTCGATCATAATTAATACACATTGTGATAAATCGTACGATTTTCTTTCTTTTAGTAAAAATTGTCTCTAATTATAAACAAGTGTGAATTGAAAATATATTTTGAAAATTGTACATTTATTTTATTATATATTTTTAAATGTAGTTTCTTTCATTCTATATAAATAACGAAAAATATTTTAATTTCTATTCATCATTTCAAATATCTCAATTTGAAAGAATTAGATCGTATAAATAAATTGAAATAATTACAACAAATGTGTAATTTTTTACAAAGAATTTCTATAGATCAATAGATAGCATAGAATTTTGAACCTTTTTAAGAGGGTATTCTAGTCTAGAATTTCAAAAAAAAAATCGATTTTTTTGTATATTTTTAAAGTTTAGACCTTTAATAATATGTCCTTAAGAGGATTTTTTAAAATTCGAATTATTTTTGGAGTTATAGCTATTTTTGTGACGCGCCAATCAATCCGGTCTAAATTCGACTCCAAACTTTAAACGCGTTTTTCTCGAAACTACTTTTTTCGACACGGTTGACGTGATATCTCAAGTTCTAATGGACCGATTTACTTGAAATTTGGTACAGAGCTTCTCAATATAACAGTAATTGCCTCTGCCTAAGATTTTTTGAAAATTTTGTTTTTTACTATTTTTAAAAAATTCCGAAAGTTGAAAAAATAGGGCAAAAAAAATAACTGTCTTTTCACACTGCCGCCACTTTACGAAAAAAATTTTTTTTTTTAATTTCCCTAGGCGGGGATATTACTATAACCTTCTTTTTCAATAATTTCAAAAAAAAAATTGTTTCAGATAACCGGAAGGGTTGGAACTACGTCAACTAGGAGACACATTTTTTTTCGAGCCCCCACTTTTCCAGTCTGTACTTTTTTCAATTTGGAATTTTTTGTTTTTAATAATACTTTTTTATACTCTTAAAATATCAATAAATAACTGATAAAAAATGGAGAGGAAAAATATTTGTTGGTTTTTTTAGAGCGCCTGAAAAAACATCTAAAATTCGTGCGTCTAGACTAGAATATCCTCTTAATAAACATAATGGAAAAAATATTACAAAAATTCGAATGAATGAAGAAAATAAAAAAAAGATGGTTTTTAATTAAATATAACGGTTAATAAGAATATGAACATGAAAAAAGATAAATACATTTAATAAGTAGTTTGAAACGAACAGTAAAAGAGAGTTATTACAAAATCTAGAAATGAAAAATAGTTTAATGTGTTATAAAAGATTAATTACTATTTGGAAAACTTGAAAGAAAACAAACAATGTTTATAATAGAATTCTAGATATATATAGTACGAAATATAAAGAAAGCAAGAAAAAATAGCAGGTATTTTTATGATGAAGAAATTGACCTTACTCCAAAATATTGCAAAGGTTTGAATATGAAAAGAAATATATTTTCATAAGAAATTAAAAATTTTAATACGAATAAAATATATTTACAGAAAATATAATGGAATTTATACAAGAACAATTCAAAAAAATAGAAAAAAATATTTATAAAAATACTTGAAACTGACATGGCAAAGTAAACGAAATAAATTTAAAATAATATAAATATTATAATGTAAAAAAATACGTTTTTTTTATTTATTAGATTTATCGATCTCAGTGTTATATAAATGTAAAATAGATTATAAAATATATTAATGGATGAAAATAGTGTGGAAAAATGAATGCAGAATTCAATAAATAAATACACATAATAAGCTAAATTACAAATACTCATATTTTTTTCATTTATAAAAATAGCAATTACTAACTAGGGTAAAAGTTTTAGATTGCTGCTTGGTTAATAAATTATTTAATATTAAACTAGTTTTCAGTTGTCAGAATAAAAAGAACCTTGAAGTTCTATAACAGACTAGAAAAATATGATTGGTGATCGATTTGTTTCAGTTCTAAGATACTGACTTAAATCTACTTATAAACAAATGTTTCGAATTTTAAAATAATAACTTATATTATTAACAATTAAAAATAAAATTAAATATATATATATATATATATATATATATATATATATATATATAGCGTGTATTTAAGTTATTGAATATACGAATGCTTTTCATTGAACTATTAAGCACATTTCTACCATTATCATTATATAACATTTTTTTTGCCGAAATCGCATGACCAGAATTCAAATCTTACATTAAGCTCAATTTGATAGCTTGACTACAGAAAGCTACTTCATGTTCAAACACTAACATAGTACAGTGGTGGTGTGTGTCATTAAAAATTTAAATTGAAACATTGCGTGAGCGTAACAAGTGAAACGACCAGCTACCATTGTGAGTAAGAAATAATATTATAAAGTTTTTGTGACCGGTGTGAAGGGCTTATTGGGCCATTTAATACGGGCCAAACGAGCTTTTTATATTTTTACAATTATTTATGTTGTCTCGAAAAATACAACTGTATTCTCGGTTTATGTATAAAATAGTGAATATGTAAACATCATCTTTTTTTTAAAGAAAGTTGTACGGTTAATAAGATTAGTAAATATGTATTTTTTTAGGTTTTGTTTAATGAAATTATCATTACGTATTTTAGAATCGTCGTGGTTTTAAATATAATTTGTAAATAATGAAAATTAGGGTCATCCAAATGTGACGCCTAGATTTGTGTTTTATTAAAAAGAACCAAAAAAATTATACACATGTTTTCCTATAAACCACCGTATATACATGTTTTTTTTAATGAAACACAAATCTAGATTTCACATTTGGATAACCCTATATATTAGGTTGGCAAGTATCTCCCTTCCGCTTTTTTTTTTTTGTACATAGCTGCGAAATTCAAAAGACCAGAAGGCGGAAGGGAGATATTTGCCAACCTAATATTTATTAAAGAAGGTCGTTTTTATGTGAAATCAAATTTAATAAAAACTGAATAAATTGTAATAACGACGCTGAAAATAAGATGTATATACGAGGTCAGACAATTAAGTAATGCGACCGATTTTTTTTCTCGGCCTGTGGTAACACTGCGAACCTGTAACTCCGCCACCGTAATAGCAGATCCCTACTCTCTCGATTGAGACCTTGACCACCCTCGTACGATCATTTCTTCGTCAGCTGTTTAGTGTTTTGTAACAACGCGCGAGTAGTGCATGTCACGAAAATGGAACAGAGAACATCGCTCAAGATTGTCTCGAGCAGGTTGAAAGTGATCCTACTCTTCTCGATCGAGTTATTACTGGTGATGAAAGTTGGTTCTTTCAATATGACCCCGAAACTAAACGACAAAGCCAACAGTGGCTGTCCTCTGGAGCACCAAGGCCAAAGAAGGCGAGAATGAGCAAGTCCAAAGTGAAAACCATGTTGATTTGCTTCTTCGACAGCAAAGGGTGGTTCACAAAGAGTTCGTACCACCTGGACAAACCGTAAATCAAGTATTCTACCGCAATGTGCTCGAAAAATTACGAAAAAGGGTGCTCAGAGTGCGTCCAGAGATCGCGAAGACTTGGGTTCTGCATCACGACAATGCTCCCTGTCACAGTGCGTTCAGTGTCTCTCAGTTTTTGGCGTCTAAAGGCATCGCAACGTTACCACAACCGCCCTATTCACCGGACATGTCACCCTGCGACTTTTTCCTATTCCCCCATATGAAAAAATTCGTCAAAGGTCGACATTTTGACTCCGTTGAAGATATCCAAGAATCTGTGACGAGGGTACTCGGAGAGGTCCCACAAGAAGTGTTCCAGAATTGTTACGAAAACTGGAAAACTCGCTGGAATAAGTGTATAGATGCGGGAGGGGACTACTTTGAAGGGGATCGTAGCGATGTACCTTAATTTTTAAATATACTCGATTTTTGAATTTTGTCGCATTACTTAATTGTTTGACCTCGTATATATAAATAAATAATTATATTTTAATATTGAGCTTAAAACGTTTTAAAAAAATTAATACAAAATTTCAACATTGCCGATCGCATCTACAAAGTTTTCATTTAAACACGAATATTCTGTTAAAAGGATTTTATAAAGAAAATTTAACATAAAAAAGCAATTTATTTTTTTAAAAAAATCAACGAAATATCTGAATATGGTTGATATTCGCATATTATAAAAGCATACAATTATCCAAGAAATATTTACAAGTTAGAATAAAAGCTTGAAATTCTTTTGATTGAAAACGATTACGATGACATATCAAGTAAACGAAGTACATGCATGAATTTCCATGAAAAATGAAAATTCAGATTGAAGACTCTTTTAAGCACACATTTTTCTACTGTGTATTTGAGTTCGGTTTACAGTTTTACAGCTCATTTAACAGAATAATACATATAAGTTTTAACGTACAGCTGTCCGAAACAAAGAGATGTCAAAAACTCGACGTGGTATTTATACAAAATGTCATATTCTGTTACGAATGTTAATTTATGTGAATAGAGAAGAAACATCACATTTGATATTATAATATTTATAGGAATTTTTCTGTTAGAAGTTTCAGATGATGAATATAATTGATTTTTAACAGTAAAATCAGGATGATATTTATTTAAACATTAATTTTTAGTTGTCTACTTAAAATAACATTTATATATATTCATGTGTATGTATGTATGTATACATGAGTGCAGATAAGTTTAATTATGAAAATTCAAAATGATTAATTATTATATATTAGATACTGATATTTGTTACAAATTTCAGCTATACTAAGCGATTTCTTGTCCAAAAATCAAGTTAAAAATAAATAAAAAAATGCCATATACACAAATTATTTAAACCATAAAGTAAAATCGACAATTTTTTAATACAGTGTCGTTTTTAAAAAAGTGAATATCCGATAATATACGCATGTTATAGAGTCGCAGTAAATTATATTGGATGTAAATACAGATCCGTTCATATCTCATGGTAATATTTTATATATAACTGCTCTGGCCAACTATCATTAGTGCAAAATCAAAAACTAATTACGGTGACCAACGAATGTGCCGTAAATTATTAATGTCGGTTGTATGTTCGCAGAAACGATTAACCTTATCGGATGTAATTAGCAACAACGTGGTACTGACTGCTCGACACGTGACAGATATTATAGAAGCACCTGTAGTCAAACATACCGTTCAGAGAACTTTTCTCGTTAAACTGTATCACGACCACAAAAACATTCTCCCAATTGAAATGTTTGCAGTTTACACAGGTGTCAATTTGACATTTGTTTATTAGTTTTTAATATATATATATATATATATATATATATATATATATATATATATATATATATTCTCAAATTTACTTTTAAACTTTTAACTAATATCTCAATGACTCGCATGTTTCATCAGAATAGTAAACTCCTACAAATATCATAAATATTTTTAGTAATTTATAAATTTGATTTGTTTACCTTAAATAAATTTAGTTAAGTCAATGTTCATTGTTCAGCAGTATTTATTTATATCTTCATCGTTTGGCAGTCACATATGCTTCTATTTTTTTACTTGTTTATAGTTTTTGATTTTGAAATCGTATTGTTGTATTTGCGCTGTAACTTTATTTATTTCTCTACAGTCGAATGTTAAATACAGGTATATTTTGTTAATGTTAAAAGAAATGTGTATTTGCTTATATAGTCTGATATAAATTCAATATTTTTTTGAATTGGCAATATGACTAATTCTCTTTTCATTCAATTAAATCAATCACCTTGTGTGAGCCAAGCGATTTTTTCATATAAAACAACTGGTTAATCAAGTCAAAAGTTAACTGGTTAATCAAGTTTTATTACTAACTTAATTAAAACACATATTTAAGTTTTATCTTAAAATATTGATTTCTGTATACATACGAGGATCGTTTGATAAGTCCGTGTAAAAATAAAAACTGCTTCATTTTTTTGAATAAATCGTTTTTATTTTTCAACATAGTCTCCTTTTAGGCTTATACACTTCATCCAACGCTGCTCTAGTTTGTTGATCCCTTCCGAATAATAGGATTTGTCCAAGTCTGTAAAATAGTCATTCGTTCCTGCAATCACCTCCTCGTTCGAATAAAATCTTTTTCCCGCGAGCCATTTCTTCATATTAGGGAACAAATAATAGTCCGATGGAGCCAAGTCTGGAGAATAGGGGGATGTGAAACGATTTGGAACCCTATTTCCATTAGTTTTGCGGCCACAACTGCTGAGGTGTGAGCTGGTGCGTTGTCGTGATGAAAGAGGACTTTTTTGTGGGCTAATCGGGGACGTTTTTCTTGCAACTCGGTTTTCAAACGATCCAATAACAATGAATAATATGTACCTGTAATGGTTTTACCCTTTTCCAAATAGTCGATAAAGATTATTCCTTGCGAATCCCAAAAGACAGTCGCCATAACCTTCCCGGCCGAAGGAATTGTCTTCGCCTTTTTCGGAGCAGATTCCCCTTGATAACCCATTGTTTAGACTGCTCTTTGGTCTCAGGAGTGTAGTGATGTATCCATGTTTCATCTACAGTGATGAAACGACGCTTAAAGTCCTGCGGATTTCGCTGAAACAGCTGCAAACCGTTCTTGCAACACTTCACACGACCTCGTTTTTGGTCGATCGTGAACAATCGCGGCACCCACCTGGCGGATAGCTTTTTCATGTCCAAATGTTGGTGCAAAATATTATGTACCCGTTCACACGAGATGCCTACAGCACTAGTAATCTCACGCACTTTCACTCTTCTGTCATCCATCACCATATCATGGATTTTATCAATGATTTCTGGAGTGGTGACCTCAACAGGGCGTCCAGAACGTTCAGCGTCTCTTGTGCTCATATGGCCACTCCGAAAATTTTGAAACCACTTATAAACCGCACTAATCGAAGGTGCAGAGTCACCATAATGTTTATCGAGCTTCTGTTTAGTCTCCTGAGGCGTTTTGCCTTTAATGAAGTAGTGTTTAATCAACACGCGAAATTCTTTTTCGTCCATTATTTGACAATCACTCGATTTCCTTGATTCCAACGATTGTCAAACACAAAGGAATAGACCGATATGGCTGAAACTTGATGTGTGTTCTTCCAAGAGGTGCTACTAATTAAAAATAACCTCGATATGCACCAGTGGTGCCATCTTTCGGAATTTACACGGACTTATCAAACGACCTCGTATATTATTTTAAATTAAAAAAAACTTCATACAAATCAACTCTATTGTAACATATGAATTTATATGATTAATATTTGTCTGTATTACATGGAATTTATGTAAAAAGGTAAACCATTTTTTATTGTTGATATTGTTGTAATTAATGATAGTGTATAAAAAATTCCATCAAAATTACTGTAAAATTACATATATATTTAGTTAATTTGTTGAATAATTCCCAACCGAATTTATTTATATAAGAAATTTTCTTGAAAAAAGTGCAATACGAAATTGCCAGGAAATGTTAACTACACATCTACTAATAAATGTTAGCAAGCAATATTTACATTGAAAAGTGACGAAATCAGATATATTTAACTAGGTCACTGTAGAATTTTTGGCATAAAAATATTATATATAAAAATATGCATCTACGTTTATTTATATAAACATGCGTGCGTATAAAGGACATTAACTATTTACAGTATGCGCGTTTTTACTATTTTAATACTTGAATTTGGGTATAAAGTAATTATTAAAGACAAGTATCAAATTGTCATATAAAATACATTAATCATCGACCACTAACCGCTGTTATCGAAAACTTTAGTGAACGTTTTCTGATAATAACGAACAATAACAATAGCCGTAATGAACTTGATAGCAAGTCATTAAATGTTCTTATGGTTCGTATTAAAATCGGTTCTTTTATTAGTTTCATAAAATAATCTGGAGATCATAGTAAATAGCATTTAATTCCATATCTGAAACAAAGACAATACTTTATCATAATTAAAAACTGAAATTCAGTAATTAAATTTAAATACCTTCCTTCAATTAATTATACTTTATTTTTCATATAAAAAATAGTATAATCTTTTATTCCTACTTTTTTAAAATTATATAAGTTAAAACATACAGCACATTATAAATAAATTAATTAATTAAAATTAAAATTTATAAACAACAGATTTTCAAGTATTGAAGAATGAAAAATGTTAAAATTAATTTTTGTATGATATTAATTTTCCTTAAGTACCGATATTGATGAGTTGTGTTATAAAAAAAGTGATTTGAGATTTGACCTACTTTATATACTTTACTCTTTAACCAATTCCCTTATATAAATAAAATTAATCCCACGAGATTTATACAATCGACAAAAGATCAGTGAATGTTTTTTCACAGAAAATGCCTCAACATTAATCGTGTTAAAACAATAAACAAAAAGTAGATAGGAAGTTTTTGTGTGTGTAAAGTAAATTAGGGATGTTAAATAAATCGATTAAATAGACTCATAAAATATCATTAAGAAAGTAAATATTTAATAAATATAATTTAATTAATATTTAGGTGAATTATATTAAAAATGTTTTCAATTTTTAAACAGATCAATAATTTCATTCAGGATACATAAACAGAAATGTATATTTAGAAATAACTAGAGATAGACAAAGAGTAGATAAATAGTAAAATAAATATTAAAAATGTAACAATTCCAAAAAAACCATAAAATATTGTAAAAATTCAAGAAAAAATCAATAAATAAATGGAATAGAAACATTAGACCAAAGCTGAAACTATAAGGAATCCGACAATATAAATTCATTGAAATTAACTTGAAAAATAACTAATGTTTATAATAATCAGTTAGTTTCAATATTCAAATACAAAAATAGATACAAATCATTTTTTTCTATAGAAAATATGAAATATATAAAATAGAACGTTTAAAATTAAAAACATCCAATGTATATAAATAGATTACGATTATATAAATGTCTTAGTTTTAATAAAATGGTTGTGATTATTATTACGAATATAAACAATACATTATTCGTAATAATACAATATCATAGTAAATAGAGCACAAAACGTCATAGATGAATAGGGAATAGAGATGTACGATAGAATTACTTTATCGTACTCGATGATGTTTTTAGAAAATATCCATCTACCCACATTGTGCACCTGTTCTTCTAGTGAACAATTAATAAGCTGTCATTGCAATACTACGTAAACGTAAATGTTATATCAAGAATTTTCTGCCAATATACTAGAATATATATATATATATATATATATATATATATAATATAAAATTTACATCGTACTCCAAAAAAGTGTACTCAAATTATAACAATATATCAAAATAGAAATACAGATATTATTAAACGAACAACTTGAAAAATGGAAACAGAACTAGAATATTACATATATATAAATATAAATATATATATATATATAGAGAGAGAGAGAGAGAGAGAGAGAGAGAGAGAGTTTTCAAGCGTGATAGAACTTTAAATTAAATCCTTATCGAAAGTTCTACCTAACCTAAAAAAACCCTCGATATGTATGTATGTGTATATATATATATATATGAGCTGGTTTTTTTGAAAGTGGTATAAGTCCACTTTTTAAAAAAACTAAGTTAACGGTAATTTTAATGAGCTATAGACACCTTCTCTTTATAGTTACAATCACAATTTCAATAGAGTTCTATTTTGATATAAAATAAACAAAAATAGTTTTGCTGTACAATGCTATCGCACAAATATTTCTTTTGAAAGTGGAATAAGTCCATTCCTAATAATTATAATGAAAACAACTTTCTTATTGGAATTATTATTGATTATTGCTACTTCAGTGCATGCTGCTCGTTAGCAGATTATTATGATGCAATAAAGGCTTGCCGAAAAAAAAAACAGCTTCATTTTGTATGAAATGAAAAGAGAAGACTTTGTCTCAACCAAATCTCTAGAAGAGGCAATATCAAACAGAAAAAAAATACGGACGGAGAAATTGTAAACTGGCTTAAAATATGTTGGATGAGGTTCAAAAGGAATGAACCTCACAAAATGTTTTATAAAATTAGTATGGAAGAAAATGCTCCATTTAAAATAATTTTTTTATTTGGAAAAAGGAAAGACCAAAAACCTCAGAAAAATTAATATGTTACCGCTTTATAAAACTTCAAGGAGCATAACAAGAGAGAAATATAACGATATGATAAGTTTATTACCTTATATACCACCTATTCACCATAAATATTTCAATATGCTAAGTGTAAAAGAAAACTAAGTTTAAAATATCTTTTTTTTATTTAAAGATCTTAACGAAGTAATTTTCATTTTTATATTTTTAATATAACTGAAATAAACTCTTAATAAACTTAGTTATTCGTGTATTTAAATGTATTCATTTTAACTATTCCTTTTTCCATAAAAATCCATTTCAGTAAAGCTTATTTATATAAAAATATGGACTTAAATTTGCTCTTGTTTTTACTTCTTGTAATATGTTATTTTTGAAAGTGGTATAAGTCCATGTGGAGCTAAAAAATCGTTTATTTTGTAAAATAATGTTAGTAATTACTATTTCATAATAAAATTTAAAAGGATTATAGTTTAAAAACATCACTCGAATTGATTAAAGTTGGCCAATATTTTTAAATTAACTTAAATGCAAACCCTTAAATATCTCAATATATGAAAAAATGGACTTATACCACTTTCAAAAAAACCAGCTCATATATATATATATATATATATGTATATATATATATATATATATATACATGTGTATGTGTGTACATATAAAGTATGATAAAGTATGTTTTTTAGGTTAGATAAAACTTTCGATAGGAATTCAATTTAAAGATTTATCACGCTTAAAAAAACACCTATATATACATACATACATATATATATATATATATATATATATATATATATATATATATATATATATGATTATTATTTTAAAGTTAAATATTTTAACTGTCCAATTCGAATGTTGCTATTAAAACCTTTTTTTCCAATATGGTTTTAAAAAAAGTTCGAACCCCGTACCAGAATCGATACGATTCCTCCTGTACGAAATACTTTATTAACAGGCTATAAACATATTGGAAATTGCATTTCGAAACTTTATCCATTTCGAGTCGTGTTCATCATACGCCGAATACTGTTTAGGCCTCTGGGAATAAACAAAATGTATTTTCGTGGATTTCGACGAAGTCCACTACAAGCTCGTATCCTCTTTCTTAAATCTTTATTGGATTATATCGAAAACGTAACCATATCTTTAACATTAAGCTCTATCAGATTGGAGATGATATACTATTACAACTGTATCAGAAGATATAACAGATGTTGCAAGTATAGGTACAATGAAGCGCGATGTTCAAATAGATTAATTTATATATTTGGTTTAAGTACTATGATTTAGAACGACTGTGAAATGTTACTTGATAGTTTGGATTTTATATACGCACGATGAACGATACATAGTTCCTTATTCAGAAAATAGAATTAATTATTTCTATTTTACATTCAGAAAGTCAATTTTTTTTACTTCGAGTGTATTTTTTATGAAATAAAAACGCACACTGTTTATTATTATATAAGGTCATCCAAATGTAACACCTAGATTTGTGTTTTATTAAAAAAATTGTATAGGGAAACATGTGTATAGTTTCTTTTATTTCTTTTTAATAAAACATAAATCTAGGCGTCACATTTAGATGACTCTATATAATAAGTATCTGGTATGGAAGTATTGTAATCAAAAAATTGTTTATTCTTTTTTTATGTTATAAATTATCAAACACTCAAAATTAAATTAAAATATATTAGTCAATATTGGAATGCTCTTCATTCTAATATTTTCAAATCATTATATTATTTAGTGAAAGTATTTAAAATCAGATAGTTAACCCTTTAACTGTTTATGTCGAGTATACTCGTCAGAGCGAAACGAAAATTTTTCGCATAATGTCGAGTATACTCGTCGTGAAGATAAAAAAAATCGCATTCGTATTATTATTAAACGAATCAACTGTAATTTTTTTTCCCTGAAAAAGAGCAAATAAAGATCTTTTAAAAAATGTACATTTTAGAATATTCGTTAGTCTGGCAACCTTATTTATTTTAATACACAATAGCTTGTATTAAGCTGAAATAACAAATTCTGGGGAAGTACCATTACAAACGATTTTTTTTATCAATGAAATAAATTTTGTTTGTTAACAACGAATAAAAATATATATTTTCTAAAAAACCAACACGCAACTTTTGATTTTTAATCATAATTGCCTACTTTTATAGACAGAAACATTTTACTCTGTTTATGTCGAGTATACTCGTCTTCGCTGGAAAATAATTAAGCAGGCAGAAAAAGTTTTTCGAAACAAAATTAAACAGTTAAAGGGTTAATAAATAAATTTCTTATTAAACTTCCTACCTATGAACATTTAATCCTAAGTAGGAGAATTATTACTAATATAATCCAAAAATATTATTAAGGGGAAGGGAAACACTCACCAACCACCTTAAAAAAGTTTATTTGGATTTTTTGAATTTTTCCCAGATCGAGAAAGATGATTGAAAATAAATATGAAGACCTAAAACAAATTATATGAAGACACATGACAAGCATCGGGGTATAAATATATCATAAACCCCTAGGTAGGGCAAAGATAGGGCAGGAAATTATCAAAGGTCGAATTACATTTAAATCATTTAAAAATCGAAAAAAATCAATATATTAATTTTTATAAAAATTTGTTTGTGTTTATATTATATATAATTATATTTATATATATATAATATAATATATATATATATATATATATGTATATATATTATATATATATATATAAATATATATATATATATATATATATATATATATATATATATATATATATATATATATATATATAAATATATATATAAACAAGTTTGACTTTTCGTTTGAAAGTCAGTTAGATGGCTGTATTTTCTTCTAATTCAATTAACCTTCAAACCGATTTCACATCTAGATGGAAAAGCTCTTTTTATTGTCACTATTCGTGTAGATAAGGTATATACGTCTATGAATGCCCTAGTTTTTCGTGAGCTTTGTGTGATTATATTTTGTAAATTAAATTTTGGTAACAACATTAAGATTCTTTTTTTTATTTAATTCAATATATATATATATATATATATATGTGTGTGTGTGTGTATGTATATATATATATATATATGTGTGTGTGTGTGTATGTATATACATAAATAATCAAAAAAATATAAGAGAAAATATTAAAACCAAACATTTGTTCTAGTTCTAATAATAACTAATCGAAACGCATGTAATCTCATAAAAGTTGAAAATAATGAGCACGGTAATAATTTTCCATTACTGTAAAATAAAACTAAAAAAAAATATAGAAAAAGTATATTCCGCAAAAGAGAATTATAAAGCCATTTAAAATCGAGTTTGAAACTTTACTTTTACGAAAGCTTCGTAGGTATGTACGAACGTATATTATACGAATATACGTAACATGTGAGACCGTGCACTATAAGTTTCAAAGTCTTGGACTTGAATTTATTTATATCAAAGTTTCTACACGAATTTTATTCACAGAACTCGAGCTATAAAGCATATCATGTTCATCAAATCGAATATATTTTACACACAAGTTTGCGTAAGCGAATTTAACTGTCGAATATAAAACCAAATGACCACCACAAATAATATAAAATGTTATCATGAAATCAGTCATTGGTCCAATAAAATTTTGATTATGATAATATAAATCTTATATTAGATTTCAAATATTTAAGTATAAATAAATAATACCGTTTATTAATTATTTATAGGTAATAATGTAAGACTAATTGCAATATGAATATTTTTTTTCATAACGACTCTATTAGAATCCACAGTAGAAAATCCAACTTCTTAAAATATATATAAACTTCAATGTAATAATTTGCGTTGCGATTAATTTATACAGTTAAGAATTTTAAAGCGCTTTTATAACTTTGTACTCTTGTACAGAATTTAATAATTAATTTAGATATGCAGTATCAACAAACATTCATTATAGTCGTATTATTCAAATAAGAATAACTCTCCGTCAAGTCTTATCATCAGACATAAATCGTTTTTTGTACATAAAATATTATATCGTTAATTTCATATTTTTAAAATAGCACATATGTCGTAATAGACACACACACACACACACACACACATATATATATATATATATATATATATATATTTAAATAAAATAATCTATTATACTAATAATTAAGAAATTGTATTTTATCTAATTTTTGAATAAAAATAAACGATTTGAAAAAGTCAAAATAATTAAATAAAATGCGACATACATATTCGAGGCTCGTTTGATAAGTATAGTAAAAAGTAAGAAAAACTAAATTAAACAATTTAATTAATTAAATTAAACAATAAATAAATTTACCATACTTATCAAATGACTCTCGTATATATATATATATATATATATATATATATATATATAGAGAGAGAGAGAGAGAGAGAGAGAGAAGAGGGAAAGAGAAAGTCACCCAAATGTGACTCCTAGATTTGTGTTTCATTAAAAATAAACTATACACATGTTTCTTTTTAATAAAACAGAAATCTAGGCGTCACATTTGGATGATCCTATATATATATATATATATATATATATATATATATATAGAGAGAGAGAGAGAGAGAGAGAGAGAGAGAGAAAGAGAGACTCATCCAAATGTGACTCCTAGAATTGTGTTTCATTAAAAATAAACTATACACATGTTTCTTTTTAATAAAACAGAAATCTAGGCGTCACATTTGATGACTATATATATATATATATATATATATATATATATATATATATATATATATATATATATATATATATAATCACATCATTAAGCCCATATCAATCCACTACTGGACGAAAGCCTCAATGAATGCTACCATTCACTGGTATTTGGTCATATTCACCACGCTGACCAGGCGGATTGATGAAGATTTTTTTATTCGGGTTTTACTCCCTTCTCGACAGTTATTTTTTTTACAATATGAGGTTGTCGGCCTTTATGCTCAACCCTCAAAAATGAGGGACTGTATATATATATATATATATATATATATATATATATAAATATATATATATAATTTTTCAAATAGAAAAATATACAAATTAAGAAAAAATCTTTTATTCACTATCTGAACGATTTATTCACTTTTATTACTTATGTAAGTAACTTATTTAATAATTTATTCGATTTTCAGTTCATTTATGAGAATCAACGAACATCAAATGATTAACTGGGAATCAATAGATATAAAATGAAGTTTAAAAAGGGATATGAATATATAAAAAAAAATATGCGGAAAGAAAATTAATAGATCGTTTGAATTGGGAAAATTGACAAGTCTTTATCTAGCAAGAATTGATAAGTTCTGAAAATATATGTATGTGTGTATATATATATATATATATATATATATATATATATATATATATATATAGAGAGAGAGAGAGAGAGAGAGAGAGATACAAAAAAGATATAGGTTAAAATATAAACAAAGCATTATCAGTACTATATTTCTCTACCGCAACACAACGCTTGATTTGCAACAGAGGAAAAGCTCTATTTATATGAGCACGAGTGGTAAATGTAACGAATGTCCACGTTCACACACACACACACACAATGTTATCAGACGTCATGCATCGTAAAGCTCCAGCAGCCGCTGATGATAGCACAACCACGTGTTTATTCATGACGCACCGCAATAGTATATGTGACATGTGGGTGGAATTGATTACAGGCTTGGACTTGTGTCTTAATATTTGTAATATTGGACCGAATATTTATTAATAAGATATTTATAGGCATCTTTCATGTATTACAATTATAATAAATTTATAATATAGATTGAATCGTTCTATTTTGTATCACGTTTGAATTTTAAATATTGATTAATTGATTTGTACTATCAGTGTTTTCGAATTTCTATTTATTTATTAAGAGGGTATTCTAGTCTAGAATTTCGAAAAAAATCGATTTATTTTTTACATATTTTCAAAGTTTAGACCTTTAAGAATATGTCCTTAAGAGAATTTTTCAAAATTCGAATTATTTTCGGAGTTATAACTATTTTTGTGACACGCCAACCAATTCGGTCTGGCCGGAACGAATCAATTTTAAACGTGTTTTTCTCGAAACTACTTCTTTCGACACGATTGACGTGATATCTCAAGTTCTAATGGACCGATTTACTTGAAATTTGATATAGAGCTTCTCAATATAACAGTGATTGCCCCCGCATAGGATTTTTTGAAAATTTTGTTTTTTACTATTTTTAAAAAATTCCGAAAGTTGAAAAAAATAGAGCAAAAAATGACTGTTTTTTTCACACTGCCATTTTACGAAAAAAAAATTTGTTTTAATTCCCTAGGCGGGGATACTACTACAACCTTCTTTTTCAATAATTTCAAAAAAAAATTATTTTCAAATAACCGGAAGGGTTGGAACCACGTCAACCATGAGACACCTTTTTTTTCGAGCACTCACTTTGCCAGCCTGTACCTTTTTCAATTTTGATTTTTTTGTTTTTAATAATACTTTTTTATACTCTTAAAATGTCAATAAATAACTGATAAAAAATGGATAATAAAAATATTTGTTTTTTTTATAGCACCCGAAAAAACACCTAAAATTCGTGCGTCTAGACTAGAATACCCCCTTAAAACTCACAATGATTAATGTACAACATTAGAAATACGAGTTGGTTATTCCTAATACAAAGATGCGTATCTTGAGATTTCATCTCGAAAAATATTTTAAAATTACTCATATAAAAATTTAAGAACATAAAGTCTTTACATTCAACTTGATTTTATATTTTTGAATTTTGATAACGATGGTCTTTTCGTCGATTTGAGTATCAATAAATTATTTACTTAATATTTGTGTATGAATAAAAAAAATCATACATTTTTCACTCAATCTCTATCAATATTTGTTTGCACATTTCTCTCGTTCGTAATATTCTAATTATGTTATTCGACCTTGTATCCTAACTACGACCCTGCACGATCTGTTTTAAACATATTCAATATATACGTTAAGCAGGTGGAGCTATGTGACAAGCGTGTGACACACGAACAATAGACTCCTAACGAGGTGTTGTCATTACGGCTACTCGTAACACCCCATCTGCGTTAGATATTTTAATAATAGCTCATAACAATATATGCCGCGACTCTCGAATAAAGGCTAACAATATAACGATTATAATCATTTACGGTTCTTTTAATTTAATATTGTGCCCGGGACGAAATATAAACGAATACATTTCAAACTCATTATTGAGTTCATTTTTAAATTTAGATTTTGAACATTTATGTGCTTTATAGTTAACGTACTTTATTATTTCGTGACAGATTTAATCCTGTTTTTATTCAAAATCGTTCAGAGAAGGAATTTAATTTAATTCCAGACAGTGTGTGTACTTTAATATATATTTATTTATTGTGTCCTTTTAAATATTCTTTACTTCCAGTTTCAGATTTTGAATAGCGACAGATTTTTTTTTTTAAATTAATTTGTATCAGAAAATATGAGACCGTTTTGCCCAGTATTACACTTTTAAGTATATATGAGGTTGTTTGATAAGTCCGTGTAAAAATAAAAACTGCTTCATTTTTTTTAATAAATCGTTTTTATTTTTCAACATAAATTTCTAAGATTTAATTTCTTCATCCAACGCTGCTATATGATTCTAAAAATCCCTTCCGAATAATAGGATTTGTCCAAGTCTGTAAAAAAGTCAATCGTTCCTGCAATCACCTTTAAATCACGAATAAAAATTTTAATAGAGCCAAATCTTCAAATTACAAAACAAAATAATAATCCGATGGAATATAAGTCAGGAGAATAACTGATTGTGAAACGATTTGGAACCCTATTTCCATTAGTTTATACTTTGCCACAACTGCTGAGGTGTAGCTGGTGCGTTGTCGTGATGAAAGAGGACTTTTTTATGGGCTAATCAAAAACGTTTTTCTTGCAACTATATTTTTTTTCAAACGATCTCAATAACAATGAATACATATTCCCAGCGATGTTTTTACCCTTTTACCAAATAATCGATAAAGATTATTCTCTTGCGAATCCCAAAAACAGCCGATATCACCTTCATCGCCGAAGGAATTGACCAATGAGCCTTTTTTCAAGTTTTTCCCCAGATAACCCATTATTTAGACTGCTCTCTGGTCTCAGGGTGTAGTGATGCATCCATGTTTCATCTACAGTGATGAAACGACGCTGCAATCCTGCGGATTTCGCTGAAACAGCTGCATTGTCTTCTTGAAACACTTCACACTTTCTCGTTTTAGGTCGATCGCGGCAATTTTTGCTTAGCTTTTCATGTCTCAAACGTTGGTGCAAAATCGCATATGTACCCGTTGATACGAGATGCCTACAAGATACTCAATAAAATTATCCCACGCACTTTCAAAAAACTGTCATCCATCACCATATCATGGATTTTATCAATGATTTCTGGAGCCGGTGACCTCAACCATTGTTTCCAGAACGTTCAACGTCTCTTGTGCTCATGATGGCCCATGTTTCATCCATGGTTATGAAACCACTTATAAATCGCTTTGTTCGAAACTGCAGAGTCACCATAATGTTTATCTTCACGCTTCTGTTTTTGCTCGGGTCCAAAGGCGTTTTGCCTTAATGAAGTAGCTTTAATCAAATTTTCGCGAGATTCGTTTTCGTCCATTATTTTTGACAATCACTACGATTTCTGCTATTCCAACGATTGTCAAACGACAATCAATCCAGACCGATATGTGAAACTTTTGTTCACCTTTCAAGAGTGCTACTAATTAAAAATAACCTCGATATGCACCAGTGGTGCCATCTTTCGGAATTTACTCGGACTTATCAAACGACCTCGTATTTTGTTTCGGAAAAAATATTAAATTCACAGTTTCTTATAATTGTCAGATGAACAATCCTAAATTTCTAAGATTTAATTGCCAGATAAAATTTATATGATTCTAAAAAGCTTTACACATATTGGGGAAAATTCAATAGAAAAAAATAAATATTTAAAATACATTTAAATCACGATTAAGATATAATAATAGAAATAAATAAAAATACAAATGACAAAATATTAATGTATGAAATATAATGTACAAAATATTAACTGATTGAACAATAATTCTTCATTTAATTATCTAAAATAGTTCTATACTTTGTTACACTAACATATTTATATATCAACTGACTATTTAACTTACCAAAAATTGAAATAAGTTAAAAATAAATGAATTTATTAAAGAATTTCTTAATTATAGACTAGAATGCATTTTTACATAATCCAAAGAACACAAAAGGTTGTATAGCCAGAAAAAAATAATTATTGAATTTATGTTGTTTTTTAAAAAAAATATTCAACAGAAATTCATGAATGTATAGTAATTAATAATCTATAATTGTCAATTTAAAAAAATTATAATCTACATCATACATATTGTTTATACTTGAATAAATTTTACAACTTAAATATTAATAAAATTTCCAGATGAATAATTTTCAACACACCTTTATAGGGTCAAGATTATTGGTTCAACATTCACGGCATTCATAAATTTACGCATCATTGATACAGAAATTTTATTTGAGAGAGAGAGAGAGAGAAGAGGAATAAATATATAGAAAACTATTTAAAAAAAACATTTAGGTTTTCCGAAGAAAATATTTAGTTTTTTTTTTTAAATTTGAATTTGAATCCAACCAATCATTTAAATATAGTTAATCTCTCAGATTTTAGATATCTTTTAATTTTACAGAATTATTTGCACTGAATCATTTATAATTTTTAATCTTATTTAATGAATACCCGATAAAAAATTCATTTACAATCAATGAAATAAATACATTTGTCCAAACAATCAACGATCATTATTTTGTATATTGTATTTAAATAATAATTTCAAGTGGATGATAATTAAATACTTTAATATAGTAGATGGTATCGATATTAAGTTATACTTTTAATGTTTATGATGTTAATCTACCGCTTTTATTTATGATGTTGATTTTTAAAAAGGACAAAAGTATTTATACTTTATCATGTTTATGAAATAATTAAAACATTTTAATTCAAATACTTTGACTATTTTAAAATATAATAATCCGAATAAAAAATAGCCCTGTTATCTCATAAACACATTTTTTTATTTAATTATTAATTGTTATAAAAAAATAATAAACAAATATCTCTCATTTCAATAAATGACGAATGTAAAAAAGTACATATTAATGTAAATACACAGACACTTTTCATTTTCATTCTAAATATAAATTGACGAAAGTAATGAACAGGAAATGGGTTGTGTTTTTTTATAGAAAAAGGGAATAATTTGTAACGTTAAAAGTACGAATACTTTGTAACGTTCTAAACTTTAGGTTTCCGCAGAGAAATTACATCTTGTCATTATTTTATCTCCGTTTTCGATGCTCTTTCCATCTGAGTTCTGTCACAGTTCTTTTAAAATTTATGAAATGCTGTCATCTCTCCGCATCGTCAGAATGATGTAAGGCAGGTCAAATACAATAAAATCGAATTATGCAGAGCGCCGATGCGAAACGTTGCAGCTGGAATTATTATTTTGAATAAACTGCGTATATTGAAAACCGATAACGTGAATTTATTAAATTCTAGACAATATTAATTTCGATTTTGTTATATTGTTGGATAGAATTTCGATAGAATGGTTTCTATAACAAGTATTTTTCAACTATTATATATATAATAAAATTCATTTTAAATGAAATAATAAAAAGTTTAATAACATTATAAGAAAAAATATTCGGAGAAAATATTAAAGAAATTTATCTACATAACATAAACTTTTTTTTAAAAAAAGACGTTTTTATTGAGTAAAAATGACAAATAAAAGTAACGTCTGTATTAATAAAATTGTGGTAAATATTTCATATAACAGCACAAATATGAATCTAATAATAGAAATTTTATTAGCATGTAGTTCTAACTTTAGTTCTACATAAAATAACTATAAAGTGTATATTACGATTATAACTAGTTTATATATTTTATATGAAAATATATGTACGTAAGCCATACAGAATTATTTTTTTTTAATGAATTTACTACAGAAACATGCAGTAGAAAATAATATGAAAATCGTAAAATTTCAAACTTAAACTAATTAAGATCAAAAATAACTGTGAAATTATATATATATATATATATATATATATATATATATATATATATATAAAGTAATTAATAGAAAATGTTGTTAATAACTGCAGATAGAGAGAACTAAAAATTTATTGTAGAAAAGTCCAAAGAACACAAAGGGTTGTATAACCAGAAAAAAATAATTCTTCAATTTATGTTGTATTTAAAAAAGTTTAATTTCTGTTTTATATATATATATATATATATATATATATATATATATATAAGAGTTGTGATAAAAAAATAGTGTGAATTTTTATTTTTTCAAAAATATTTATTTATTCATCAATTTTTATTTTGTCCCCTTCAAAGTAATCCCCCTCGGATATAATGCACTTGTGCCAACGCTTTTTCCAATCCTCAAAGCATTTCAAAAAATCATTTTTTGTGATCTTGTTCAGCTCCTCTTTCGATGCCGTCTTTATTTCCTCAATCGTTGCAAAACGCCGTCCTTTCATGGGCCTCTTCAGTTTCGGTAACAAGAAGAAGTCACAGGGGGCCAGGTCTAGGGAATACGGTGCCTGCGGCATCATTAGTGTGTTGGTTTTAGCCAAAAATTCGCGCACAAGCAAAGATGTGTGAGCAGGGGCGTTGTTATCATGGTGCAAAAGCTAATTTTTGTTCTTCTACAAATTTGGACGTTTCTGGCGGATTGCTTCGCGCAAATTGCGCATAACTTGCAGGTAATATTCCTTATTTACTGTTCTACCCTGTGGCAAGAACTCATGATGCACCACGCCCCTGCAATCAAAGAAAACTGTAAGCAAAACCTTCACATTTGATCGAACTTGGCGTGCTTTTTTTGGTCTTGGTGATCCGGAATGCCTCCACTGGGACGATTGAGTCTTAGTTTCGACGTCATAACCGTATACCCATGTTTCGTCACCTGTTATGACCCTGTCGAGTAAATCTGGGTCGTCGTTGACGTCATTCAATAGCTCTTGGGCGATGCTCATGCGACGGTTCTTTTGGTCGAAATTGAGCAATTTCGGAACAAACTTCGCTGACACACGTCTCATGTCTAAAACACCCGTTAAAATTGATTGGCACGAACCAAACGAGATGCCAATATCATCAGCAATTTCTCTAATGGTAATTCGACGATTCCCCAACACTATTTTCTTCACTTCTTCAACGTTCTCATCAGTTGTTGACGTGCTGGGGCGTCCAGAACGAGGTTCGTCGTTGGTGTCTTCTCGGCCTTCTTGGAAGAGTTTATACCACTTGTAAACATTTTTTGGCTTAAAGTAGACTCATCGTATGCCACTTTCAACATTTCAAGTGTTTTGGAGCACTTGATTCCATTTTTCACACAAAATTTAATGCAAACTCTTTGATCCATGATTTTCGACAGCGGAAAATCGTGGAGCCTGCAAAACACTTCTAACTTTTATGCCTCTCACCAACAAACTAAACATGCTACATAGCTGAAATTTGGAACATATATTCGAGACGAGTGTACAAACATAACCAAATAAAAAAATCGAAGATCGAACGGATGTAACCCGCTAAATTTCAAAATTCACCTTACTTTTTGATCATACCTCGTATATATATATATATATATATATATATATATATATATATATATATATATATATATATATATATATATATAAGTATGAATGTATAAATATATTTTTAATCGTATAAAGATTTAGAGTTTAACGTAGATGATAATATTTAAAAAAATAATAATATTACAAATAAAAATGATATATATTTTATTGCAAGATTAAAAACATTTATAATTCTTTTTATTCGATATCTTTTATGACTAAGCTATAGCTATTAAGTATATCTAATAAAAATCATTAATTATTATTAAAGAGTTCTGAAAAATTATGGGTGTGATCGGAATATTTTTTAAAAATATTTTCCTTATTTTTCCTATTATGTTTTTCATAGAAACTTTAACCAAAATGTTATACAAAGACACATTTCAAAATTATTAAATTAGTTTTGTTATCTCATAAATAAACATACATTGTTTTATGGGATTATTATAAAATCCAAGTATTGAAATAATCCCATTCGTTATTAGAATTTTATTAAAAAATAAGCAAGATAAGAATCGTTTTTAGAAATATTTTCCTTATTTTCAAAACTGTTTATTTTGCACAAACATTGTTTGGCGATAAAATTTAATTAGAAAATTTTCCTAATTACATATTTAATTAAAAGATCAAAAAAATAAGCATGTTTGATTAATGTGATTAATATAAAATTATATATAAGTATTAACAAAATACAATTTATTATTTTTATCAAATGTATCAATACGATAAGAATAATTCTTAAAACTCTTACCATGTTTTTCAATACGGTTTACTTATTAAAAAAATTATATTATAGATGTTTTAAATTATGAAAAATTCTAGAATACAAAATTTTGCAATCTACACAATCACATTTTTTAATACGTCTTTTACACAACTATTATTACTCAACACCAAACAGGAAGTTAACAGTAAGAGTTGAAAAGGTCGAGTTTGAGCTATCGCTTCTTTTGTGTTCAAACAATGTTTAGTTTATCCGAACATATGGCCGAATTAAAAAACGTTCAAGTTATAAACGACAACAAATCTTATGTATATATTAATTATGAAATGTTGTATTTGTAAGTCATCTCTAGGGTGAAATTGTAACTCTTAATTCAATTTATCGAATTGAGAACACATATGAAATCTAAAATAACTATTGTAAATAACTATTTACTTGGAAGTAAGACTTCACTATAAGGAAATCATACAAAGTTCATTACAAATAATGTTATTAAGTAGTTATTGCATGTGGTTATATAATTGTGCATAATGAGTTTTAATCGATTTAATAGAAGGATTGCTGTATGTTTATTTGATGCAAACTATCAAAAAAATTTATTTTTTTAAAAATAGACAGATATAAAAATTATCATTTTTGTGAAATGTGCAAACACGAAATACTTTTAGCATATAAATGTATATAAATTATATTAATTTATATCTCATTTATTTTTCTTTAACCAACTTTTTACTTATGTCTTTTTATTATAATCAAATATTAATAAATTATTTTAAAATAAAAATCATTACAAAAATTCTCAAATATCTGGAAAAAAATTGTCTGTTCAAAAACAGTTAAATCGGTATTTATAACAAATAGTTTTATAATTCAACCATTATTGATAGATATTTTCAGCATTATTATTCAAAAAAGTATTCTTTTTTTAGATGAAACGAATAATTAAAAATTGTTTATAATTTATTTTTAATTTATTAATATAATTATGGTCAATTGTATAGCATGTGTTTTTCAAAAACAATAACTAATTCCTATTCATTTTTATATATTAAACATCAAATTCTAGTCAGAATTCTTATTTAACATGTTTAAATTTTTTTAAGTAATAACAAATATAAATGTTTATCTTAATATAATAAAAAATGTATTATACGAGGTGTGATCAAAAAGTAAGGTGAATTTTGAAATTTAGCGGGTTACATCCGTTCGATCTTCGATTTTTTTATTTGGTTATGTTGGTACACTCGTCTCGAATATATGTTCCAAATTTCAGCTATGTAGCATGTTTAGTTTGTTGGTGAGAGGCATAAAAGTTAGAAGTGTTTTGCAGGCTCCACGATTTTCCGCTGTCGAAAATCATGGATCAAAGAGTTTGCATTAAATGTTGTGTGAAAAATGGAATCAAGTGCTCCAAAACACTTGAAATGTTGAAAGTGGCATACGATGAGTCTACTTTAAGCCAAAAAAATGTTTACAAGTGGTATAAACTCTTCCAAGAAGGCCGAGAAGACACCAACGACGAACCTCGTTCTGGACGCCCCAGCACGTCAACAACTGATGAGAACGTTGAAGAAGTGAAGAAAATAGTGTTGGGGAATCGTCGAATTACCATTAGAGAAATTTCTGATGATATTGGCATCTCGTTTGGTTCGTGCCAATCAATTTTAACGGGTGTTTTAGACATGAGACGTGTGTCAGCGAAGTTTGTTCCGAAATTGCTCAATTTCGACCAAAAGAACCGTCGCATGAGCATCGCCCAAGAGCTATTGAATGACGTCAACGACGACCCAGATTTACTCGACAGGGTCATAACAGGTGACGAACCATAGGTATACGGTTATGACGTCGAAACTAAGATTCAATCGTCCCAGTGGAGGCATTCCGGATCACCAAGACCAAAAAAAGCACGCCGAGTTCGATCAAATGTGAAGGTTTTGCTTACAGTTTTCTTTGATTGCAGGGGCGTGGTGCATCATGAGTTCTTGCCACAGGGTAGAACAGTAAATAAGGAATATTACCTGCAAGTTATGGGCAATTTGCGCGAAGCAATCCGCCAGAAACGTCCGAATTTGTGGAAGAACAAAAATTGGCTTTTGCACCATGATAACGCCCCTGCTCACACATCGTTGCTTGTGCGCGAATTTTTGGCTAAAACCAACACACTAATGATGCCGCAGGCACCGTATTCCCCAGACCTGGCCCCCTGTGACTTCTTCTTGTTCCCGAAACTGAAGAGGCCCATGAAAGGACGGCGTTTTGCAACGATTGAGGAAATAAAGACGGCGTCGAAAGAGGAGCTGAACAAGATCACAAAAAATGATTTTTTGAAATGCTTTGAGGATTGGAAAAAGCGTTGGCACAAGTGCATTATATCCGAGGGGGATTACTTTGAAGGGGACAAAATAAAAATTGATGAATAAATAAATATTGTTTGAAAAAAATAAAAATTCACCTTATTTTTTGATCACACCTCGTATACTTTATTTTCTTATTATATTGAATACATTTTTTTATATTGTTCTTAAAAACTATCTTAAATTTCTTGAATATATATATATATATATATATATAAATGAATTTTAAAACACTAATATCTAAAATGTTTATGTTTATGGTATCCCTCAGGAGATCCGTAAACCGTAGCGTAGAAATGTTTGTAATGTTATTTGTAATTTCTCATAAACAATGCTTTAATGTGTATTAGTAATGAAACAAGAATTATTCGACTATAGAGAAGATCAGTGACCTGCTTCGACCCTCTTTGATCTTTGGAAATTTGTGATAAGTTCATTAGTGTAAACATAAACTTTAGTTGTATGTACACTGAAGACATATTTTTATCAATTAGCTAATTGATAGCACGCAATCGAATAGTTCATAACAAATTTTTTTTTAAACATTTTTTTAAATTAATTATAAATTGTATATATGATATTTAATTTTTTATAATTTCCATGTTTTAACTGTTTTAGCTATTCTGTTTATTACTAATGATAAATCTGAAGTCATTTGAGAGTTTTAAGTTTGATAATTAGCAAGAAATACATTTTTTTCCAATTTTGAGTATTATACTCATATAATTATTTTATACAAATTATAATTTCAGTTTTTTTTTAGTTTTTAGCAAAAATAGTCGAGTATAAAGTTTTTGTGAAGACTGATTTATAATCATATAAACTTTTATTTACATTAATCATATTTTTATAATAATTAAAGTTGAAAAATTCTTTACAAATATCTAACAAAGTATAAAAATTATTTTTATATAAATACATTATTATAGAATAAAAAATATAACTTGTAAATTCACTTATATGTATTTAATATCAATTATTCAAATTTATATTCGATTTTAAAATTCATTTTAGATTATAAATCGTTATAGTGTACTTTATTTCTTTTTTATCACAAAACATGGAATTAATTTTAATCTATTTTTTCTGACCTGTCTTCGAGTAAACTCCAAATCATTTTTTTATCGCTATGATTATCTAGTGTTCGATATGTAAATATCATCTATTTAATTTTTAGTAATTATTTATTTTTGAAATTAAAATCTTGAATAAAAAAAAACGTTTGAAAATTCCTTTCAGCAATATTTGTCATATAATTAATTTCATTCAAAACGTTATTTTTATTTGAAAAATTCCTTTTAGAAGAAAAACTCAGTTGCATATACGATTCATATTTAAAATTGAACGTAAATTCATTTATATTTATAAAATTGATTATTACTTTTCAAGATTAATCAATAAAAAGTCAAAAGTTATCCAGATAACTTGTTTATAACTTCTATCATTATTTCTTAAAATAAATTGTTTATTTCACATGAATTTCCATATGAACAGAAAGTGCAATGATTATTTTGTTTTGAAAATAATGATTGCAATTTAGGTCAATGCGATTTTATACATTTTATTTTAAATTTTAACACTGTTGAAATATTTAACATAATCGGTCTTCAATAATAGCAATTAAAAAAGAATTGTTATTTTGTATGGATTTTATATTAATTTATACTCGAGAATCAAAAGTCAAATCAAATATTTACATATTTGTTTATGAACAAGGAATGAACGTATATAAATAATGTTATTATTCATGAAATATAAAACATTTAATCCGTTTTAAACTCCTTAAGATCAGAAGATTACCTTTATACATACACGTTTATAACCTTCGCTCTACATCAATCGATAGCCTGTTTTTTTCATATTTTTTCGAGGTAGTTACGGGTTTTTTTCGAATATATTTTATACTTAAAAGGTATTTTACATGAGTTTAAACAGCTATTTTTTATTTTTTGTTTAGACACTTTCATTATTGGAAAACATATTTTATGTAAGGTAAATATTATATTTTGAAAAGATTTTCATACATATTTAAATGTGTTTTTATTTTTTGCCTAAATAGTATAGAAAATTACAATATATATCGATGAACTATTTTAAAAGATAACAAGAATTTTATTTAGAAGATGATACTAATTTATATTTTTTCTACAATAAAATTATTTTAGACAAACAATACAGTTATTTCTAAAAATGAATGAACTATTAATTAATTCTAATTGATATTTTTAAATATAATCAATTTATAAAACATTCTCTAAGATTCACATTAATTGATTTTTTAATTTTTATTTTATTTTCCAGGATTGTTATTAACATACAAATTATATCCCTTCGTTGACTTCATTTTATTAATCATTTATTTGAATTGTTTTCTCAAGTTATATATATATATATATATATATATATATATAGAGAGAGAGAGAGAGAGAGAGAGAAAGAGAGAAACCCAGAATAACTATTTTAAAATACAATAAAAGAGAATTATTGATAAAATGGCGACTAAATTGAATATTTTTGCAATAAAATTATTTTAGATAATCAGTGCATTTTTTTCATGTACACTGTATATTATATATTTATAAATTCTAATTTACTTAACAGTTTATTTGATCGTCACTATGTTTAATAGCATCTTTTAAGCTTGAGAAAGACAAAAGTAATCTCTAATGTCATTCTACTAAAACTAACTCTGTCACTAACTCTTCACGACTCCCTTATGAGACCAACTACAAAATGTAATATCCAACATGACGTTTAAGTAAGTAAAATACACGATGTTGATGATCTGTATAGACTATTTAGAGAGATAATAATTACTTGAAAATGTTTTGTAGAATAATTATATATATATATATATATATATATATATATATATATATATAATTTTAATATAAACAATTACTAATTATTTAAAAAATAAAATAAGTATACAAATTCACTCACTATTACTTAATCAAGTTTTATAATTGTTGTTAAATATTTTTTCAAATATACTGCAGGGCATTTATATATATATATATATATATATATATATATATATATATATATATATATATATATATATATATATATATATATATATATGAGAGAGATTATCTTTGCAACTAGTCAAAAGGTTTATATGAATGCACGAATAAAAACATAAAACGGAAATACAAACGATATCACTTAAAAGAACATAGACAGAAATCTCATTACACAAATATATCCGTGATTCAAAATTGTATTTTGCATAAAGGAAAGTTCCACGAAGTTTATACACGATATGTTATCAGGTAAATTATTTTAATTCAATAGACATATCTGTGCATCTGTCAGTTAATAATATACCAGATGTTGCCAAGTAAACTAAACACAAAAATCTAAAAATAAAATAGCTTCTGAATGAGTCAAATTAATTTGGTAACAAATGTATGTTTTGATGCATTTTTTTCAAATAGAAGTACATTTAATAATCGGTATATAATTAAAGGATTAGAATCATGTTTATTTCAATTCATGTAAAGATTTATTGAAATAATTTAACTATCCATATATAAAAAGGTAATTAGCATTTTTGTTGTACTAGATAATTATTTTTTAATTAATATGTGTTATCCAATATATATTTCCATTTTAAAATAAAAAATAATACAAAGAAAAAAAATAATCAAAAATGATATCTCATACAAATCACTTAACTATTGGAGATTAACATTTCAATCTCTCTAATTCATACTTTCATTAAGTTTCTTTCGTTCTAGAGAAATATTCATTTGATAAACTTTTTATAAATATTAATAAGAATTAAGTATTAATAAGAGATTAAATTTAGGAATTGTTCAAGCATATAAAAAGTTGTTTTTTAAAAAATATATTTGAGTATTAGAGAAAATATGTAATTTGTATTAGAAAAAGAAAAATTAATAATATTAGGTTGGCAAGTATCTCCCTTCCGCTTTTTTTTTGTACATAGCCGCGAAATTCAAAAGACCAGAAGGCGGAAGGGAGATATTTGCCAACCTAATATTTGTAATAGAATGTGGTATTAATAATTTATACATATATATATATATATATATATATATATATATATATATCTTGAAATGTTCAAAAATAAATAATATCTCTGAAAATTATTATAATTTTTTAAAATATTTTTTATGAAATAAATTAAACGTATAATAACCAATATTGAAATACATAATTTATTAATAAATCAGTTCATAGTTTTCGTCTAATGTATGATCAGATTTTTTTAAAAACTATACGTTATCAATATTTTAAAAATACAACACAACTGATAAACTAACAATACTTATTATATAAAATCTTTGCATGAAAGTTAATCTGGTCAATTTTGATTAAACTTGTATTAAGGGGTTATACGCACTTGCGAGGCGCAAAAACGACGTTTTTTTAGGAATTTTTTTTAGAAACAGTATTTATTTTGCAATTACAATTTATGGTTATTTGAATAGATCCTACTTTCAAGAATAAAATAACATGTCGATCATAAAAAAATATTAAAGTGCACCGCTCCTGCAGACGATATCCCGAACGACCTCCAAAAAAAGGCGCTTGGCGGTGATCTCCATATCGGCGGTTTGGATTATTTGAAATCAAAAAATATGGTCAATTCTTTTAAAGGATAGATTAATGCAAGTATTGAACGAAGGAATAATAAAAATTTTCATTTTTGACAAAATGGCGTCTACTTGAAAAAAATTTTTCGTTTTTTACTAAAATTTTCGCTCCAAATTGTTTAAAAAAAATAGTAATAATTTTTGTAAACCTTATTCCTTCGTTCAATACCTGAGGAATATATTTGAGAAGATTGTGTGAAAATTTGAGACCGATCGGTTCAGCCATTTCTGAGATATCGAGATCACCGACTATGAAAACACCGTTTTGAGATAAACGCGTTTGAAGTTTCAGAAGTAGTTTACACATAGTTAAAAATTTGATAAAAATTCAGGTGTATGTCCGAAAATATTTATCGGATTTACTTCAAATTTTCAGAGAATATACTCAAATATATGTGCATTCCGAAAATGCAAAAAAAAAATCGATTTTTTGAAATTTCTAATTGCGTATAACCCCTTAAAACTGTTTACAATTTTTGTATTTCTGGACATTCTGAAAAATGCAAAGGTGATCTAATGATGAATAACAGGACAAACAGACAATGAAATCGTAGATAAGAAAATAAACGATTTTAGTTAATTACATTTTTAAATGCTAGTTAAAATAATTCCGATGCAAGTGCATATTAGAAAAATAAAACGTCAACTAATAACTTGAAAACTATATAATTTTCCTATAAAATTAACTCCGATATTAAAAAACGGATTATATAGAGCAACGTGAAAAAAAACGTGACCTATTTTTATACGATTTGATTCGAAAATAAAACAATTTTATTAATAAAAACATTTTACGTTGACAGTTGCTTATAATTATTTTCTTTGATGATATTTATAAGATTTTTACTGCGTACATTACAAATCAAACAAGAATCAATAATGACATAAAGGTTGTAAGTGGTTTTAAAATAAGTCTATTGTTTATTTTTTAATCCAAACATGTGGCACGATTATATGCAGCGGATGATTGATGGAAATATACTGATGTTGTGATTTGAACAGTATTTCTTATACTCGTACATATCAAATATTCGCAAGATTCTCAACAAAAGCGATGCGCATAGGTGTTGAGTTTTAATCAAAAAAATATCATCTTTGTGTGTATACGTTTTTAACTTAAAACGAGAATGAATTCTTAATCAAATTTATTCATGTAAAATTTCGTATCGATAAATCATTGTGTTTCAAGAAGAAATGTGTAATAAATTACGATGGAAATTTATCTTCGCGTTTAATCATTTTCGTACTGATTTAAATTATAATCCTACTCTTTTGACAATGTTTATCGAAAATGTATTAAATTGTAAAACTACACGTTCATTTACACGTTTTATTAAATTTTATAATTTTAATACAACTATGAATAATTATTGATAGTAATTTACAATATCTTTGTATTAAAAATAAATTCATTCGATTCTATAAAAAAATTAAAAAATATATTCGACCAGTAATACTAGTTTTATTTTCATTTTCCACTTACATATATATAATTGCTCCAGACATTTCGCAACCACAACTAATTTAAAATTCAGTTTAATCGTCGTTTCGTTTTTATTACTCATGACACTATTGTTCCATTTATTTTCTGTAGATGTAGAGCCCCTCATACTACAATTTATATTTAAATTTTAATAGTACAAAATAGGTTCTAGATACTTATCTCGAAAATTGGGTATAAAAACACATGTTCAAATTTGAATTAAAAATTCAACGATCAATTATATGATATTAAACATGATTATACAATAATAACTTTTAAACTAAGTTAAATTATCGTCTAGAGGGTTACTGTTTAGTTAAGGGTAAACTATATATCATTTTGTGACTTAGATTTTAATAATTTAACTAACGTATTTCAAAAATATTACTTTAATTTTCGATATTAGTAAGTTAATGTATACGGATTCGAAAAATTGTAATTATATACCATGTGTATAATGCCATACATACATACAGATATATATATATATATATATATATATATATATATATATATATATATATATATATATATGTAATTACATACTGTTGTTCATTTTTAGTAAGAAAATTAATCAAATTATTTATATATTATGTGTATTAATATACATGCAAACATTTTCATTCATAAATGAAATTAATTCTTGTCAGATAATAAATGACTGAAACAAAATGATTAAAAAATTAAACTAGTTTTTTATAAAATATATACAATGTGATGAAATACAAATTAAATTTACAATAGAATCACTTTTCCCTTTTTAAATATTTACTAAATTTTACATAATCGTGTGTATATAATAATTAATATATTTTGTATTTAATAGAATCAAAAAATCATGTAATTTATTAATTTTGAATGTATTTTATTTGTGTATATATATATATGTAGATATGCACATAAGACTTGTCATAAGGAATTTTTTTTGATTCGTTATTGGTTTCCTAACAGCACTGATTTAATTAACCCTTCCAATCATATCTAATCAATCATGCGGCAGTATTCAAATCATTTCAATTCTGTTTATGTAATAACTTTATTACAAATCATCAAGCTGTTCTGTCACGTGAGAACAACATTAAAAACATGAAATCGCAATTTTAAAAATAACTCATAATAAAAGCTTAGTTACATATATATATATATATATATATATATATATATATATATATATATATATATATATATAATATTTTAATGGTGTGTTTCTTTATTATTATAATTTTAATAAATAAAATACATACAAACTTATATATATATATATATATATATATATATATATATATATATAAACATCATGCAAGTAAGTAATTTAACATCATTAATTTTAAATACTATGTAAGAAATGATTATAATAATTGTATGTATATATATATATATATATATATATATATATATATATATATATTACTATTATAAAATTCAAAATTTAAATTAGTAAAATTTCTCAAATTATCATCTAATGAAACCCTTACAACTACAAATAAATGATGAGAATAAGAGCACGAAATATTATCAGAGGCTAAGTAATTATACATATATATGCATGTATATATACATATGTGTGTGTGTGTGTGTTTACAGAGAGAGAAAGAGAGGATATAGCGTCAGAAATCAATTAAAAAACTTAAAATATAATTCTAAGCATAATCATAATAATACGTTATAAAAAAAACTCAACACTACAACTTCTAAGTTTCAAATTTAACTTGTGACATTCTTGCATGCTTCTCTGGTTCAATAGATGAATGTCGATTTGATGCAATAAACTATATGAAGAAACAATGAGCATACACAAAAAAATCAGGTATTCATAAAATGTTCAAGAAATATTTGAATATTCTATTTAACTAGATCAGGAACTATTTTAATATACTTAAAATAAATAATCTGTATGAGTATTATTACATTGTATGTTGAAAAAAATGATCTTGAGAAATTTTAAAACAATCTTACTTTGAGTAATTGCTGATATATGAATAATCACTCTACGTGTTTTATGTTCGAGTGATAAAATTACTGATAAAAATGAATCTTTAGTTTTAATTTGTTGACTTAAGATTATACATATGAGCGTAAATATGTGTATTAATAAATGTAAATATACTTAAGTTATAATTATGTACAAATACTTAAACGTTTAGATACTTTTAAAATCATGTATATATATATATATATATATTAAATTTTTAAAATAGTTAAACATATTATGTAAATTTTGTAAAATATATATATATATAAATAAAACGACTTCCAATATCTGAAAAAAATATTATCCCAATTATTTTCATATTTATAGTGACTATGGTTCATAAATAAATTGCTGTTGCTATTGCTAATAAATAAAACTATTTTTAAATTGTTTGATTCATCTAAAGATATCTAATAAAATATTTTCCCAAAAGAGTGCATAACTAAAAGATCAATTTCTATCAAAAATAAGACAATAATACGAGGTTGTTTGATAAGTCCGTGTAAAAATAAAAACTGCTTCATTTTTTTGAATAAATCGTTTTTATTTTTCAACATAGTCTCCTTTTAGGCTTATACACTTCATCCAACGCTGTTCTAGTTTGTTGATCCCTTCCGAATAATAGGATTTGTCCAAGTCTGTAAAATAGTCATTCGTTCCTGCAATCACCTCCTCGTTCGAATAAAATCTTTGTCCCGCGAGCCATTTCTTCATATTAGGGAACAAATAATAGTCCGATGGAGCCAAGTCTGGAGAATAGGGGGGATGTGAAACGATTTGGAACCCTATTTCCATTAGTTTTGCGGCCACAACTGCTGAGGTGTGAGCTGGTGCGTTGTCGTGATGAAAGAGGACTTTTTTGTGGGCTAATCGGGGACGTTTTTCTTGCAACTCGGTTTTCAAACGATCCAATAACAATGAATAATATGCACCTGTAATGGTTTTACCCTTTTCCAAATAGTCGATAAAGATTATTCCTTGCGAATCCCAAAAGACAGTCGCCATAACCTTCCCGGCCGAAGGAATTGTCTTCGCCTTTTTCGGAGCAGATTCTCCCTTGATAACCCATTGTTTAGACTGCTCTTTGGTCTCAGGAGTGTAGTGATGTATCCATGTTTCATCTACAGTGATGAAACGACGCTTAAAGTCCTGCGGATTTCGCTGAAACAGCTGCAAACCGTTCTTGCAATACTTCACACGATCTCGTTTTTGGTCGATCGCGGCACCCACCTGGCGAATAGCTTTTTCATGTCCAAATGTTGGTGCAAAATATTATGTACCCGTTCACACTAGATGCCTATAGCACTAGTAATCTCACGCACTTTCACTCTTCTGTCATCCATCACCATATCATGGATTTTATCAATGATTTCTGGAGTGGTGACCTCAACAGGGCGTCCAGAACGTTCAGCGTCTCTTGTGCTCATATGGCCACCCGAAAATTTTGAAACCACTTATAAACCGCACTAATCGAAGGTGCAGAGTCACCATAATGTTTATCAAGCTTCTGTTTAGTCTCCTGAGGCGTTTTGCCTTTAATGAAGTAGTGTTTAATCAACATGCGAAATTCTTTTTCGTCCATTATTTGACAATCACTCGATTTCCTTGATTCCAACGATTGTCAAACACAAAGGAATAGACCGATATGGCTGAAACTTGATGTGTGTTCTTCCAAGAGGTGCTACTAATTAAAAATAACCTCGATATGCACCAGTGGTGCCATCTTTCGGAATTTACACGGACTTATCAAACGACCTCGTATATAAAATATTTTATCATATTAAGTAATCTTCATCCCATAAATGAGTTTACAACTAATCAACTATGTTGAGTATATAATTGAAAACTTCTATTATACAAAATTCTATAAAATCGTATAAACTAAAATAATATTACATTTGTTATGAAATCATTTTAAAATAAAACGGATCGGAAAAGAAAAAGATCATAAATCATTTTAGGAACGTAATGTAGATTTGAATTTGTTGAAAATACTTTATGGTATGTATGTATTAAGCGCAGAAATATGCCGGCGGAGGTAAGTACCGGTTTTCATTTTCATGGAAAGTGATTCATGAGTACATTTTCACAATAGGGGACGAAAATATCAACCGAAAACAAAAAAAAAGCTACTCTTTGTCGTGAAATGTCTGTTTGAATATAGAATGAATGTTTTAAGTATATTTATTATGGGATTTTTTTATTTTCTTAACCGTTAGTTATATTTATTTATGAAAATCCTTACCCTATATATTATATATATATATATATATATATATATATATATATATATATATATATATATTTGTGTGCGTATATAATTACATGAGACGCATATGTTTTTACTCCAAACAACGTAATTACTTACGTATCAAATAAGAAGCACACTAATAAAAATTTACTGTCTCTACACTTTAAAAGCAGTTAATTATTCTATAAAGAATTTAATTACTATGGTTTTATGTAAGAGAATTTATTTACGTCAATTTTTTTATTTATTTATATGAGCGTTAAACTCAGAAGTTTATTTTTGAAATAATTAAGACGTGACACTTCTACAATTTTGTATAATAAAGATGATTTAATAGGGAATGTACGTTTTATCTTTAATATACTAGTCCATACTCGAATTTATAATCATTTTAAATGATATTTTATACAAAATATTTGGAAATAATCATGTAAGTATTTAAAAGAAGATTTATGAGTAAAAAATTTTTAGAAAGATTTGTTTATATGAGAAAAATTATGAAATTAGTATAAAAATTTAGATTGTAGAGATAAAATAACGATTTAATAATAAATAAATATTTATAAATCTATCATATTAAAAAATATATATTTAAAGAAAATATTAATATAATCTTTAATTAAATAATATTTTAAAACTTACTTATATTTTCTAAAAAAAATTTTTTACAGAAGTAATTACATTATTATTTTTAATAGATATGAAACGATTACAACTACAGTGGCTCAAAGTGAAACTCATACAGAGTTATGTTTCCAATAATTTTACGCATATATTTTAATATAATAACAATTTTCTTTATTTTTTTTTTTGCTTAATTTCTTTATTAAGGTTATTTTTATTATATTTGAAAATTTCAATCGTAAATTAATATTTTTACTCCAGAAAAAGTAACAATTTCTGAAAAATGAACAAAAAATACATCAAAATGAAACTCATACAATAAAAAATTATTTATTCAATTAAAATTTACAATGGATTGAATTATTTTAGTACTTAGTAGAGTAGCCTCTATTAATTTTTATAGCCTTTAAAAGATTTAACTACTTTTTCACAATAAGCTAGATCAATTTTTCCCCATTCTTCTAATAACGCTTTTTTAAATCATTGTTATTAAGAATAGTGTGTGTTCTAATGGAAACTTTTAAATGATTCCATAGATTTTCAATCATACTTATATCAGGTGATTATGGTGGTGTTTCCAGTACTTTGGGGCAGTTATATAACAACCAACTACGTGTTTTATAAGCTTTGTGCTTGGGGTCGTTGTCTTGATAAAAATTAAATGTTTGTAAAATCACAAGTTTTTGAGCACTGGCTTTCAAATTTTTTCTTAATAGAACAATATAAACATTTTACTTCATAATGTCATCTATAAAATTAAATTTCCAACCCCTCTCGTAGACATACACCCCCATACCATAACATGACCGCTCTTATGTTTGACTGTAGAATGTAAGTGTTTTAAAAACATTTCTGTATTTGGTTTTTGCCATACATTATTTCTCCCATTGGATCCAAATAAATTATTTTTGCTTTCGTCCGTAAATAAAATATCTTTTCAATAATCAAAACTCTTATTAACATGTTCCCAAATGAAGCTCAACCTTTTGTTGCGATTAGCTAGATTAATGAAATTTTTTTCCTGGCAATAGGAGCATGAAACCCATTTTTATTTAGTATATTGCGAATTGTTTGGGGGCTTACTTTTTCATTTAGATACTGTTTAACTTCTAAAGTCAATTTGCGTCCGCTAATTTTCGAATTTTCTTTAATTTTTCGTAGAATTCAACGCTCGTCATGGTCATTAAAAATCTTGCGGAGACTCTTTCTGACTTTATTGTCAACATTTTGGCCGTTTTTAAATCTTTTTATTATAGATTGCACTATAGTGTGGTTTCTATTAACTGTTTTCCCAATTTCCCGTAGAGTTTTTCCATTTTTGTAATGAAAAATCTTTAGCTTTCGCTCGTCCGTCAATGATTGCCCCCTTTGTCTACTCAAAGTGAAAATCCAACTTATATTTTTTACAAAATGATTATAAACGACTTAACAATAGGTTTTTTTATAACCAAAATAACCAAACACATATTTGAAGAGTATACTTTCTTAACACAGCAGTTTTCAAGCGAGAATAATTTATTGTATGAGTTTCATTTTTGTATTTTTTGTTCATTTTTCAGAAATTGTTACTTTTTCTGGAATAAAAGTATTAATTTACGATTGAAATTTTCAAATATAATAAAAATAACTTTAATAAAGAAATTAAGCAAAAAAAATAAAGAAAATTGTTATTATATTAAAATATCTGCGTAAAATTATTAGAAACATAACTCTGTATGAGTTTCACTTTGAGCTACTGTATACCAATACACAAATTGAAAAATAAATAAATATTCAATATAGATATTACAAGTTCGTGAATTAAACATAAAACTAATAGATATATTTAATTACTTGTTAATATTTTATAAATCTATTATATTACCTTTATGTATGTGAAAGCAAAATAGTTATATGTTAACAATGAAATTTTATTCTTATAACATCAATAAAAAAAATAAAAACAGACTACAGACTTGTATTTATCTATGAGCTGTACAGAGTTTGTGGAAGTTACTTCATATATTTTCAGTAGTTACAGACGAAACTTTTCAACTGATGAGCTATTTCAACTACATGTACTTTGATACTATTTAGTTTATAACTGTCTGAAACTGAATAGATTCACATTACCAAAGGCGAAAGTTTAATGAGTTGTGTTGGATTAAATTGGTATTAATTGTTTGGTCATAGAGAGTATTTTTGCATTAAAAGTTTTAATACGAATTAATGACTAAACATCAGATCGAAATGACTTGTTTCGAATATCTAATATGAATTAAGGTAGTTGGTCTGTTAAAAAATATGCTAAGATTAGTCTAAAATTTAAATATAATGATCATAATAATGATCAAATTCTTCAGGAATTTTTTTTGAAATTTTTCTCCATACCGTTTTAGAGAAATTAAAACATGAAAATTGTGTCTTTAACATGGGCTCTTATGGCGGTGTGGTATAAATTTAAACTTAAAGTCCTTGAAACTCCACTAAAAAGGCTAAATTTTTTAAAAGATGTTTTATTGTAAAGCTATTTTTAATAGTATTATCACTCGAGTATTTCACATTAAAAGTTTTTTTAATACGAAATACGAATTTTAATCACGAGTACTGTAAACATCGATGATCGAAATGTATGACAGAATTATTTATTTGCAGTTGAAATCGAATATCTAATATGAATTAAAGGTAACATCATTTCGATGAAGTAAATTTGAAATTTAAATAAAACAAACATATATTCAATTTCAGTTTTAGATCCTGAACATTGGCAGTACTCGAAATTTCAAACATTCATAAACTCTTCAAATTATATACATGTATAAACAGAAATATTTTATTTTTACATTGATTAACTTGTATAAATCACACAAGGTCGAATAATTTTTCAAAAAAAAAAATCACTCATGAAGTTTATACAAATAAACTATTAACAATTTGAAAATGTGGAATAATGCACCATATGTAAATTTTCTGTTAATTACTTGTAGAACGTAAAAATGAGATATAAAGTTATGTTTACTTTGAAATTTTACTTTTGCCAGTATGCAAATTCTTAAATATAGCCAATGCATTTTATAAACATTTCAAAAGATTTAATTCGGAATTTTTATCATAAAATTCGTAAAAACATGCTTGGACCTTGAATCAAAATAGTATTCAACTAGATGTAAAATGAATTTAAAATTATTTGGTTTTATAAACTGAACCTGACATTAAGTAAAAAATGAATAATAAATAATATTTTTTTAATCAAATTTTGATCACAGAAATTTATTTATTTGACTTCTATGTTTTTTTAGTGTTTCATCTCTTACATGTAACTTTTTCTACTACCAATAAACACCAGGTTAAAATTTATTACATTTCTAGTTACAAAAACGTACTAATAACAACGATATGTTTATAATTTTCAAGTTTAGATAATACATCAATGTCTGGTCAATATCTTCGCAACGTATTAAATTTAATTTTAAACAGAACTGCAGTGTTTAAAAAAAATTATACAATTATTTATGCTGCAACGAATTATTATCATAAATTATACAGAATGTGACGTAAATTAAATATTATGCATTGGTGAAAATGTTCTTTTTTATATTTGATTAACTGATGAACTGTTGGATAATATTAACATGATAAAAAATATATACATATACATTTGTAATATTTCTTTATATATCTTTACTGTGTTTATTATTAAATAAAAACTTCAAAAACGAGTCAGTGTAAAATTTTAATGTTAGCTTTAAATATAAATATAATTCCATGTCATAAAACATAAATATATAAATGTATCAACATTTATATGTATATAAATTATATGCATTGTGTAAAAATAAAATTCATTGAAAATGAACAATCATTTTTATTAAAAAATGGAAAATATATATTAGTCTCCCCGATAAATATATTTAAATGACTAAACGAACAAAATTCAAAGATAATTCTGTTGACAACAGCCACTCGTCGAAAATTTACTTAAAATCACGTTTTTTTTCAAGTCAATAATTATTAATTAATAGAAAAAAAACGATGTTTTATTGCTAACAATTGATAACAAATAAAAGTACAAGTACTCTCGACGTTCGAAAATAAATAAAATTGAAAAGAAATATACATTGTAAATTTCCAAGTGGATATTTATTTCGGTGCAAAATGTTACTTGATAAGATAAGTAAATGATTATTTCAAATTATCTCCTCATTTAAGTTCAATAATCTGTAAACATTTTAACAAAGTATATGTCTGGAGTGTTAGATATTGATTAAATAATTTAATTGATTGATATATATATTTCGAACATGTATGTTGTCGAACAAGATAGATCAGACAAAATGTATTCTTCTTATCGTTTCCATTGATATTGACAAAGGTCATTAACAATTTATTTTAAAAATGTTGCAATTATCTTACTAACATACAAATATTTCTAATTAAATCTTTTATTTTTAAACATTAAACTGTACAATGAATCAGAAGAATATTTTTGAGAAAGTATATTATAATTTTAAACTTGATTCAAGTAACGAAAAACTAAAAATAATATCTATAATTTTAATTAACCTAAAAGAAGTTAATTAAGTAATTAATTATACTTCTATTGCTTTTAATAAAAAAGATTTAGAATAATGAACTATTTTTGTTTTTTAAAAAAATGTCATTTTCTATATTCATCGAGTAAACAGTGGATAATATAACTTAATACTTAAAAAATATATTAATCATGTCAGTAATTACTTCAGCTATCACATTTGTAGCCTTTAACCCACTTAAATACAAAATATGCTGTGAACTTTTACTTGCTTTGTCTACTACACACAAGTACACTTAATATTATAATTTATAATGAATTATTCATAATGTACAATGTAAGAGCGTAGTTTGTACACCACACAAACCACAGGGCTATTATTAAAAAACATTTTCGAAATGCAATAATAATTTAATGTGACCTACTGATCATATGGGACTGTTAAAAACATTTAAACGAATTCAAGTAGTGAAATATTTAAAACAGTACAGATATTTATATGCTGGAAATTCATTAATTTTACATGAACACGAAGTAGAATAGTAATAATAATTTAATTCTTCTTTTATATAAAATTGTTTCAATAGAGAAATTCTTTCTCGTCGATATTTATTTAAATCAAAGATGTATTGAAAAACATTAATATAACTTAATATAAAAACAAATATTACTGTTTTTGGAATATATTGTATATTCGATTTGAAATTATTCAAACAGATTTTGATATTGGTGTAGTTCAACTGATGGAATTTCAATAGACAAAAAATAAAAAAAATTGACAAAGATTTACAACAAATAATAATTTTAACATTTAGCTACTATACACAACACATTTCATAATTTTGACAATTATTTGGAAGGGAACATACAATCGTTTTTTTTTAAATTCTAAATATATTCTTATTTTTATATCTTTTATAAATACTTCTCTACTCCCAAAACTAAAATTATTATTTTTTGTTCACTTTGTAATCAAAGTAAATAATAAAAAAATGTGTACCATATTAATTAAATCTCTACTACTAGATATGTTGTTGTATTAAGAAGTCATAACATTCTTACAATTGTTATTGTTATCACTGACATTTTCTTTGTGTTAATTAGATATTACTTTCATCTTAATTTAGGGACTTATAAACGTTCGATAGAAAAATATATTAATCTCAAAAATGTATTTTGAGATAAAATTCAATATATTAGGTTGGCAAATATCTCCCTTCCGCCTTCTGGTCTTTTGAATTTCGCAGCTATGTACAAAAAAAAAAAAAAAAAAAAGCGGAAGGGAGATACTTGCCAACCTAATATATTGAATTTTATCTCAAAATACATTTTTTTCATAAATAAATAAATTTGATAATACTATATAAATTTAAATTGAGTTTTAAAAAGAATTATAACATAATTAAAACGTCATATTTGAAATGAAATAAAAATTCCCCTTATATCTGGATAAAATTACTCACATCACATGTATACAATAATAACCATATTTTAAACGGAAATAATTCTAGGAATCTGTTTGCATTAAAAAACCCATCAGAAGTACGTAATATATTTTAAACCAAATTTTAGTACAATTCCATGAACTAAAATATGAATCAATATATATATATATATATATATATATATATATATATATATATATATATATATATATATATATATATATATATATATATATATATATATATATATATATATATATATATATATATATATATATATATATATATATATATATATATATATTTAAACATTTATGTGGATTAACAAATTATTTTATAATTACAATACAAATATTTGAGATAATTAAAAAAGGTTTAAAGAGTAAAACAGTTCTTTTGTAATTTATAAACAATTTTTAACTTAATTTGTTTGACTAATTTTATTTATCTTCAAAAATAATAATTATTTTCTATTTTTGTATATATATATATATATATATATATATATATATATATATATATATATATATATAATTTAAACATTTATATGGATTAACAAATTATTTTATAATTACAATACAAATATTTGATCTAATTAAAAAAAAGGTTTAAAGAGTGAAACAGTTTTTTTGTAATTTATAAACAATTTTTTAATTTAATTTCTTTGACTAATTTTATGTATCTTGAAAAAATAATAATTAATTTCCATTTTTTGTATATATAAATATATATATATTAGGTTGGCAAATATCTCCCTTCCGCCTTCTGGTCTTTTGAATTTCGCAGCTATGTCCAAAAAAAAAATAATAATAAAAAAGCGGAAGGGAGATACTTGCCAACCTAATATATTTATATATATATATATATATATATATATATATATATATATATATATATAATTTAAACATTTATATGGATTAACAAATTATTTTATAATTACAATACAAATATTTGAGCTAATTAAAAAAAAGGTTTAAAGAGTGAAACAGTTTTTTTGTAATTTATAAACAATTTTTTAATTTAATTTCTTTGACTAATTTTATGTATCTTGAAAAAATAATAATTAATTTCCATTTTTTGTATATATATATATATATATATATATATATATATATATATATATATATATATATATATATATATATGTAAAGATATTTTAAACAAAACCTCATATCTTTATTAGAGAATGAAAATTACTTTTCGTAGTATCTAATTACATTTACAATTATAATGTTTCTAATAGTCTATAATAACAATATTATAAAATATGAATTGTTAGTTTTATTTACAGTTAAACCATAACTATTATATATAAATAAATCATTCACCTCAATACAAAAAAATGTATATAAAAGTGTTTCATAATATTTTTTTACTTTTTTTCTTAAAGTCATTTTCGGTGATGGAATGGCCATCGATATTACATCAGTTAAAAACCTGAACAATGAATGACCATTGAACGTTTGTCAAGTTTTGTAATATTGAAATAAATGATTCATTTGTGTAAAAGTGTATTTTAAATATAATGCTAATGGAAAACAATTATGATTCATATGATGAATGATTGTATGTTTTATATTGAACATTCCAGGTCAAAGAACAATCTGGTCTCAATAATTAATAATAATATTTAATTTTATGTACATACATTTTAGCAAAAATATTAAATGTAATTTAAAATACATTATCACATTTTTAAAAATTATTTTAATGAATCATTTTTAGATAGCAACCAAACTTTGTACAAAAATGTGATGCATAGCTTGATATGCATTTATATACATACATAAATACATACATATATATATATATATATATATATATATATATATATATATATATATATATATATATATATATATATATGTATATATTTAAATCATATGTGTTGTTATTATTTTATATTTAATAGATATATTCTTATCAATATAAAATGACATTGGTTTAATTATATATATATATATATATATATATATATATATGCATGTGTGTGTGTGTTTTGTGATTTTATATATATGTACACCATCTTTTGACAATATTATAAATTATTGTAAACAATTATAAATAGAAATATGTTTTATCATCAGGTATTTTAAAAGACATTAATTGTTACAAACATATTTTTATCGCCTATTATTTTATTTTTTGTCTGAAAAACTCTAGCCAATATAGAAATCTCATGTTTTATTTAAAAACTAAACATCTACACAAGTTCACATAAGCAACTTGAAAACTTGTCCAGTTACTTTATTTGATTATTAATGATATATAGGTAGTTGCATGTATATATCAGAATATTTAAATAAAAAAATTATGACCGAAGGAAATTCGTATAATACGTTTGTAATATATTGCATTTTATATGTATCGTGTATAAATTATTAGTTATAAGTAAGAATCGGTCAAATTCAGTAGTTGTTTTTTAATAAAAAAGTTAAAACTAACGTAATAAATCTAACATACGAATTTATCAATACGGAAAAAATAACTCTGCACAACAATATTTCGTCTACAGTTTCAATAAAAGTTTTCATATTATTTTCGTGGCTGTATGAATGTAACGCGTTTAAAAACTCAATAAAAAGAATTATCAAACAAATCGAACAATTCGAAATGAAAGTTTTATATCAAGTTTGGTGTTACAAAAAGAAGCATGCGAAAGAGAACGGAAAATAAAAGTCGTACTCTTTTATCGCACATTACAGATCGGAAATGATAACAAAAATAAAGATCATAGTTTTTTATTTTAAAAAAAGCAAGATAGTTAAAATATTTTTTTCAATTTTGTGTATTTTAAAAATGTTTGTAATTATTTAATAATAAAATTGTTTTTAATGTAAACAATTTAAATTTTATTTTAAACATCTTATTCTATTTTTAAAATATGATCTTAAAGTTGTTTCAGAATAATAATATTGTTTAATTCACTTAGCATTTATTTAATAGTTAAATAGATTCAAAAGATTCAAAACATTATAAAAATTACAAATTTTTTAAAAACATTACATAAATATATATATATATATATAAACTAAGATATAATGATATTCGATAAGATTTTCGCTCATCAGTGAGCTGATATAGATTTTTACGATGATGATGATTCAAAAAACTGATTACTTATTTTACTATATTTGAAAACACATAATAATCTGTCTCAACGATAAATTTAAAAGGATAATGGAAAAAAATAATTTATTAATTTTTTGGAAATAATTAAAATATAAAATGAAATCATTTAAAGTAAATAAATAAATTATAAATACTAATTCATAATTATTTTTAAAACTCTTAAATTGCATTCACAAAAAATAGATAGTGGATCAAATAAATATATGAAATTCTATAAATATTTCTTTTATTAATGTTAAATCTGCATATATATATTTGCACATATACATCTAGTGCAAGTTTTAGATCTAAAAACAACTTTTTCATATTCTGATTAAGGGGGTATTCTAGTCTAGAATTTCGAAAAAAATCGATTTATTTTTTTACATATTTTAAAAGTTTAGACCTTTAAGAATATGTCCTTAAGAGAATTTTTCGAAATTCGAATTATTTTCGGAGTTATAGCTATTTTTGTGACGCGCCAATCAATCCGGTCTGGCCGGAACGAATCAACTTTAAACGCGTTTTTCTCGAAACTACTTTTTTCGACACGGTTGACGTGATATCTCAAGTTCTAATGGACCGATTTACTTGAAATTTGGTACAGAGCTTCTCAATATAACAGTGATTGCTCCTGCCTAGGATTTTTTGAAAATTTTGTTTTTTACTATTTTTAAAAAATTCCGAAAGTTAAAAAATAGGGCAAAAAATGACTGTTTTTTCACACTGCCGCCATTTTGCGAAAAAAAATTTTTTTTTAAATTTCCCTAGACGGGGATACTACTACAACCTTCTTTTTCAATAATTTCAAAAAAAATTTTGTTTCAAATGACCGGAAGGGTTGGAACACGTCAACCAGGAGACACCTTTTTTTTCGAGCCCCCACTTTGCCAGCCTGTACCTTTTTCAATTTTGAATTTTTTGTTTTTAATAATACTTTTTTATACTCTTAAAATGTCAATAAATAACTGATAAAAATTGATAGTAAAAATATTTGTTGTTTTTTTTATAGCACCAGAAAAAACACCTAAAATTCGTGCGTCTAGACTAGAATACCCCGTTAATTTATTTCCATTTTGAAAAAAGTAACTAATAATCAAAACTTTAAGAAAGAAGAAAAATTCATTTTAGGATATAAATAAATATTTTTTTGTAACTTTTTAAAATTATACAAGGATAATTATATATGTATATACATATATATATATATATATATATATATATATATATATATATATATATATATATACACACACACACATGTAATATGTATATTTGTATATGTGTATAAAGGTGTGTTTAGATTTTTACAACCGTATTTGTGCGCAATACTTTTAACGCTATCGTTTTTAATATTTTTCTACTAATATTGAATCGATTTATCTTCATCAAGCGTTTATAGGTCATGATAAAATATCTACCTAGTTATGTTCTCAAAGTCAGGTTATATAGTAATATTAGCAGAATAAAAGAAATGTATACGAATTCGCAGCAATGAGTAAAAATATTGAAACACGTACAATTGTTCCAAAAAATCGTTTTAGTTTACGAAATAAATAATTTGCAAATTTTACTTTTATATGATAAATTTGAAATAAATCAATTATTGAATTCAATAATTTAAAATAATTGAATCTATTCAAATATTATTTGTACGACATGGAAATTATGTTAATAATATTTTTCATATGAATATGTAGATAATATTCTAAATTTTTCTTCGAAGTGAATCTAGTCGATTTCTTGGATCAAAATCAACTGTTCGAGTATCAATAATATATATATATATATATATATATATATATATATATATATATATATATATATATATATAATATAACTATTATTTTATGGCTACTATGTGCCAGAATGAAAACGAATCGCGACATTCTTTAAACAAGCACTTTTTAGAATGCCGGAACCATTAATTAAAATCATGTCAACACATTCTTCACAATCCACTGTTCTGGCATGCAGAAAATAATATGCGAACGTTTTTTATGATAATTACATAAGTGACAGTTATTTTTGTTTGATAATTATTCATGAGTGAAGTCCCGTTTCAGCCAATCACACGGAAATTGTTCGGGAAAATATCGATTATTTTTATACGTTTTAAAAAGCAATTAATCATTTTCATTTCATTGAAATTCGCATTGCAATGAACCTCGGAAAATGGACGGACGATGTCGTTGTTTTAGACATTTTTCTAATGAACAAACATACAGATTGTGTCTGTCCGAAAAAAAACAACGTTTATAAAGTACTGATTAATATACACGTTTTGTTATTTCTTTTGCACTGATGTTGGGGCAATTGAACATATTTACTTATTAACAATGTACACTTTATAAATGAGAAATTTCAACCTTTACACTATATATTATTAAATTTCATAACACAAACTCAATTAAAATGATCCAGTTTATATCAGTCAGCTATAATTTATATCAATATTGAACTTTGCTAAAATTGCCATCGGGGTAAACACAAACCACTATTGATTAATAGAGAATGTTAGATAATGATTTATTTTAGTTACTCTACTTGAATAATAAATATATTTTAAATGCCAAAAATATAGTATTTAATGAAAAGTTATTGTTATTCATTATTCAATTTTTTAAAAATATACTGAGTTTGAAAAAATGTGTTAGTAAATTAGCTGAAAAATAAAACATTTCATAAATGTATATATTTATTATATTGTCTATAAAAATCAAATTGTAGAATTATTGATATTAGAACTGACCGTATGTTTAAAAAAATCATTTATATGATTAATCACTCAAAATTAATTTTAAATAAATTATAAAAGTTGCAATGAATGAAAAAAAATTTGAATTACAAAATATATATATTTAAAAAAACATATGTAATTGTCGTACAGTTAATTTGAAAATTGAATTTATTTATTCATAAAATAATAAGAAAATATTTATTCATATTTTCATAGTCGATCTATCAAACGTATATAATAGATTAATAAAAATATAAAATACTGAAGAAAGAAAATTGATCTGATTCCTTAGATAACTTTTGTGTATTTAAAACTGCGTGTATTTTTTACAAGTGCCATTTGGCAGATTAGATAAAATTATTATTTGAGTTTGTAAAAAAGATCATAAATTTAAAATTAAAGATGGTAATTTAAAAAAGAAATATGTTGGGACAATTCCAATTATTAAGAAAACAAAATACCTTTTAAATGTAACTTTATAATTTGTTTTGTAACCTTGATGTAGTCTTCGCATTTTCACTGGTATAACTTAATTATGTTATTTATATCATTGTAATTATGACTAGTATGAAAAAAATCCTCTAGAAAAAATAACAATTAGAAATAAATAACAATAAACGAAACAAATTTACATATACATTTTTTGTAAAAAAAAAAATACTAATTCATTCTGAACATATAATAAAAATAAGATTGCTTACTTTATATGAGTTTTGTTGACAAAAGTTTCTTGAAAAATTATCCAAAATTTCTGTTTAAATTTGTTCATGTAGGAAAATTTACAGGAAAAAACAATTTGAGACAGCAAGATTGAATTTCATTCCAGATTTTCGAGTTTTTACTAAAAATAAAATATCTATTAATATTTTTTTCATACTTTCAACCATCAATTTTAAAATTAAGTTTTTTTGTAATTCACGTAATTCAGAACAAAACTCATTAAAAAAATTATATTTGACTAAGACATTGATATATATATAAGTGGTAAAAAGATAAACTGAATTCATTAATAAAGACATTTATATGATAAATTTTTTTTTAATAAAATAAAACATATCTTAAACTATTGTCTTTATATTTTGATTCATCCATTGAATATGTTAATTATAGTTTATAATTTTTATTATCACATAAAAAAAATCTACATTAAATTTATGTCTAAAAAAATAAATTTATCGAATGAAATTATTTTCAACATTCATTTTTAAACTAAAAAAATATGAAAAGCTCTAGCTCTAGCTATAACAAGGTTCTCTATTTTTTATTCGAAACAGTCGTTGATTCTTGCCAACATTATGGACAAAACTATTTTCGAATACTATTTATTAAAGCGTAAAATAAAAAAATATATAAATTACCCGACGAATACAACAATCATTTTAATGAAAAATCATGTTATTCATCAGTCATGACACTGAAACCTAGACAATTTTTAAATTATTAAAATAAACCAACATAAACTCACAAAATGGATAGCAGCATAAAATATCTCAAGGAACTCGTGTCGAAATTTTTAAAATACATTTTGTTGTTTATACGATTTACAGATTATATTTTGGGATTTTAATACACATGTTTAGATATATGTGTGTTTATATATATATATATATATATATATATATATATATATATATATATATATATATATATATATATATATATAAACTAATGAATGAGTAGTATTGTTGACACATTTATAATATTCAATTCGTCGTTTTATTTTATATATTTTTAATGATTTTGGGTGTAAATAAAATGTAACTATAAAATAAAATAAGTTTTTACACTTTTTTGTAGTTTAATTTCAATTTAGTGTTTAGTAAATTCTACATTAGAACAACTACAAGAACTATTTTAGCATATTAAATTGAACACATTTTTTCATATATATATATATATATATATATATATATATATATATATATACATTTCTTAACATCCCTTTTTAATATTTTTATCAGTTATGAGAACATTCCAAAAGTTTCTTTTTATTAAATTTGTTCTTGAAGTTTCTCTCTTGTACTGTCACTTTGTGAGAAATTATGAATCCACAAGACAATTGAATTGTTTACAATTGTCCTCGATGATATTAAAGAAAATATGAACGAAGTCAGAGCAATCTTCAATCGCGCAGTCTCTTAATTATGTATAAGTTTCTTTATCTGTAGATATATTTTCAGTTTTATCAATTCATGTACTATGGATTTGAATTATTATTTTAGATCTGTTATCGCTATCAATTGATCTTATATTTATTTCAGTGCCGAAAGCACACGACTTGATTTGGCAGATGTCAAGTGAACACGCACATAAAGTACGTTCCAATTCTCACGACGAGTATCGGAAACATGCCGCTGCAACACGAAAATATAAATAAACGGTCCAAAATTGTACGTGCATGATGTTTGTTAAACTGACTTGTAATATCGGACACGGTGTCATTAATTTCATTCACGAGATTTTCTTTGCACGCAACCTAACTAATTCCTTTTCCTTGGATTTCGTTTTTTAAGAGTCACATTAATTTCTCGACTTGACGTATGTATTCATTAGTGATGAAATTTCGTTGTTACGTCGTTTAAAAATACTCTCTTTTTCATATCCACGTACTATTTTTACGATTATGCAAAACGAAATAATTCCTATTTTCATCTTTACAGAATTCTAATATATGTTTGTATTTAAAAATAAACGCTCATGTGGGTCGTTTTCGTCTTTATATAAGTTGTTAACAATTTTAAAAACGAATATATTGGTTCGTGGCGGTGGATGTGATACGAGAATATTTTGGACTTTCTAGTTTTTAAATAAACTGGGAAGTATTTATAGAAATTAATACAGAAAATAAAATATATATGTTTTATTTACTTTTTACACTGTTTCGGTTAATATTAATTCGCTCTCTCTGAACCGGTACGTATTTATCACATCACACGTACAACCCACTCGATTACTCACTCACTTTACATATTTTACAATTTATCGAAATTAATTCTGGCAGTTATTATCACGTTGTTTTTAGTTTTTTGTAATTATATAATTTGATACATGTTTGTTTCTACTGATTTAAAATGTTCGACATTAAACATTATGTCAATTAACAATTCAAACTAATTAACTTGTTTGAGAATAATTAACTAATATTTATCGAAGAACATTTATTCAAGCAATACATCAATTTTACTAAATGTGAACAAATTATTTTCCAACTCGATAATCTTCTTAACGTTTTCTCAGTTCATATACACATTTATTATTATGAATTATTTGAAGTACATTGTACAAAACATATATTGTATAAAAATCTCTAATTGAATTTCACATACATTTAATTTTTCTTTCTCATCTCTCTACTAATTTCGAATTTAATTACAGCCGAGATCTGTGTAAGAAAATATGTCTCGGTCAGAGAAACTCCATTTCAATATGCAATACGCCACCAGAATGATTAATTACCCACGTAGATAGATAAATTAAGTAAGGCTAGAACCGATCAAAGATTCATATAAACGAACAGTGTGGTTTCAGTGCAAATTCAAAACGCAAAAGCTTGAAGCTTTCAATGTTTTATTTTCAATTCTCGGTAACTTGAACGCAAATCAAGTTTAACTAATGATTACAGCTGATATATTTTAAAAAGATTTTTGTCTAGATTCAAGATTTTTCTTTTAGCTAAATGACACGGAATATTTATACGTTTTTTAATATTAATTTTAAAAATATTATATTGAAAAATGTACGAATATTTAAATAATTACGTTTTTGATATTGTTTGATATAAATTAAGTTTTATTTATTTATTTATACATTTGTAACATTTGATCAATAATTTTATATATATATATATATATATATAAATATATATATTTTGTCTTGATATATATATATATATATATATATATATATATATATATATATAACATTTAATCCTTATTTTAAAAAATCACTACTAAAAAAAACTCACAAATCATCATGCAAATTATTTTCATTTCTAAAGATTTTACATATAATTAGTTTTACATAAATCAGGAGATAATTTAATAAAAAAAATTACAGATTCCAAATAGTGAACTTAAATTATATGTACTAAAAGTTTTTGACATATATTTTTCTATATGAAACAGAATCCAGTCGCAATAATAAAAATTAAAACGTTTTAGAATTCAAATAAACGCTTCGTTTAGTTTGCTCAACTATCTGTATCCTTTGTTCTCGATTACATTTGTAATTCTTGTTCTAACATTATCAAAGGATATGTAATAACATTTTCATATAAATATATGAAAATTAATTGTCTGATTTTATTTGAGTAATAATTTTAGTTAATGTTAATTTTAAAATTAGTTAATGTATAAACATTTTATAAAGTACAATATAAACTTAAGTAAACTTTTGTCAATATATATATATATATATATATATATATATATATATAATACTTTCTGTATAAACATTCAACTGTATGTAAAGTATATGTATATTTACTAAAATAGTCTATGTAAATTTATTTTAAATATCTTCAATAGCTCATCAAAGTGTATAATAAATTTATGAAGAACAAAATAACTCGTGAAGAAAATTGACATTATCTGGTACCAAAACGACGTAACAGTCTTTAAATCAGTTTAAAACGGTTTGAAGTTTATTTTTGGTATACTAGAGAACGACACTTTTAATGTATTAATAACTTGTTCTGCATAGTATTCCTACTACTGATAGTTAATTGGCATGATTGCTCTGATAAATCTAACAGAGGTATTAAAAACAAGTAATTGTAAGTCGTACTTATTTTTGTCCACTCACTTGAGTCATACGTGCAACAATTTACAATAGTATATTTTTAAGACGATTTTTTTTCTAACAAAAGCATCAAACTCTCTCTCTTCATAATCAAGATTTCAAAACGGTAGATTGTTGTTTTTTATTATAATATCAATAAATGCAAGTCATTGGTTTTCATTTAAAAGAAATATGGACTTGCATAAAAATATTTTCTTGTAAAATATCTTTTTTTTATTAAAAAAAAAATGTTAATGTTTATGTGATTTCTGTGTTCGTTACAACTAGATGACAATTTTTTTAAAATTATCTCAAGCTTTATTACAATATTACAACTTATAAAAATGTATATACAAACACTTAAGCACAAAAGTATTAGTATAAACACAAAAGAACAAACATTTATTTATAAACGAAATAATAGTTTTAAAATTCATTTGCTGTCTCTTAAGGGGTTATACGCACTTGCGAGGCGCAAAAACGACGTTTTTTTAGGAATTTTTTTTAGAAACAGTATTTATTTTGCAATTACAAATTATGGTTATTTGAATAGATCCTACTTTCAAGAATAAAATAACATGTCGATCATAAAAAAATATTGAAGTGCACCGCTCCTGCAGACGATGTCCCGAACGACCTCCAAAAAAATGCGCTTGGCGATGATCTCCATATCGGCGGTTTGGATTATTTGAAATCAAAAATTATGGTCAATTCTTTTAAAGGATAGATTAATGCAGGTATTGAACGAAGGAATAATAAAAATTTTCATTTTTGACAAAATGGCGTCTACTTGAAAAAACATTTTTCGTTTTTTACTAAAATTTTCGCTCCAAATTGTTTAAAAAAAATAATAATAATTTTTGTAAACCTTATTCCTTCGTTCAATACCTGAGGAATATATTTGAGAAGATTGTGTGAAAATTTGAGACGGATCGGTTTAGCCATTTCTGAGATATCGAGATCACCGACTATGAAAACACCGTTTTGAGATAAACGCGTTTGAAGTTTCGGAAGTAGTTTACACATAGTTAAAATTTTTTTACAAATTCAGGTGTATGTCCGAAAATATTTATCGGATTTACTTGAAATTTTCAGAGAATATACTCAAATATATGTGCATTCCGAAAATGCAAAAAAAAATCGATTTTTTGAAATTTCTAACTGCGTATAACCCCTTAATAAAATAAATAAAAAAATACTATTCGTTATTTACAAAGTCAATCTTGATCTAAATTCTCCATTAATTTGTTTAAGTTTATGAAATGTGACATTTATTATAAAAAATACAAATTAAGTAAATTATTTTAAAAACAATCATTGATAAAACTGTAACATCACATCTATGCATACAACTAGTGCGTACAGAAATTCTATTTTTACAATTCGATTTATACATTTACTAGGAAAAGTACTCATTGGAACGAAAAATGTTTTTTCTAGAAATATGTAACGTTTTGAAATAAACAATAAGGAAATGAATTAAACAAAATACTGATCTTATGAATCATTAATTAAGAAATGAATTCAATTATAAATACACTATTTTATTTAATTTATATTTTTTAATTAGATATCGACTTTTTAATCTTAACAATTTTAAAAATTATTCATCTGATTTTCTTGTTTTATTCTGAATATATATATATATGTATATATATATATATATATATATATATATATATATATATACGAGGTCAGACAATTAAGTAATGTGACAAAATTCAAAAATCGAGTATATTTAAAAATTAAGGTACATCGCTGCGATCCCCTTCAAAGTAGTCCCCTCCCGCATCTATACACTTATTCCAGCGAGTTTTCCAGTTTCGTAACAATTCTGGAGCACTTCTTGTGGGACCTCTCCGAGTACCTTCGTCGCAGATTCTTGGATATCTTCAACGGAGTCAAAATGTCGACCTTTGACGAATTTTTTCATATGGGGGAATAGGAAAAAGTCGCAGGGTGACATGTCCGGTGAATAGGGCGGTTGTGGCAACGTTGCGATGCCTTTAGACGCCAAAAACTGAGAGACACTGAACGCACTGTGACAGGGAGCATTGTCGTGATGCAGAACCCAAGTTTCGCGATCTCTGGACGCACTCTGAGCACCCTTTTTCGTAATTTTTCGAGCACATTGCGGTAGAATACTTGATTTACGGTTTGTCCAGGTGGTACGAACTCTTTGTGAACCACCCCTTTGCTGTCGAAGAAGCAAATCAACATGGTTTTCACTTTGGACTTGCTCATTCTCGCCTTCTTTGGCCTTGGTACTCCAGAGGACAGCCACTGTTGGCTTTGTCGTTTAGTTTCGGGGTCATATTGAAAGAACCAACTTTCATCACCAGTAATAACTCGATCGAGAAGAGTAGGATCACTTTCAACCTGCTCGAGACAATCTTGAGCGATGTTCATTCAATTTCTCTGTTCCATTTTCGTGACATGCACTACTCGCGCGTTGTTACAAAACACTAAACAGCTGGCGAAGAAATGATCGTACGAGGGTGGTCAAGGTCTCAATCGAGAGAGTAGGGATCTGCTATTACGGTGGCGGAGTTACAGGTTCGCAGTGTTACCACAGGCCGAGAAAAAAAATCGGTCGCATTACTTAATTGTCTGACCTCGTATGTGTGTGTGTGTGTGTGTACAGAGAGAAAGAGAGATAAAAAAATTCATCTAATAATATTTTTTTTTTAAATATCAATTTTGTTTCAATGTACGTTTGTAGAAACTTATTTGTTGATCGACCTTTATTAAATTTAAATTCGAACAATTCCATTATTTAATTATTTTATATAAAAACGAAAGTAATTTCAAAATATAACTATTTTTTTATCAAAACTTTATATTATTTTCATATTAAGTAATATTCGTTATTGATTTTGTTAGCAATAAAACTAAATCATTTTTTATATCACAATATTTTGAAACACAAAAAAATGTATATATAATTGAATAAAATCTGTTTTAAACAACACATATTCAAAAATATGATTTACTAAATTTAGATTCATTCCAATTTTTTGTTGTTTAAATTAGATTTATTTTTAATTTGTTGAATATGGAAACATGTGTACAAATATAAATAAATAATTATTGTGGTTAATGTAATAAACAGACACAATACAAAAAATAGATTTATTCATTTAAAAATATTTACTTTATGAATTATAGGTAATATACATTTACATGTACATTGAATATTTTTTGTGTGTATATATATATATATATATATATATATATATATATATATATATACACTCACACACATTCATACACATATAAATATATGATTAGATATGTATGTGCATGTAAATATACTATAATAGAAAAAAGGGAGTGGATGTATACAATGTGTTTAATATTTAATATACTCATATAACCATTTGCATACAGTAGTGCAAACTTCACTAATAAACAATAAAACCATAAATACCTACAGAATTAATTTTAATTTCGATCGTTTATGAGAAAAATAATGAAGAACTCGTAATTTACTCGTTTCAATTTGATAATAAACATGCAATAAATGTTGTTCGTAATTTAAAAATTAGATTTAATATAAAAATATGAGTCATAACTTTTTAATTAAACTTGAAATATATATATATATATATATATATATATATATATATATATATATATAACTAATGAATGTCAAAATAATGTACGAAAATAATCAATTATCGGCCGAAAAAACGCATTTAACTATTTAATAAAATAGTCACGCTGATAATTAATCTCTTTATACACGCCATCTCATAAAACAATATAGATTTATCCATGAGACAGTGAACGAGTAATTTATAACCCCTGACAAGACTGATGAGGCTCGTGAATTACTGAAACTTAACGCCGTACGGAATTAAATCAGGGTGTGTGCAATGAACAGGTGGAGAAGAAATGGATTTCTTCTATCATCCATACAAGTAGTTTGAATCCAGGCCTCACCCATGCATGTATAGAACCACGCCTGACGAATACCGATGTGTTTTTAACGCTCGCCAAAACAGGGATGGAAAAAAGTCACCTTTGTGTTACAATAACCTTTCAGGATTTTATAAATATTTGTTTTAATTTATTTCGTTCTAATCAATACGTGAGTGTTGATATAACAGATATATATATATATATATATATATATATATATATATATATATATATATATAATAAAAAAAATATACCATTTTTAACTTTTCAATAAATGGAAAAATATTGTTTTTAGTGTAAAATTTGATTCTACTTAGATAAACATTAAGGGTAGTAAATTTAAAATCAATTGATACAATCAAATTCTAACTAATGCTTGATTAAAAATATATACGAGGTCGTTTGATAAGTCCGTGTAAATTCCGAAAGATGGCACCACTGGTGCATATCGAGGTTATTTTTAATTAGTAGCACCTCTTGGAAGAACACACATCAAGTTTCAGCCATATCGGTCTATTCCTTTGTGTTTGACAATCGTTGGAATCAAGGAAATCGAGTGATTGTCAAATAATGGACGAAAAAGAATTTCGCGTGTTGATTAAACACTACTTCATTAAAGGCAAAACGCCTCAGGAGACTAAACAGAAGCTTGATAAACATTATGGTGACTCTGCACCTTCGATTAGTGCGGTTTATAAGTGGTTTCAAAATTTTCGGAGTGGCCATATGAGCACAAGAGAGACGCTGAACGTTCTGGACGCCCTGTTGAGGTCACCACTCCAGAAATCATTGATAAAATCCATGATATGGTGATGGATGACAGAAGAGTGAAAGTGCGTGAGATTACTAGTGCTGTAGGCATCTCGTGTGAACGGGTACATAATATTTTGCACCGACATTTGGACATGAAAAAGCTATCCGCCAGGTGGGTGCCGCGATTGCTCACGATCGACCAAAAACGAGGTCGTGTGAAGTGTTGCAAGAACGGTTTGCAGCTGTTTCAGCGAAATCCGCAGGACTTTAAGCGTCGTTTCATCACTGTATATGAAACATGGATACATCACTACACTCCTGAGACCAAAGAGCAGTCTAAACAATGGGTTATCAAGGGAGAATCTGCTCCGAAAAAGGCGAAGACAATTCCTTCGGCCGGGAAGGTTATGGCGACTGTCTTTTGGAATTCGCAAGGAATAATCTTTATCGACTATTTGGAAAAGGGTAAAACCATTACAGGTGCATATTATTCATTGTTATTGGATCGTTTGAAAACCGAGTTGCAAGAAAAACGTCCCCGATTAGCCCACAAAAAAGTCCTCTTTCATCACGACAACGCACCAGCTCACACCTCAGCAGTTGTGGCGGCAAAACTAATGGAAATAGGGTTCCAAATCGTTTCACATCCCCACTATTCTCCAGACTTGGCTCCATCGGACTATTATTTGTTCCCTAATATGAAGAAATGGCTCGCGGGAAAAAGATTTTATTCGAACGAGGAGGTGATTGCAGGAACGAATGACTATTTTACAGACTTGGACAAATCCTATTATTCGGAAGGGATCAACAAACTAGAGCAGCGTTGGATGAAGTGTATAAGCCTAAAAGGAGACTATGTTGAAAAATAAAAACGATTTATTCAAAAAAATGAAGCAGTTTTTATTTTTACACGGACTTATCAAACAACCTCGTATATATAATTTTATATAAAATAATGCACTGATACAATTGCACACAGTTATATGATTGTTAATAACAGAAATCCAAGATGGTGCGTTTAAGGAAATACAACAACCTAAATAAAATAGATATTAATGTTCGTTCAGATCACGTTTACTTCATACGTTTTATAGTCGAGGTTTCGAAAACGTATACCTCAGTCCATCGGTTCACAGTTAAATCAATTTAATCGACTACCGAGCCTTTACGTGTCTAGTAAAAAAACGCACGTCGTAAAGAACGACGATTTGGAAAAGTTAACAATAATTTTTACTTTGCACTAAACGTTTTCGTAAATGTTTAAAAATATATTTTAGGTTATTTTCATTGTATAATAATCTTCCTGTTTTATCATCCTATACTCTAATGCAAACATAAAAAATACTTATATTTTAACGTACTTTATATTTTGTCATTTAATATGTTTGTGTAATTCTGAATATACTTTTTTTGTATATTAGCACAAAGTCGAGATATACATTAATATGAAAATGACAGCTCCTTTTATGATTTCATTAGTATGTACTAACCATAATCGAAAAAAGCAACGCGGTACTTTATCTCTACCATTTACTTAATGTACTACAACTCATAAAACTTATTACAAATTCAAATTTTTTCGTGACATTAACTCTTGTAATGGATATAACGATTTTCCAATTGAAATATTTCAAAACCCGAAAATAAATTACACTTTTTCAATATAATAAATAACATGGAAAGACATTTAGAATATGTATTAATTTCTTCAAACTAAATATTTACATATTTAAACAAATATGTCGATAGGAATATTATATATTTTTAATAGTTTTCGAAAATGGATTTCTTATATAAATTCATAATATTAATCAACAATATCATATTTTGAGATGAGAATGAAATTTTTATCAATTTTAAACTTTATAGGTTAAATATAAAAAGCATGACACTGACTAATAAATAAATATATATATATATATATATATATAAACATTTTTACAATACTTAAAAAATAATAAAAAATGTTATAAAATTTAAAATTTAGAAAAAATATTATTTTCAATAGAATAATCCCAAATTACCTATCATATAGACAATTATAACCTCTATACAACAATTTTAATTTTTAGTTATGCATCTTATTAAATAGTTGTGAAACATTCTTGTAAAAATTGAACATAACATGTAAAAATAAATTAAAAACGAAAATTTTCAAAAAAAACAAACCTAAAGTGCAATTTAACTTAATTACTCATATGAAAAATCTTTTAAAATTTGTAACTAACGCGTTATGATGAATTAACAAAATATTAATTTATTAATTACGATAAAAATTTTATATAAGTTTCTTAAAGGGGGATTTTTGTCTAGAATTCGAAAAAATCGATTTTTTTTGCATATTTTCAAAGTTTAGACCTTTAAGAATATGTCCTTAAGAGGATTTTTCGAAATTCGAATTATTTTCGGAGTTATAGCTATTTTTGTAACGCGCCAACCAATCCGGTCTGGCCGGAACGAATCAACTTTAAACGCGTTTTTCTCGAAACTACTTTTTTCGACACGGTTAACGTGATATCTCAAGTTCTAATGGACCGATTTACTTGAAATTTGATACAGATCTTCTCAATATAACAGTGATTTCCCCTGCTTAGGATTTTTTGAAAATTTTGTTTTTTACTATTTTTAAAAAATTCCGAAAGTTGAAAAAACAGGGCAAAAAAATAACTGTTTTTTCACACTGCCGCCATTTCGTGAAAAAAAATTTTTTTTTAATTTCTCTAGGCGGGTATACTACTACAACCTTCTTTTTCAATAATTTCAAAAAAAAATTGTTTCACATGACCGGAAGGGTTGGAACCACGTCAACCAGGAGACACCTTTTTTTTCGAGCCCCCACTTTGCCAGTCTGTACCTTTTTCAATTTTGAATTTTTTGTTTTTAATAATACTTTTTTATACTCTTAAAATGTCAATATATAACTGATAAAAAATGATTAGTAAAAATATTTGTTGGGTTTTTTTATAGTGCCCGAAAAAACACCTAAAATTCATGCGTTTAGACTAGAATACCCCCTTAAGAGTACAAATAACATCATGGAATGTATTTTGTGTTTGTTTTTAATGAAAGTTTTGTATTTTAAATAAAATTTCACTTGAAAAAATTGTTTATATTCGATATAATATATGATTGCATTTAAATTACTATTACTTTAAATGAAAAAATTTCTAGGTTAAAAATATATTAATACATGGAGTACAAATAGTATTATACATCGCTATACACACACACACAAATATATATATATATATATATATATATATATATATATATATATATATATATACATGTGTATGTGTATATCAAGAAATAGAGATGATACTTTTGCATTTCAGACCATCGCAATACATAAGATATTAAATCTTTATCAATAGATATTATTTAACAGCACATTTAATACACGTGCATTTGTTGACACTGAACGAAAATCCGAAAATAAAATAAGCATAATGAAATCACAGACAATCCAAAATTAACTCAACTAATGACAACACCAAGTACAGTTTCAGCTATTCTTTATTTTTAAGCTTCGTTGACATTCCGGCCTTGTGTAACATTAAAATATATATGAAAAAAATGTGTCAGACAGTGCGTGAGTGTTTTTTGTGAATATGAATGAAAAATTATTTACAGGTGTTCGTGCGGCTGTTTCTTAAGAACTCACCAATGTGCGGTGTATTTTTATTAAATCCTTTTATCAAACTAGTTGGCAAATTACGCGTACATTAAACAATAAATCTTTTTCTAAACAGATATTAGAATAAAGGATTTTTTAGTGTTGTGTATTAATTGTTGAGAAATATTAATTTATTCAATTAAAAAACTAACTCGTTTACTAACATGATGAACTGATTAAATAATTTGATAAATTACTAGAAAACAGCAAATTTATTTCTCAGGAAATTTCATTAACATACCATTTTTTTGTTAAAAACATGACTTATATATGTTACAAGAATAAATATAGTTGGACATAATTGTTACCCATTCAAATATTTTTTGTGTAATGTTATATCATTGTATATAATCCTTATAAATAAAACATCTATTTTAAATTTTATTATTTACTTTTGCAAACTTCAAAGTCTTACAATTAAAAATATACGAGTTGTATTGTTATTTTTCTTCATTTAAACAGGATACTTGGTTATTTTCTTAACTAATTTATATTTGTTTTATGTATTTTTTAAACATTTCAGTGACTGCTTAATTCATTTACAAATACACACACATAATATATATATATATATATATATATATATATATATATATATATATATATATATATAAAAAAACTTACAAATGAAGAATAATGCAATATGTATATCACATAAATAATGAACATATAACATTTTTTTCGAATTTTTAAACCATGCACAACACTGCTATTTTAATTATATGAACTGAAAATTTCATTAAGAAACTTTTTCATTTATTTTCTTTATTTATATATATATATATATATATATATATATATATATATATATATATATATTACAGAATTATTTACACGTATACACGAAAACTCAATTAAACAATGGACTTTCCGAAAATAGATGAACGACTACAGTTGACAGTAGCCTGTATATGAAATGGATAGAGTAAGATTAATTAACTAGAAACCAGATTAGACTTAAACTGGGGCTTCATTTGGTGTGTTGAGTAAGACGCTCACAAGCAGTTTCTTATATAAAGTTATAAGCTTTTTAATTAAATTGATATTTCAACAATATTAATTTTATCAGCATATCTATGAAAAATGTTTATTTATTCTTTATTTTGTTTCGGTAACATTAAGTCAACAATGTATATATAAATACAACGAATGTTAAAATTATTCGTTTTCTTATCTGGCCATCGTTGGGTCACTCTTTTTATATTTCTCCACTTGTATGAACATTCTGATATTGTATTAAGGGGGTATTCTAGTCTAGAATTTCGAAAAAATCGATTTTTTTTTATATTTTCAAAGTTTAGACCTTTAAGAATATGTCCTTAAGAGGATTTTTCGAAATTCGAATTATTTTTGGAGTTATAGCCATTTTTGTGACGCACCAACCAATCCGGTCTGGCCGGAACGAATCAATTTTAAACGCATTTTTCTCGAAACTACTTTTTTCGACACGGTTGACGTGATATCTCAAGTTCTAATACACTGATTTACTTGAAATTTGGTACAGAGCTTCTCAATATAACAATGATTTCCCCCGCCTAGGTTTTTCTGAAAATTTTGTTTTTTACTATTTTTAAAAAATTCCGAAAGTTGAAAAAATAGGGTAAAAAATGACTGTTTTTTCACACTGCCGCCATTTTGCGAAAATATTTTTTTTAAGTTTCCCTAGGCGGGAATACTACTACAACCTTCTTTTTCAATAATTTCAAAAAAATTTTGTTTCAACTGACCGGAAGGGTTGGAACCACGTCAACCAGGAGACCCCTTTTTATTCAAGCACCTAGTGGAAAAATACAAAACCAATGATCTAACGATGAAGAATTGGAAAAAAAATAGATATTTCTTATTTTTAAAAAAAAGATAAATCAAATACACATATTAATAGAAAACAATCTAATATTAATACATATTTTATTCTATTCCTGCAAAATCGTAATTTTATATGATATTTTTACTAAATTTATTCTTTTTATAATTTATAAACAACAAACACAAAGACTATTTCATGATTACAAGATTATGTCTTATTATTGTTTGTATTTAAAATGAAATCTTTTCAGTAATTATAATGTTGCTCTCTGGTGATATATATATATATATATATATATATATATATATATATATATATATATATATATATATATATATATATATATATATATATATATATATATATATATATATATATATACATATATATATATATATATATATATATATATATATACATATATATATATATATATATATACATATACATATATATGTATGTATATATATATATATATATATATATACATATACATATTTATATATGTGTGTGTGTGTGTTTTTAAGTGCGATAGAACTTTAAATTGAATCTCTATCGAAAATTTTATCTAACCTAAAAAACACTTTATCATACCTTTATATACATAAACACACATACACATTTATATATATAAAAAGTGTTTTTAGGTTAGATAGATCTTTCGATACGGATTCAATTTAAAGTTCTATCACGCTTAATAAAACACCTGTATATATATATATATATATATATATATATATATATATATATATATATATATATATATATATATATATATATATATATATATATATATGTATGTATGTATGTATTACATATGAAAAAATACTTTATCAATTTTCTAAAAATTATAGAATAATATACTAAAAAGATTCAACTGTATATAAATCGAAAAAAACGTACTGCTTATAATTTTTTTTATTTAAAAGAAAAAGCAGATACGTCATAACACGCCGTTGCTCATGTTTACTTGCAACCGTTAAGTGTAAAAAAGTGAAAGCATCAATCGGTTGATGACTCCAATATAATATATCATGCTTTCAAATATATGAGTGTTATATATGACACACATTCTCAGTATGAATGTAATGATTGATAAGGATTTTTCATAACTCAATGTTAAAAATGAATGATGTTCAGAAATATTATCAGGCTATAGAAATTCCGAATCTCGCATGTAGAATCATTTTCTCGTGGAGAATTCTGTTTCAGTTTATGATTAATTCAATGTACATATGAACGAATATTTTTACATACATACATATATATGTACATATATATATATATATATATATATATATATATATATATATATATATATATATATATATATAATACATTGTGACAGTTACAAATGCAATCAATAGAAATATATATATATATATATATATATATATATAATATATATATATATATATATATATATATATATATATATATATATATATATATATATATATATATATATATATATATATATATATATATATATATATATATATATATATATAAACTTATTTGTGAATATGTATATTTGAAATTATACCTATTATTAACAAAAAACATTATTTGTTTTGACATTGATTTTTAAGCAAATAAATTAAATGTCAAATGCCATAACATTTTATAAAAATATTCAATAACTATTAGTTATTTATTTATTTCATATTTTCATTCACACCTTAATTATCATCAGAGTATAAGGTCTGGTAAAACTGGCATTAGAAAACCAAATTAAAAAAATAATTACAAAATACAATAGTCATGAAGATAGAAATTGAATTATTTATTTATTGAATCTTTATATTATTTATTTATTCAAATAGAATTACAAAAGAAAAATTAAGTAATCAAAAAACATGTATGCATATGAAATGTATCAAAATTTATAAGCAAAAAGTATTAATACAGATATTGTATTTATCGACTACTAATAAGATGATATCAATAAGAAAAGAAATTTTTAATATTTCGTGGACTCATCTTACACTGATAATGACCTGAAGTCTTCGAGGCATAAAACTGACCAATTTAGTAATATGAATATTTAGTAATATGGTTCTTCTTGAAAAGAGATTTTTAAATCATGTTTTAAGACAATCCCATACATGTTCAATAGAATAAATATTCGAGAACTAGGGATATGTAACAAGATATTCAGGAGTATTATAAAGAATCCACATCTTTGTATTCCAAGTAGTATATTTAGGATCATTATTCTGCATGAATATTCAATTATTATTAAAACCCATTGTGTTAGAATTTAAATGAAGATTTTCTTTGATCCATCGATAAATGCAAGTTTTCCCACCTCATCTGTATCCCCATACGAGTACAAAATATCCAGTGTTTGACCGTAGGTACTAATTTTTTTTATCTAATTCAATGTTAAATTTTTCTACACTATGCATCGTCCATTTGATCCAAAAAATTATATTCATCATCTGTTGGTAAAACTGATTTGACTTATTTAAATATTTTTTTACAAACTTCAATAATTTGTTTTTATTCTCAACACTTACCTAATATTTCTTACGAATAAACCTACCATGATATCTGATCGAACGCAATACGTTTCGAACTGTACTAGGGGATATTTAAATGTCACTATTATTATTGAGATCCTGCGTTATTCGGGAGCAATGATTTTTGGGGGTTTCTTTGCAAAATTCACGATTTTCCGACGCATACGATCAGTTATTTTAGATGGACGGCCACTTCTGTGTTTATTTTTCAAAGTATTAGTAGCAAAAGCCGGTTAATAGATAAACGATATCTATTAAACAGTTATACAATTTCACTAAATGATTTATATTGATTATATAGATCAATAATAAGTTTTCTTTCAACTTCACTTGCCTCACTGCCTTTCCAACTCATTTTCGTACAATAGAATGTAAACATGCTGTCAAAATAAAACTTTGACTTATAGTACGGTCTTATTGGTTATATAATCTTCGAAATAAATGACGAGATCTGATTAAGCATGCTTGAAGACAATAAACTCAGTATCACTAAGGCTGTACGAATACTTCTTTTATGAATTTCGACACATTTTATATACATACACATTTTTTTGACTACTTAATCTTTTATTTGTTATTTTGGAACTGTGGCTGATTCACTTTACACAAATGAATTTTAACCCCAACACCACAATAATTTAAAGTGTTCAATAATCACTTATTGTTCAACAATCACTTATTGAACAATAAGTGATTATTGAACATTTTAAATTATTGTGGTGTTGGGGTTAAAATTCATTTATCTACTTGCTACTATTTTTATTTTTTAAAAAATACAACAAAACCTCAAACATTTCTAGTTTTTCTATGATGTCCCTAAGTGTACGAATACTTTTTACACTCACTGTACATTTTTGTAATTAATTTGAAAAAAAGTGTACTTCTATTGGAAATATATCCGGCGTATTACATATGCTATAAAATTAATATAGAAAAAATATAACTTTGAAAGTGACTAACCGTTTTGAATCCACGATACATGACTCGAATTTCTTGTCGTGTGAACTTCGTCTGCTTGCATAAATCTTCGAGTGCAACGGGTATCGGCTTTGGAACACGCGATGGCTCGATCTCATACACCACCTCTTCAATTGGCGAATCCGGTGGAGTTGCCATCGTCTACAGTTCGCTAATGTCCAGAATCACAAACTATCACAATTCATTATAATGTATAGTGCACAACAACCATAACACTTACTCGAATTAAATACAATATAAATATTTCGAAACATCGAACGACCATACAAAATAATCAACACTAAAAATTATAAATAGCATAGCTATTGGCTACATTCAAAATCTAAGTAATGTCGAGTTGCGTCGAGACATTCGCCGTTTCGAATTCAAATGAATACAACGCGATCACATGTTGGCCAGTCAATAAGCGTTTTATATAATTAAAGCCAAACTGTTCACATAACACACATCGTCGAAATCAAGTGATTTTAATTAACGGAAGCAAGCAACGAATGCATATGAAATTATTAGCACGGGGTGTGTGGATATTATCGACAAAGCAAACAATTAAATAATGTTTAAGAATTATTTACATCTGTGTACAGATATTTTACATCTTGTCATTTCTAAATGGATGTTTTGCAGGATAGTAAAAATCTAATTCTCTGCGAGCTGATCTCGCAAACGAAGTCCCGGCGAATGCTGCAGAGTCAGGCTCGGGCAAGCATTGACTCCTGGCTTTGCTACATCCTACACCACTGCTGCGCTAGCTGCCCGCGACTGACATCTCCCGCAGCTCTTCGCGCCTGCGTTATAAAATCTTTCGCACAGGTGCTCTGTACATAAACGCTTTCGATGCATTTTTTTCTATTCTAGACGAATACAAAATGTTGTTTTCCGAACGCATCTTTTATGTAATAAAAGTTAAACGATCTTCAGATATGACGTCCGGAATACAAGATTAAAGACTACAAAATAAAACTAAAGGATCGTACGGGATTTGAACCTTGAGATTCTCGCACCCTAAGCGAGAATCATACCCCTAGACCAACGAGCCTTACATCCAATACTGTCTATATAATTATTTAAAGGCTTGCTACTATTACTATAAAGATATTTATTTTAAATAAATATATATTCTCAACATCAACTAATATGAAATTAATTTTAATAAAAGATACATCTCACAGATCTGAAACAATATGATTTAAAAAAATAGATTTCTATCTTCACTTCCTAATTTAAAGGACCAGAATTTTCTATCATAATTTATTCCTTAGCCTGTTATTTAAAAGTATTACAATTTTATGCTAACAATCATTATTAATTAACATTAATATTCTTCATATAGTTTTATATTGTGAATTGATTTTTTTTTAAAAATACTTCTTTACGCAAATCTTTTTTCATCTAATACTTGCATTTTCCTTTAAAATATTATATTTATTTCACAGATTGTTTTTTGTTACTTAATTAAAAAAACAGTTTTAATTGCCTATTTTTTTAAATGATTAATTTACTTATTTTTTAATTTACCTATGCCCATGGTAACATTGTTTTAGATTTCTTTATTTTTTTAAAAAAAATGTTTCTTGTTTATGGAAACTTGCTTAAAATTAATTTCAAATATAATTAATTTATTTTTTAACTTATCTGTAATAATGACTATTTTTAAAAATTCAGTTTTAAATTTATTTTCTATCTGGCCATGTTAACTTTAATTCCATTTATTCCAATGTGTATATCAATCAGATCTTTTCGAACTAAAATTTATTGAAATATTTCGTGTTGATGTTTAGTAAGTACATTATATGAAGGAAACTGCTGACATATTTCAGATATCTAAAAGCTGTTCATTTCAAGAGGTACAAAAGCTTGCTTATCTGGAGTGGATGTATTCTGACCGGACACATCTAGAATCAGAAATCAGAGTTCCTAGCCTAAAGATTTCTTTGATTGATATTGCTTCCAAAATGATCTTCTCCAACCAGTGCAGTTGAAAATCCATTGAGAGACTTAGTTTTTTATTTATAAGTTTATAAAATAACTTCAATAACAGTAACTAATAATGTTTCTAATGGAGAAAAAGAATATCGATTTGTTACAGTATAGGAATGTATTATCTTAATTCATTCATTATTCAAACAGATGTAATATAAAGGCATGAACTTTTTCATTAAATTTTTAACAATATATAATTTTTTAATATTCTATATAAATATTTAGTTTTACTAGCAGTTTATTAAAATTACAGTATTTTTATTTATTTAATTTTAATACAAGTATATATCATTATTTGGATCTTTTCCTTTAAATTAGTGTATCGTATATCGAAAAATTTTCCTTTATTCTAGAAATATTTTCATTTGTTGTATTTAAAAATAAAGTAGTAATACAACAATTGTTGCAGATTTATTTTTTAAAATATTAAAATACAACGAAAATTAAAAGTATAAACCCACGGGCTCGTCCGGGATTTGAACCCGGGACCTCTCGCACCCGAAGCGAGAATCATACCCCTAGACCAACGAGCCATGATGTCAATCTTCAAATAGTAAATATATTAATTGAAAGACTAAGAATACATTATAGTAGTAAAACGAAATAAATATATATATATATACAATGTACATATATTTTATACTTTTAATTTGTATATAACCACGTGTATTTAAAAAAATATATATTTATATTAAAAAATGGATAATAGTAACGATGATACAACTGTTCAATTTCATGAAATGGAATTGGATGATCGAATATTAAAAGTAAATAAATTTTTACACATTACGTAAATAATTTTAAAATTCTATAACCTAAACATTGTAATATTAGAATAGTTTTTAATATCAACATTACTTACAGGCTGTAGCCAAATTATGCTGGTTGAGACCAACATTAATTCAAGAAAAGGCAATTCCATTATTATTAGAAGGAAAAGATGTTCTTGTACGTGCGAGAACTGGTTCTGGAAAAACAGCAGCTTTTGCAATACCTGTTATTCAAAAAGTATTAAACTCTAAACAGACTGCAATTGAACAACAAACCAAAGCACTTATCCTTGCACCTAGTAAAGAATTGTGTCATCAAATTCATAAAGTTATGCTGCAACTTACAATAAAGTGTTCAAGAGAAGTACGTTGTATTGATATTTCCCCACAAATAGATATTTCTGCCCAAAAACCACTATTGATAGAAAAACCCGATGTGATAATCAGTACTCCTGGTCGTGCTCTGCAACATTTAAAAGCAGGAAATCTAAATGTTAAAGAATCATTGGATATACTTGTTGTAGATGAAGCTGATTTAGTCTTTTCGTTTGGCTATGAAGTTGAAATAAAAAATGTTTTGACGTAAATATATTTTAATTCATATATATATATACATATACATGAAAAACAAATATGTTTTTAGATTTTTACCAAAAATATATCAAGCAATTCTTGCATCAGCAACATTAAGTGAAGATGTTAAAAATTTAAAAAAATTGATGTTACATAATCCTGTAACATTGAAATTAGAAGAGCCAGATTTAGCTCCAACTACACAGCTTACTCATTATCACTTAAGTGCTGAAGAAAATGATAAAGCTGCAATTTTGTATGCTTTACTTAAATTACATCTTATTCGAGGAAAAACTATAATTTTTGTAAATACAGTAGATAGATGTTATAAGTGAGTATAATTTTTTTCTTCAAAATGAATATCTAATTTTTCAGATATTAATTAATTCATTGCTATAATAACAACATATGATAAATAAAATATATCATTTTATTCGTATTTAATTTTTACAGATTAAAAATATTTTTGGAACAATTTGCTATACCAACATGTGTTTTAAATTCAGAATTACCAGCTAGAATACGTTGCCATTCTGTTGAGCAATTCAACCGTGGAATTTATGACATAATTATAGCATCAGATGAAAAGTCATTAGAAGATCCTGGAATAGTACCAGCGAAAGTATCAAAAAGAAAATCAAAAAGAAAAAAAGATAAAGAATCTGGAGTATCACGTGGAATAGATTTTCAGTTTGTATCAAATGTTATAAACTTTGACTTTCCTTTAGATGTTGACTCATATATTCATAGAGCTGGAAGAACTGCAAGAGGAAATAATGAAGTAATTATATGTTAATAATTTGATGATTAACAATTTTACCATTTTTTTAAGTATATGTGTGTGCATATATATATAAATTTATTTTTAGGGAAGTGTTTTGTCTTTTGTGAGCTTAAAAGAACGACCTTTGATGAATGATCTTGAAAAAGAATTACAATTAGGATACGATACTGATAGTGTTTTAAAGTAAGTCAGTATTTTTTTTATAAAAAAGAAAGTACTTTGTATATTTAGTATTTTGTATATTTCAGAGCATATCAGTTCAAATTAGAAGAAGTTGAAGCATTTAGGTACAGAGCACAAGATGCCTGGAAAGCTACAACAAGAATTGCAGTACGAGAAGCAAGATTAAAAGAAATAAAACAAGAAATATTTAATTGTCATAAATTGAAGGTATGTCCATGTATAAATTTTTTTAGTAAAAATTTAAAGTACTATTGTTACAAATTAACATTTATTTTATATATATAAAAAAATACATTAATTTTTAACAGAGCTACTTTGAAGATAACCCGAGAGATTTGCAAGTGTTACGGCATGACAAAGCATTACATACAGTAAAAATTCAACCTCATTTGGCAGATGTTCCGGATTATATAATTCCAAATGCTTTAAAGAACTTAGCAGGTATAACAAAAAGAAAAAGAAAATATCCTACATTAGGTTCAAGAGAAAATAGGAAGTACATAGCAAAAAAGAATAATCCCTTATTAAGTATGGAAGTTTCATTATCTAAAAGAAAGAAAAAATGATATTTTAATGTATAATGTATTTGACAATAAAAATATTCTTAAAAAATACAATGTATTTTTCTTTGTAACATTATGTCATGGTTTATTTCAGTTTGTATTGATTTAATTGTCCGTTTTTTTTAAATACAAAAAAGCAAAATATTTTTTTCTTTAAAATAACACAGGGTATATACATAGCCACTTTAGAGACTCATTTACTTAATACACTATTATGAAAAGAGCTTATAATAATAACCCAAACAATTTGTCACTTATTACATATTTAAAATTAATTACAACTAAAAATGATTAAATAAAAAAAATCTAATGTAAACAATCTTGAGATTTAATATGGAGACACAATAATTTGTGTATTTTCTATCTTGTCAAAATCAAAATTAAATCATGTCTGAAAATAAAAAGAATTCAACGGTCGTACCTGGAGAAGCTTCTGAATCAGATAACGACGAATATTTAGAACAAAATGTAAGGCACTTATTGCAATCATAAAAATAAACTTATGTTTATATAAATTAGGTTATGTCATAATAGGTTAAATCAGTTAACATTCCAATTAAAAAAAATATTGTCTATGGAGCAGTAATAAGCGGAGAAGCTTCTGAATCTGAGGATGGTAATTATGTTTTATAATCATTTTATGAATAAATTTAATGTTACGTGTTGTAGAAGGAGCAAGTGTAAGTAGTGCTGTTTCTGCCGCTGTGCATATGTCACAACCAATTCCAAATGTTGTAAAAAATAAATTAAAAGTTATTGAAAAATACGATTCTCTTCTTCATAAAAAGTTACGTAAGTGTTTTACTGTATTCTTGTTTTTAAAATTAATATTAATATTGAATTTTTACTATTTTAGGAGAGCGTAATATATCATTACATACAACACTGTGTGAATATGTAAATAATGTGATAACTGCAGCTAGTAAAGAATTGAATGCTACTGATCAACAGTTATTACGTTCACAAATAACATTACAAGCTGCAGTTTCAGTTTTACATTCTTTACAACAGAATGTACAATTACTTAAAAATAAGTTAAATGATAATGTGAATGCAAATTTTTTACCTGATATTACAATCCCAAATCAAAGTAAATGAAAATATAAATTATTCTATACGCTAAACATTATGATTTTTTTTTATAATTCTATATATTCATAACATTTAAATTAGAATTATAAACATATAAATATCAACATAATTATAAACAAATATTTTTTTATCACAACATTTATATTCAAATCAATGTATATATTTAATCAATGCAATACTTTTGTTTTAATTCTTCCATCAATTTATTGCTTGGATGTAAAGCATCATCTGTAATCAAAATATATGTAAATTGTTAAATATATTCTTTTAAATAAACAATCATTAAGTAAATTAAGTTCAATTTTACTTTAATAACATAGAAGAATAAAATGAATAAGCACAGTACACAAATGACTCACATTTATACATTCATATTTTTACTAAATTATTAGAAATTAATGTTTTACCTAATGAAGCACGATGTTTACGAATGACATCATCAAGTTGTAATCGACATAATTCCGTGTAAGATTGACTAACTGTTGCTGCACTCTGACAAATAAATGGTTTATTACTAACTGGTGATGCAACATTACTAAAAGAACATTTTGGAAAACTACTTGTCGAGCCTTTATCATACGAGCAACTCTCTGATTTAATAAATGTACAACTTTTTGTTTTCATTCCTTGTGAAAATTTTATATTTAATCCTTTATCAGCAAATTTTAGGTACCTTGATTCTCTACAAACGATATTTTTGAAAATTATTATTTTAATAAAATTTCAAATTAATTAAAAACACTTTCAAACGAATTTATTCTGATATACATTGTAAACAAGAATAAAGTAATAATCAATACCTATAATATACTAACTAGAAATGAGCAAGCATTCTATATGATATTTTTAAATACCTAGCATATGTTAATAATTCATCAGCTCTGTTTAGAAGTTTCTCAAGTTGTTCATCTTTTTTTGTCTCAATATCTTGTAAAAGCATTTCACATTTATTTCTTAGTTTTTTTTCTTCTTCACATTTTTCTATAATAAAAAGTATTCCTACTTTAATAGCACATTGATATAATTGAAATATATATGTATATATATATATCTTTACCATCTAATGCAATTCGTACAGTAGCTAATTCTGAGAGTAAACATTGCTTACTTTCTATAAATTCATTTTGCAAACGTGTTTTCATTGCTAACATTTCTTCTCTTTCACTAAAAAAGAAAAAAAAATGTTATTTTCAATTATTTTATTTAAATTAATTTTAACTGCTTATGTATTAACTAATTTTATAAAGGTTTTTTTTATATTACCTTTTTTTTATTTTATTTTCATAGTCAATTTTTTCTTTTAATGTGTCTTCTAAAGTTTTCAGTTGAATTTCTAATGTATTTCGTTTTATCGTTTCATCTGATATCTGTGTATACAGAACACTTAGCTGTTTTTGCAGTGATTCTACAATTTTTTTAAAATACTCTACATTTGTTGAAAGATCTGTATTGGTTTTCGATTGAGGATGATTAATTTCATCACTTAAATACAATGAATATTCACTTTTGAATCTTGCTTGTTTTAAACAACAGTTTATATCGTTTTCTAAATTATTGGATGTAGTATTCAAACAGTCTAAATTTTTATTGACTTTTAAATTATTTAACTGAATGCGGTTTAATTTTTTACAGCCTTCACAATTTATTTCAGCTTCATGTTTTCTAAAACTTAACATTAATTCAGTTTCATAGATAATGGACAATTTTGGATTCCAAGACTTTTTTTGTAATATACTAATTCTGGATGGCATGATTATATTAAATGGGCTCAATTTATTAATATGACACATGCATCTTGTAGCAAATGTAATTTTTTCATCAAAACCCATATCAAAAAAACTATCCATATTATTAACTAAACTGAAATTATACATTTCGATGTCTCTTTCAGACATTTTTGTATCAAAAACTTTGACCATCTTATCAATATCTTCTTTTAATTTTAATTCTTTCAACTTTGAAATTTCCAAATCATCTTGTGCTGCATCTAGCGCAATATTTGCATTATCCAATTCTTTCAAATACGTTTTTATTCTATGTTCTTGATCGGCTATTCGTTCAATATTTTTTTCATTTTCCAGTTTCATTAATTTAAAATTATCATTTAGTTCCTCGATATGTGTCCTTAACTCAATGTTTTCGGTAAAAACTTTCTTCAATTGTTTTTGCAGCATATCAACTTCATCAATATTAACATTCAACTTTGACAAAAAATTATTTTTTTCTATAGTTAATATTTCAATATCATTTTTAAGATGACTGTTATCCCACCTTAACTTTTCCAAATCTTTTTTATAGTTTTCAACATCAATATGCGATTGTTTCTCGATTTCACATAAAATCAATTTTGATTTATCTAGCTCAGTTTTTAAATATGACAAAGTAGATTTCAAAGATTCATTAATATTTTTACATTTTTCTATTTCTAACTGACTTTTTTCTTTTTCTTCTGAAATTTTCTTTTCCAGATCATGTTGTGTCTGTTTATAATTGCATAAAGTTTCATTCAATTCTGACTTTAATCTTTCACACAACAGTGATAATTTATTTATTTCAGAGTCTTTGAAATCAGTTAGAGATTTTAATTTTAACTCAGTCATTTTTAATTTATCTTCTACATGTTGAATTTCTAAACATTTTTCAGTATATGATTTCCTTAGATGTTGATTTTCAGTTTCTAATTGCAGTATAGTGTTCTTTCTATGAGCCACTGTGTTTTGTAATTCCTTAAATTTAATTTCAAGTGAAACATTTTCATCAGTTAATTGTTTAATTTTTAATAAAGATTTTTGAGAATTATTTTCCACTTCTTCTATTTTAGCATTGACCATTTGCAGTGCTTGGTCTTTAAATTGTAATTTTTTTTCAATTGTATAACTTTTCTCTTTTAACTCTTTATTTTTTGTCTGTAGGTCTTCATATTCATGTTTAATTAATTCATTATCTCTTTTCAAATTTGCAATATCCATTATATAACTTTCATTAATTTTTTGTAAAGCTAAATATTCAGCCATATTTACTTCATTATACTTACTACAAGTGCATTTATTACTAAAATCAGTCTTCTCTTCAATACATTTAGATTCTTGCAATTTCTTTTTCATTTCATCATTTTCATTTCGTATAATTTCTAAAGTTTCTTTTAACTCTATTAATTTCTGCTCAGTTTGTTTTGAACTTTTTACTAAGTCATTAAGCATATATATTTCTTCTTCTTTTGCTACAATTATTTCCTGCAATTGAGGTATCTCTAAACAATTACATTCTTTAACTGCTTTATCTGTATCTTTTGCCAATTCAACATTTTCGGAAGATAATTCATTCTCTAAACTTTTGTGCTGAGATTCAACATTATGTTTTTTAAATGGTTCTTGAAAATGATAATGTTGTTTTTCAACAAATGCTTGTAGTTTCTCACATTTCTCAATAATAGTTTTATCAGTACTGCCTTCTTTTTTATTTAAAATAGTCACATTTTCTTTATTATCAGCAGATTGTTGAAATTCAATTCTTTTAGAATTATGAATAATGTTTTGATTTTTTCTTTCAGTTAAATTTTCTGTACTCGTTAAACCTGTATACATTTCATCAATCTTTTGAGACAGATAATCACACCTAAAATTATTTTTTTTTAATTAATATTTGATCATGATTTCAACTTATATTATATGACACAAAATAGAAAACAAAATTGGAGTGTATAGCTTAAATAATATATAATTCAAAAATAAAGAAATACAATTATTTTACAAGCAATTAGTAATAATTATAAAAATAAACATGAATTAAATATGCATATATAGGGTCATCCAAATGTAACGCCTAGATTTGTGTTTTATTAGAAAGAAATGTGTATAGGGTGGTGTATAGGAAAAGGTGTAGTTTCTTTTTAATAAATCACAAATCTAGGCGTCACATTTGGATGATCCTATATATTAATAATGTAATAACAGGTATACTCAAATAATTAATAAAAAAATAACCATGCAAAGTGTAAGCAAATAAAAATAATACATACATAACAAACTTTTCAAACAGCAACAAAATTTATATTACTATGAAAAATGCAGCAAATAAATTGCTACAGAAATGTAATAAGATTATGTTACTGAACTGCTTTTTCCATTTAAGATTTTCATCTGGAAATGATTCTTCATCAATTTCTGGTTTTGTTTCTTCATTGGACTTTTGAATGAAAGCAGTAAGATATAGAATTTCGTCAGTTGTCTGTGTAGAATAATAATTATGACAACAAACTGAGATATTTTACAAAAATTTCACTCATTCATATTATCTCAGTTTTTTTTTACACATTACCATTATATATTATACATGCCTATATTCAATTTTTAATTTCTATTTTAAAAGCAACAATATGTAACATTTAGTAATTACCTCAATAGAAGACAAATTTGACTGATTGGTAGAATCTGGTTCAATATTATTATACGCTGTAACACTTTTTATGTCGCTGTCTTCATAATTTTCAGTTAAATCTTCATGTTTTGGTCTAAATCAGAAAGAAATCTTAAGTGAAAAAGATTTTTCATTAAATAATTTGCTTTTTTAAAAATAATGATATAACATAAACATACATAATTTTTGTAAAGACAATATTTATAATCAAATAAATTTTGTTTATTTATTTTTACATAGAATTATGTAAAAATATATAAACAAAAAAATGGCAATTGTCATTTAATATTATAATTTTATTTATATTTTCTAAATGCATGTGATATATTTTCAATAAAATTTTCACTAAAAATTTAATTTTAAATTGTATTGTTCCATACACTATGAATAAATCAAAGCAAAAGAGAAAAGTTGGTGAATTTTGGGAAAAAAAATTTATACCTCATAAAATACCTAGACTTTTACCAGGTTCTCAAGCGACTGCAGCAATATTAAAAGATTTAAAAAATTTTAATACGCACAGAAACAATGTAAATATTATGAAATATGTTATTAAAACTGTGTAAGTTTTCGAAATATATTCATATAAAAAAAAACATTATTACCTTTTATAGGTAATAAATGCAAGACCAAAAATTGACAGTAATCCTCCTAAATTAAATCCACATATGATTCTTAATTCAAAAAAAATTATGGATGATGCACGAAGACTACAAGAAATACTAAGAGAAAATCAAAATATTGTTCAAAAAATAAACTTAATTAATAGAACACATGTAAGTATGTTTAAAAATTATAATTCAAAAATATAACTACAACAAATTATTCATCCATGATTTGTGTAGTTGAACATTTTCATAACTAAATATTTTGTTAAAAGACCTTTTTCTAAAGATAAGTCTTAATTAAAAGTCTATTTTTATGATAATTTCAAAAATAATATTTTTTGTAATGACATACATACTCATTTAAAACATGTCATCAAATTGGAATAAATATGTTTTAGGGAAAAGTGGACACTTTTAATATTAATGCTTATCAGCAACATTCAAAATGGAAAATTGAGGAAAATAAAATTAAAGAAATACAGAAAAGAAATAAACATTTTTATCATAGACTAATGCAAACAGTACGAGCATTATATTTTTAATATATATTTTATATATCTAATGATATACAATAATATAATAAAAAGATTCATATTTTTAGAGAACAGTATATGGCAATAAAGAATTCGCGAAAAGTTGGAAAAAAGTTTTACACAAAATGAACACTTCTAGTAGATATGGATTTCAGCTTCCAAAAACCATAGATGAAATTTTACAAGAATCTACATCAATAAGTGATGGTTTCAATAATATATCAGCTAGAAAAAGCAGGCCTAAGTTAATACGCATATATATTTAAAAAGCATTATAATTTTAAAATGTAAAAATACTTTTAGAGTTTTTATGGACCTGGAAATTGAAAGAGGTAATCAAAAATTTGGAAAAATTATTATAGAACTGTACAATGACTACGTTCCCATAACAGTTCAAAATTTTTTGTCTCTGTGCAATGGTACCAATAAATTATCCTATAGGAAATCAAATTTTTATAAAATAATTCCTGGGCAATATTGTGAAGTTGGAGATATTGTAAAATTTAATGGTTCAGGAGGTAAATCAATTTATGGAGATACTTTTCCTGAAGAAAACTATGATTTAAAACATACAAAAGCAGGTATTATACTACTATAAAAAAATGATAATATTGATATATTGCACTTTTATATTTATGAATATATATATATATATATATATATATATATATAAAAGTGTGTGTATATACATTATTAGGTGTTCTCTCTATGGTAACAGTAAATAAAAAAGAAAATGATTCTAAATTTATTATTACATTTCAAGCACTTCCTGCCTTTGATGGAAACAGAGTTGTATTTGGAAGAATTATTAAAGGGCATAAATATTTATTTAACATCCAAGCTTTAGGACGAAAACTTGGAAAACCCTTAGAAAATGTTACAATTGTCAATTGTGGTGAAATACTCACATTAAATAAACTCAAACATATAAATAAAATAAAATGTAAAGATAAAATACTGAATAAAAATTAAAATAAATACAATCGTGTAATCTAATTTTGTATATCTAAAAATTTATAATAATTTTCATATGTTTATATTTGTAAAGCATCTTATTTATTTCAAGATTGTATTATAAAAATCAAAAGGCATTTGAAAGAATAAAATTATTGTATCTATGTAAAATAAACAAACAAATTTTAAAAATTAAATTTGTCATACATTATTTATATATGGCTCTAATTAAATTTAAATATAGTATCAATATATATTTTAAATTTGCTAATCCTCATAATAATGAATAAAGTTAAAAAACAAAGAAAAGTGGGCGAATTTTGGGAAAAGAAATTTATACCACATAAAATACCCAGATATTTGCCAGGATCACAGGCTTTAACAGAAATAAATAAAGATTTACGCAATTATAATTCACATAGAAAGAATGTGAGAATAACAATATTTATTATTTACTTTTTACCATTAATTTTAATTTTATCTTAACATTTTTGTATGTGTGTGTGTATATATGCATACCCACACACACGTATATGTATGTATATTTATTAGTAAGTTAATATTTTAAAGGTGGTTAATGCAAGACCTAAAATTGACAGTAATCCTCCAAAACTTCACCCACATATGATTTTAAATGCTAAAAAAATTATGGATGATGCAAGAAGACTTAGTGACATAACCAGAGAAAACCAAAATATTGTGAAAAAAATAAATGTTATAAATCGTACAATAGTAAATACATTCTAATAAACTGGCAATACAGAATTAATTAATATGACTATAAATTCAAATTTTTATAATAAAACAATACATATTACTACATATGTTTACATAAACACACACAAGTTAATTATATAATTAACTTGTTTTAGGGAAAAGTTGATTCTTATAATATTAATGCTTATGCAGATCATTCTAAATGGAAAATACAGGAAGACCGAATGAGAATTATAGATAAAAGAAATTTGGAATTTTACTGCAGATTAATACAAACTGTATGTTTATAAATATATATATATATATATATATATATATATATATATATATATATATATATATATATATATATATATATATATATATATATATATATATATATATATATATATATATATGTATGTATGTATGTATGTATATATACATACAACTTTGTAGCAAACAGTATACAGTAATGCAGAATATGCAAAATTTTGGAAAAAAAATATTGAAAAAATGAAAGCTAATTGTAGATATGAATTAATATTTCAAAAAACTATAGACCAGGTTTTATATGAATCTCCATCTTTAAGTGATGGTTTAAGTGGCAAACATGCACGGAGGAATAGACCCAAGTTAATAATAATACTAGATTCAGCCACAAACGTTAATTTTTAACACGTATTTGTTTGTTTTTAGAGTATTTATGGATTTAGAAATTGAAAGAGGTAATCAGAAATTTGGAAAGTTAATCATAGAATTGTACAATGACTACGTTCCCATAACAGTTGACAATTTTTTAACTCTCTGCAATGGAAAGAACAAATCATTATCTTATAAAAATTCCAATTTTTACAAAATAATTTCTGGACAATACTGTGAAGCTGGAGATATAGTGAAATTTAATGGTTTAGGAGGAAAATCAATTTTTGGAGATACTTTCCCTGAAGAAAACTATGATTTAAAACATTCAAAAGCAGGTATGTTACTAGTTGTTTTTAAATTTACGCCCTTCTAACTTGTAGAGAGAAATATAGGGTCATCCAAATGTGACGCCTAGATTTGTGTTTTATTAATGTTTCCCTATACATATTTCTTTTTAATAAAACACAAATCTAGGCATCACATTCGGATGACCCTATATTTACTTTACCGGAATAATAATAAATTTTATTAGGTACCCTTTCTATGGTAACAGTGGGCGATAAAGAAAACGATTCTAAATTCATTATCACGTTTCAAGCTCTACCGACGTTTGATGGAAATCGAGTTGTATTCGGAAGAATTATTAAAGGAAACAAATATCTACTCAATATACAAGACTTAGGTCGAAAAGGAAAGCCGGCAGAAAATGTTATAATTCGTAATTGTGGAGAAATTATTAATACTAATACATTGTCAAAGAAAAATACTAAAAAAAGAAATGTAAAATAATAAATATCACAATACAAAATAAAACAATTTTAGAAATATGTGTAAATAAAATACCTTTCTTTAACATTTAAGTACATTGACTTGTACTGGATATTTACTTCATTAGAACTTTCTGGAATTATTTCTTGTTTATCATCCAATTTGCTGTTTTTCATCAATGACTTATTTTTATTTTCTAAAATTGCATCAGTCATTTCTTTGGAACATTTCTCATTATTATGCAAATAATGAATTACTTTATGTGTATCGCTTTTCACTTTTTGTGTTTTATTATCAAATGCATTTTTAATACGATCGAATAATTTAACTTTTTTACGAGGTAATGTATGATATTCACTGACTTTATCTTTCCTCCAAGGAAATAATGACTGCTGTGAATATTTGTAAACACTCTTTACCTCATTAAAAGCATCTGCTGTCAACGTTCTTGGTAAAGATAGTGACCCTATCTGATAAACATTCACAGGAGGTGATGTAGTTCTTGGTAAAGATTTTGATTTTTGATAAATTGTATTAAGATCACATTTTTCCAAATGTTTTAATGCATCATCATAGCTTTCTAGCTGTGTTTTTATGAAATTATCATTACACCGCATAGTTTTATCTATTTTATATGCATTATTGTCTGGTGATTTAAAATTAATTTGAGCGGTTTGATTTAATTCAAAAATAAGAGGTAAATTTATTCCATCAACAGATACGTGTTTAACTGCTAACTGTTCGGAATTTATAACATCATTCGTTGTTTCTACCTTAATATTTTTATTAGCCTTCTCTGATATAGTTTTTATTGAATTTTCAGTAGTTTCAGAAAATTTAACATTTTCTTTTGAACTAGCATTAGACTTTAGTGGAAACAAATTTCGAATTGAAGCATTTTTTAATGACTTTAAAAGAGACGAATGCTTGGAACGTGACGATGAGCTATTATCAGATTTTGGACTGTTAGAAGAATGTGAATTAATATTTTGTATTGGAAGACTTCTATCACTTCCCCAATCACTTTCTGAAGTAGGAGTATCAATCTTATTTGATACATTTGGACTGTCATCAGAACATTGTGAACCTTTAGTTTTATGTGAAACTTTTAAATCATGGAACTCCAAATTATTTTCATTCTTCTCGACATCAAAATAATCATCATGAAAACTTCGCCTCTGTAAACTATTAAATTTTTCTTTTGATGCAGCAGTTTCTGTAAAACTGATGTGTCTAGTGCGGACAGTTCCTAAAGTAAACAAACGATTCGCTTTAAGATTCATGAACGGGTCCGAGTTACCAGAAAATTCAGTCGATTGCAAATATTCCAAACTTCTTAAAGGTTTACAAGGTGGTGGAATAACGCCAGATTGTGGACTTGCAGATACAGAAGATTTTATAGACATTTCTTCTTTACCACCTGATGCAATACTTAACATATCTATATCTTTCTTATTTTTTGGCAGTTGTAAAAAATTCGTAAGAGATTGAGGAGCACTATTATCAGTCAGTTCATCAATTTCTTTTAGTGTCTGATCGGAATTTTCAGAGGCAGTATTTATTGAAGCTGGTATACTTTTTTGATCTATATTTACATCTACTTCTGTTTGACATATATCTTTCATAGTCATAAAAGATACAAGATTAATTTTTTTGGAAGATTTTTTAATATCAATTTCTGAATTCTCACTATCATTCCATTCATCGCTATCATTTTGACTTTCACACATTTCTGAAGCACCCTGTTTATGAATTATTACTTTTTTTGAAATACTACTCTCGCCAGTTTCTTTAGTTTTATTTACATTTTGTAATTCACTACACACTTTATTATAGCCATTTTTTAATGCTAAATCTGTTGCAGTCATACCTAAATTTAAAAAGAATAATTATGCTTAGAAAGAATCAATAACACAAATGGGCTTTACCTTCCATGTCTTTTAAATTTATATTTGCTTTAAACGAAATAAGTAATCTTACAATTTTAATATTTCCTAAACTCGCTGCTAACATTAATGCTGTTTTCAAATTTATATCAGTTCCATCGACTGGATAATTATGGTGTAAAAGTAAACTAACTATATCTGTATTTTGTAATTTAACAGCAATGTGCAAACAGTTTTCACCAAACTACAAAATATTAAAAAAAAAATGATATATACATACATACACACATACATAAATATATATATATATATACACAAACTAATATGTACATAAATTGTAAAGTAAAAAAATATTTCCTTGTAAAACTCACTTCATTAGTTTCATTTAAATTTATATTTTTATCAATAAAGAGATTAATTATTTCATAATTGCTTTTTTTAATTGCAAAATGTGCTGCTGTAACAATATTTTTCCTTTTGACTTCTTTATTATTTAAAATGATATCAATACACTGTATATGATTTCTTTCTATTGCCTAAAATGTATTGTATGACAAATTACAATATTCAAAGCATAACTTTACATGTACCGAAAAAAATGAAAATTTTTATAGTAGAACGTACATTTAAAAGCGGTGTCATTCCATTTAAATCTGGAATATTTGGATCAGCGTAATTATTTAAAAAGAATTCCACACAGCTCATGTGCCCATTTAAGGCCGCTATATTTAGTAATGTTCTACCTAAATTGTCTATAAAATTTATATCGACGTATGACAAATATTTGGCTAATTCATCTATATTTCCATTGGATGATGCATTTTGCAATACTTTTTTTATTTCAGTTACTGAAAACTCATCTTTCCTTTGAGATAAAATACGACTATCTTTCTCACTGAACGATGATTCTGACAATACTGATCTAGAAGACGATCCATTAACATTACTCGTTTTCCCTTTAACAAATTTCAACACTCGTTTCATGTTTTCTTTTCAATATTATTGAAATAAGTATAGCATGAATTAACGTTTTCAGGTACAGGAAGAAAATAAGGAGTATTTTTAAAGCCAGACGCCGGAAAGCAAGATTACGTTTAAAATGCAAGCAGTTGCATTGATATACAATACAATATAATGATAAAAACAGCTGATTATTTTTGACAGTTATAATATTTGTTATCATTTTATTAATTTCTGTAGTAGAAACAATGTATATTTCATAAATAAAACGTTCATAACCTAATGTCTATTTGAAGTTATTTCCTTTATGTATTAATATTTAGCGAATAAATTTAGTAGTTTTGCAGTTAAAAATAGAAATAATGAGGTATACTACATTATTGATTAGAAGTTTGCATGTTTGCAAACCCAGTCGAATTATATTTGTAACAAGTATTGTTAGGAATAATACAAATATGAACGAATCAAACAGTTTTCAAAATAGCACATGTCAATTTTCCTTGCATAATATCAATCAAAACAAACAAGACAAAATTGATTCTTGTAATTCTGATATGAATCCTAATAATGGAAGTCAGGCTGAATTGTATATAATTAATCAATTAAAGAAAGTCCTTGAATTAAAAGAAACAAATGTTAGCAGTTGGGTCATAGAGGTATTTTCTAATAATTAGTAAATGATAACATTGATTTAGATTAGGATCCGATTAAGTATATCGTGTTAAGTATTTAAAATAGATTGATTATTTTTAGACTCAAATGAAAACACTTTGTCATGCTTACAAAGAATTACTTCCTTCAGAGCAGAAACAATTCTTCAATATTCTCTCTACAGATTATGGTGTTAATCACAATTCTGTTTATAGAGCTGCTAGTACTGTTTTAAAAAGTGATGAATGTACTAGGCAGATAGTTAAATGTGAAGAAAAACTAAGAAGTGTCTTGATGCCTCAGTATCAATGGCTTTTAATACATATAGGGAAATTGGAAAACGGTATCAAATTTTTAATTGATATGAGAACTAATTTATTGGTATATATATTTTTTCCAATGCAATTCATTTTATACTTTAATAAACAAATATTTTCAAATATTTATAACAGGATGCAATGAAAGAAGTAGCTGGAACAGATGATTCGTTAGTTAATATGCAACAGTTAAATTTATCTATAAGAGATTTATTATCTCTTTGGTTTTCTGTCGGTTTCTTGAGTATTGAACGAATAACTTGGAAATCTTCATGTGAAATGTTACAAAAGGTGATTTATATACCTATACACATACAGACACATTCATATATATTTATTTTGTTCAAAAATTACATACTTAAGTGTTTTAAGTATTTAATTTGTTTTTTTTTTTGTTGATATTAAAATTTATCAGATATCCGAATATGAAGCGGTGCATCCTGTAAGAAGTTGGACAGATTTAAAGCAACGTGTAGGCCCTTATAGGCGATGTTTTGTTTATACACACAGTACTATGCCAGGAGAACCATTAGTGGTCTTGCACACTGCATTAAGTGATGAAATATCAAAAAGCGTAGCAGCAATCGTATCAAATGCTAGAAGATTATCATTAACGCCAGACCAAAATTATATGCAATATGATTTAAGTAGTATTCAAGAAGATCCTAAAAAAATTAAAGCTGCTGTTTTTTACTCGATAGCTTCAACACAGCGAGGTCTTCAGGGTATAGAGTTAGGAAATTATTTAATAAAACAAGTTGTCAAAGAAATTCTATCCGAATACCCACATATAAACCAATTTTCTAGTTTATCTCCTATTCCTAATTTTAAAAATTGGTTATTTGATAAACTAAAAACCATTGAAAAAACCAAAACTGAATTACAGATATTCACTAAAGAAGAAATACAAAATTTAAACACTATCTTAGAAACAGATAATATTTGTTTAGAATTAAAGAAATGGTTAAATGGGAGTGAATGGTTGGAAAAACCACACCTAGTAGAAGCATTACAAATACCATTATTAAGAATATGTGCACAGTATCTTTATATTGAGAAAAGAAGAGGATATGCCTTGGATAATGTTGGTATGAAAGTAAATTTTTAATTAGAAAATACACATATAAATTATTTCATAATTATTATGTATCAATACATGAATAATATTCAATGTAATATTCAATTTGATCAAAAATAATGTTTTAAAACTTACAAACAATAATTGGCTATAACATTTAATTATTATTTATGAATACATTTTTTATATTAAAATCATAATATTTTAGCTAATTTTCATTTGCGCAATGGAGCAGTATTGTGGCGTATTAATTGGTTAGCTGATCTAACTCCTCGAGGTCTGACGAATTCTTGTGGTTTAATGGTAAATTATAGATATTTTCTAGAAGATACAGTTACAAATAGCATAACATACATAGAAAAGAAAAATATTTCAATTTCACCTTTTATAGAAAAAATGTTGTATTAAAATGAATTTATAAATACAAGTGTATGTAAATAAAAATATAAATAAATGTATAGTTTTGAACAGTGTGTTTTCTTTCAAGCAGCTATGTTTATAGTGACATTATCACATAACATATGTACTTGTCTCATGTAAAACATTAAGGATGTTTTTTTTTTAAAAAAAGATGGTTAAATTTATAAGAAATAAAAAACAAATATATATTTTTTAATTTAATGAATTTGTCAGAATGTACAAATTTATTTGTACAAAACAAAACTACTGTCAAATATTAAGATGCACTATTTTTGTTTCACTTAACTATATAGAAGACTTTCATTATTATTTATTCATAAAATTACAACTGTGTGATTAATACACCTAAAGGAATTTACACATTCTACTGAATAAAATAAATCTGTTTTATGTAAATTGAAACAAACATCAAATCCCTGAATTATGCTAAATATAGAGCATTAAATTCATGCAGCAAAGTATCGAAAAACATGATACATCTACAAATTTCTTTATATACATTTTAATGATATAACTGAGAAATTTATAGAATGCACAACTATTACAATATTTAATATACATTCTACTGATATCTACTGAACAATGAATGCACCAATTAGTTTAGATTATATTTCATAACAGTTAATTGTATTTCATTTTTAATAAAATGTTACAAGGCTTTTACAGTGCTAAGTAATTTAATGAACAATTAAGGAAATAAGAATTTAATATACAATCATCAATGACTTTTGTTTTCTTATTAAGATAATAAATCAAACGCATTTCTGTTATAAATTACCTAGAAACTAATTTCTAAGTCTAATTTTGAATTAATCTGCTAAATAAATTACTTAGCAATTATAATTTTGAAATGTAAAGAATTATCCATTACAAACAAAAAATTATGTATAAAAAAGATTCATTTTTTTAATCAAAAATTAAAATAAATAAATGGTGACTATTGCTATTAGTTAATTGACGTAAGTTTCAGTCAAGAATTTTTTTTTAATATTGATTTTATTATCTATTAATTATTATGTCAAAAAAATCAACAGTAAATCAATTACTGACTAAGAACACTTTTGGAAATTGTCATACTTTTGTTTTAACTATAAGAAAAAGAGCTTGTTTTTTATTCATATCAGAATTAGATGATTTCAATGCTAGTGTCATATATTTTATGAAACTATTTTATTAACAGCAATAGGCACCAATATATGTATATATAAAATACTACAAATATCTGCAAAAGTTAAATAAATGTACTATGAAACCTTACTGTCACATAAAAAAATAAAATAAAGATATTTAATTTTTAACATGTAAATTTCTTATAAAAATATTAATATTACATGTAAAAATATTATTTGACTTGAAAACAAGTATTAATCCATAAAATTAATAATATAATTATATTTCTTAACTTTTCTAATTAATGCATTTTCTCATAAAAGAAAAAACTACATAATTTTATACTTCTTTATGTATTACATATTGGCATTTATTAATAAAAAATACAATATTAACTAGCCAGAAAGGTTTCATGTTCTATTCACAGAATAATTTATAGAACTTATAATTAGTAGATATATTGTCATTTTACTATTAAATTGAAATATAGATACTGAATACAAATTAATAAAAATGTGCATTTCATTACAATGAAGAAATTTTGCATAAATTTCAATTGCATTATACGTTTATTTTCTGTTAACAAACATGTATGAATATTTTCATTTAATAAAATCTGTTAAGTTGAATGCATTGTACTTTTATCTGTCTAAATATTTTATATTGATAAGTTCAAGTTTAAAAAAAATGTACCTTTATATATATATATAATTTGAATTTTTAAAATAAGTCCGAAAACATTATTTCAATCAAAAGTATAATCAATGAACTAAAGTATATAAAATGATTTCAATTGAGAATTTATTACAATTCGACTTTTCAATAAAAGATCTATCACAAACAAATCTCAAAACTATTCAGTTCTAAAAGTAAACTTATTTTACAAACTAATTTTATGTAAAATATACACATATACACTATGAAATGTGCTTATTTATATGTTAACAACTATTTATTTAAAGGAATAAATTTCATTTACAGTAAAATATAAATACACAAAACAAAATATGACTGTGTTCAAAAAATTTGTATAAAAAGTAGTAATGTATAAAAAATGAAAGATATGTATCTGTTGTAATTAACAAAATTTATCAGTTTTATATACAGTACTTATAAATTAATACCATTGAGCAAATATGTAACGACATAAATCGTAACAGGCGAACTACAAGAAAAAAAAATGTAGTTCTAAAAGCCTGTAATACTTAAACTTGCACTAAGTGCAACATAATAACTCTTGGTAATGTAAACAACATTTTCAAGATATGTATAAGTTATATGAATTAAAAAATTGTCACTTAATATATGTTTAAAGTTCAAATTGATCTTGTTCTATTGGTTTTTTTAGCCAAGTACCAAGATATGATTTTTGAAATGCAGTAAATAACTGTTTTTTAGCTACCTAAAAAATAATATATTTATACGTAAAAGAAAGTATAGAGAAAAATCCACATACATAACTTCAATATTATTTTATTACCTGATAATCTGCTGCAGACATTTTCGCTTGATAATACATTAAAGGTCCATTTACTGCACTTAAGTTGTTTATAGTACTTATATTCCCGAGAAGGTTCAAATACCTTCGGAAAAACATCTGTTTGCATATACGTGACATTCCACCAAATTCGGTTTTTCCGGTAGGAGAACTTATTACTTCAGCTTCAGGAAGACCAACAGTCCAATTGGCACTGAAGTTTGGAGCTTTTGTTGCTCTTCGCGATTCCAGTGATGTCAAAAGACTCATATTAGGTTTATTTAACTTAAACGGAGGTGGTAACGCTTGTATAGTACTTTCAATTCGACCATAAATTGCTCTAAAAAGATTACCATTTTAAGAGAAACATCTTATATTAACACATCGTATGCGAGACAGGTCTAAACACGTCTTTCGCATACTATCACTAGAGCACGGAAGCCGACAAAACGGTTTTTACAAATTAGCGGTATGGTGTGGAGAAAGTGTAAACACGGGTATTTGGCGAAATAAAAAATATGCATCTTCTATTTTCAAAATTTTGCGAGCATATTTGAAAAAATCGCCGACTTTTCGGCGTGGATTATCGAAAAACGTCCGCAAACAATGTGTTAAAATGTTATAAATTCACTACAATTATTGTTTTTTAAATGATAATCTAGGAAAATCGATAATGAAATCCTTAAATAACTAGAAAACTATGAACAAAAAATGTATATTTCCACCGAGGAAAAATAAATCAGAAAACAAATAAAATGGGATAAATTAGCAAGAAGGAAAAGAGAAGGCAATTGACAATATAATTAATAGATAAACTAAACAATTGGCTTAATTGAAGGGGGGAGATGTATTCAGAAATATAAGTAAACCTCTTTTTAAGAAAAAACTTTTTTTCGTAGGTTGCTCATATCAAGATATTAATAATGACATGATTATTTACGTAAATCAAGTCAAATAACAGGCATCGGGGTTCTCTACCTCCAGGAACGTTAAACTAACTCACGTTCACAAGGAAGAAATTAGACATGCCAGACCAAAACGAAAAGCGCAAAAAAAATAAAAGACATTTGCTAATTACAAGTATTTTATTCATAGGCATAACGATAGTAAGAAAGAGATGGTTATTTAAACCAAAAATTAACTAAAAATACTTTCAGAGTTAATTTCTAAAGAAATTTTAAAATAAAAATTATTAATTTCATTTTGAGCGGAGGTGTAATTTGAACTTAATCATTATAGTTTAAAAATAAGCAATTGTCTTAAAATCAATTTATTACATTGTTATATCAGAATTGTTTAATGGAATAAATTAAAAAAGAAAGTAATTATATTGTATAAACAGAATGAAATATTACAATAGAAAAATATTAGATAAATACATACTTATACCACATTTTTGTTCAATTATGTTAAAACATTAAATATCGTAAGTTTCTTTTCTATTAATTAATTAACATGTAAATCATGTTCTATTTTATAATAAACATAGCATTTTTTTATTTATGTAAATTAATTTGTGAGAAAGGAGTAAAGTATAGATTAGAAATATTACTCTACATAAATGAAATTAATAAGAAAAAAAAAATTGCACACAGTGCCTATATAAGTGGACATAAAAATGAAACAGATCAGAATGTAATTCAACTGTGCAAAGAAAACAAGTATTTCTAAAAATCTAAATTACATAAAAAATGGTGAAAGGTTTAAAATTTATAACGGCCTGTTTGTTATCAATATTTCCTGGTATGTAACAATTTCTTTTTTCAAATCATTTGGAAAAAATAGTAACTAAAAAACGTATTAAATATTACATATAATGATTAAAAGTTACATAACTTGTATTAAAAAGAACGTTAAATTAATTACTAAAATCACAATTCTTTTTTTTTAAAAAAAATAGATTAAGGCAAATATATTTTTTTATCATTGAAATGTTTATTTTTAATTAAATAAAAATAGTTGACTTAATATTTAGATCTTAAGTGAATGTATTTTATAGTAATTAATGAGCACGCGTGCGTGTGTGGGTGCGTGTGTGCATGTGTGTGTGTAAAGCAATTTGGTATAGTCACTAAATTCAAATCAGCTTTTAAACAAATGAAATGAACAATAATTGACTAACGGTCACAAAATCTTAGACTGTTATGAATGATTGATTCGTGTTAAAATGAATTTACCACATCATCAAAACAAATAGTATAAATCTTTCAATTTCGTAGTGCTGAACTGAATTAAATTTATATTTTTTTTCAGGTCCGCCTTCTATTAAATTCGATGATTCTATATTACAATTATTTCCCATTAATAAAAATAAATGTCAGTATATAAATCCAAAATATGATATAACTTTTCAAATATTCACAAGGTACTGATTATTTACGAAGTATTTTTACAAATTACGATATTAAAAATGCTTTAATATTTCTTGAAAATAATTTATTTGTCTAATATACGAGGGTCGTTTGGATAAGTATGGTAAATTTATTTATTGTTTAATTTAATTAATTTTTTCAATTTAGTTTTTCTTACTTTTTTACCATACTTATCAAACGACCCTCGTATACTGACTTATCTATTTATAATGGTCTGCTTGCCTATTATTGTAATTTTTAATTATATCTAGTTACTTCAAATTTAATTCATTTTAAAATAGTATTTTGCTATTTTTTTGTTGATTGTTTAAATTCTTCCACAATAAATTCATTTTTTTTTACAATTCTAAATTTTAAAACGTGTTTCATAGATCAAATCCATTAATAGGACAAAATTTAAGAATTGGAGATGATTTAGCACTAATCCGCTCAAATATGGATTTCACTAAACCTACATTATTTTATTTTCATGCATTTTTAGAAGATTCTACATCTGATAGCGGAAATTCTATAAAGACAGGTATAATAAAATATAAAATTGAAATATTATACCTACATATATATATATATATATATATATATATATATATATATATATATATATATATATATATATATATATTTATATTTATATATGTACATACATATATATATATATATATATATACACACATTCTAGCATATCTTCAGCAGGGTGATAATAACATAATTTTAATAAATGCTCCAAGATTAGAAGCTGGACCATGGTACTTAGTAGCTGCTAGAAATACCAAAAGTGTAGGCAGATATTCTGCAATTTTCATTGATTATTTAGTAAGCCGTGGACTGAATTTGGATCATTTACATTTAGTTGGTCATAGTTTAGGAGCACATATGGCCGGTGTAGCAGGAAATTATATAAAAAGTGGAAAAATAAATCGTATTACAGGTAAGAAAATAACCATGCACTCTCAAATACCTGTAAATATTAAGAAAATTACAAATTATCTTCTGGGTTAAATTACTAAAAAAATATATTTACAGGTTTGGATCCAGCTAAACCTGGTTTTATTAATGTACCATTAGATTCAAAATTAGATAAAACTGATGCTAAATTTGTGGACATTATTCACACTGATAGTAATGTATTTGGATATGGGGAACTAATGGGACATGCAGATTTTTGGCCAAATGGTGGAGTACGTCCACAGCCAGGATGTTTATATAAGGAAGTAAAGAAGCAATTCTCTGGTATTATTCTTCCTGCTGGTAAGTATAAATGGAAATACTTTAATTTGTATTAAATATTAATATATATATATATTGATATATTGTATTAATGTAACACAAAAATTAGTAACAAATATTTTTTGTATTACTATTTTTCTAAAATATATATATGTATTTTAGTATTTTGCAGTCACTGGAGATCTTATCAATATTTTTCAGAATCAATATTAAAAAACAATTCATTTATAGCTACACCATGTCAATCTTGGAACAATTACACTAAGGGCTTTTGTAATAACAATGCACCTACTGTTTCTATGGGGTTTTATACATCAAATTTGTAAGTATATCATAAAAAAATGAAAACAATTAGATTATAAAAAAATGTAGTAAATAATTCATTCCACAAAATAATTTTTCACTATAACTTATTTTTCATAATGAAATTATAATCCTCATTATTTAATTTATTTTAGCACAAGTGGACATTATTTTTTACACACAAGAGATTTTTCTCCATTTTCTTTAAATTAATTCTAAATTTTTTTGTAAAAAGGTAAAAATTATAAATAAGATGTAAAAGATACTAACATACATGTATGAGTATAAAAGACTTAAAATGCAGAAGTTGAAAAACTCACCTGGTCATATGTTCTGGATGAAGTAGACTGCCAAGAACAATGCTATCTAAGTATATAGGTTCAATGAAATTCGATAATAAAGCACCTTGTATACCCAGCACATTCCAACGACAAATTTTATCAGAACAGGACATTGTTAATAGTCGTTCGCCCTGTAAACAATAACCAATTTTAATATAAAATACTAATATCTCGTAATCAAATAGAAACAAACCTGAAGAACACCATCCCATGTTTGTATTCCTTCACTAGATGACACAGGAATCGTACCTTCTCCCGATTCAATTTTCGTACGGAGTTGACCTCGAGCTTTACGATTTGGATGCTTATCCAATCCGTCTTCGTTACTTCTTTCGTGAGGACTGAATATTCTTGCATCACCACAAGGAGCAGTATTTATGTACAAATGAAATTTTATATTGCTTTTTAGCTGATATCCACCGTTCGGACGTGGGATAAATATTGACTCTTGTTTTGTTCCTACGTAGACAATAACATTTATGTAGTGAATTCTAAACAGTATCACTGTTTGATTTTTTTTAATTATTTTTGTACATTTCATTTACATTAAAAATAAATATTTTATTATTTAAGAAGACTTTGTTTTTTTTTTCTTATTTTTAATTCAATTAATAATGTATTACTATTTTAAAAAAAGAAATCTATAATCAATAATAACAAAAAAAAATAAAAAAATATATTTTGCATATTTTTTTAACTAGTTTAATTATAACCTATAGAATTTTTAAATTTTACAAAATAATACTTAATATTTTACCTTGATCTTATTATGACAATTTAGAAAGTACAAAAAGAAAGTGACAACTTAAAAAAATACCCAGACATTCATCAAATATTTCACTTGTAGTTTTATATAAACATTTCTTATAAACATCAGTTAAAATTATATTTTGAAGTTTTGTAAATTTTCTATTTTTTGTCAATTAAACATTTTTCAACAAATACAGGTTTTAAAATAGCAGCCAATACAATGATGTAATCTTATAAATAATATTTACACCATTTTACATTTAATAATTTTTTTTTTTTTGAAAAAAGAAAAAATTGCCATTAATTATGAAAATACTATTTTTTTTAATATATATATATATATATATATATGCATACACACACACACATACACAGTATCTTAATTTTCAGTTATTAAAATTAAAAAATATTCGATTTGAAAAAATAAAGCACAAAAACCACAAAATAAGCCTTTACATTACATACAAATAAATAGGTTTATGAATGTATGTATGTACACAAACCCACACATATTCATAGTCATAAAAAATAGTACGTGCATTCACTGAGTAATAAAAAAAATT